>JALIGW010000032.1:3297624-3360124 GCA_023053685.1 Diadophis punctatus similis | reverse complement strand
GCCACCTCAGCTCTAGATAGATCTATCTATCTATCTATCTATCTATCTATCTATCTATCTATCTATCTATCTATCTATCTATCTATCTATCACTATCTGTATCTCTCTCTCTGTATCTCTCTCTCTCTCTTTTTCTCTCTCTAACTATAACTATCTCTCTCTCTCTCTCTCTATCTATCTATCTATAACTATCTGTATCTCTCTCTCTCTCTCTCTCTCTCTCTCTCTCTCTCTCTCTCTCTATCTATCTATCTATCTATCTATAACTATCTGTATCTCTCTCTCTCTCTCTCTCTCTCTCTCTCTCTCTCTCTCTCTCTCTCTATCTATCTATCTAACAGTTATAGTTAGATAGAGAGATAGAGAGAGAGAGAGATCTGTATCTCTCTCTCTCATCTATCTATCTATCTATCTATCTATCTATCTATCTATCTATCTATCTATCTATCTATCTATCTATCTATCTATCTATCTATCTATCTATCTATCTATCTATCTATCTATCACTATCTGTATCTCTCTCTCTGTATCTCTCTCTCTCTCTTTTTCTCTCTCTAACTATAACTATCTCTCTCTCTCTCTCTCTATCTATAACTATCTGTATCTCTCTCTCTCTCTCTCTCTCTCTCTCTCTCTCTATCTATCTATCTATCTATAACTATCTGTATCTCTCTCTCTCTCTCTCTCTCTCTCTCTCTCTCTCTCTCTATCTATCTATCTATCTATCTATCTAACAGATAGTTAGATAGAGAGATAGAGAGAGAGAGAGATCTGTATCTCTCTCTCTCATCTATCTATCTATCTATCTATCTATCTATCTATCTATCTATCTATCTATCTATCTATCTATCTATCTATCTATCTATCTATCTATCTATCTATCTATCTATCTATCTCTATCTCTAGGTTGTCCAAAACAGCCTTCATGTGCAGTGATCAAAACAACTCTAGGGAAAAGAAAGAAAGAAAGAAATGTTTCTAAGCAGCTTACTCAGCCGACATCAGAAGAGCGTTCGAGCACAATGCTCACATAAACTCCAAAGTGTGCTTCCTTTCCCCCCACCCAACCCCACCCCACCAAAAATACAACCACGGTCTGTGGATCAAAAGGCTTTCAGCTCCTTTTCCGTAGTTATAATTGGCTTATCACCCTTGCCTTTATTATGTACTTTCAGCTTTCATGAGGCTAAAAATACTCGGAGTTAATCACTGGTGATATAGACTATTAAGCCTTCCTGTAAACCAGCGAGAAAATGGAAATATATTTCTTCTGCAAAGGTTTTACAGTCGGGGGAGCAGGTGGGAGAACAGCGAGGACCACGGCACCCCCAATTGAGATTTAAAAAAAAAACTCTCGCCACATACTCCTGGTAGGCTGAATTTACTATCTCATTACTGGAGGACTTTAATTATATCTGGAGCTTCTATTATAACAAACGGTGTGTGACGAGGTCATAAACAGAAATTTCAATGTATCAGATTTCTATATGTTACAGAGATTACGGCTCAGCTGTTTTTATTTTTATTTTTTATTTTTTCCTATCCACGAAAAAAGCAAAATTGAACCCTTGGGATGATGCATGAGGAATAGGACAACATCTTTGGGCTGGAAAGAGCCAAAGTCCATCTGAAGGGTCCTTGGTACTCTCTGAGCTTCTTTGCAGATGTTTCATGACCCAAACTAGGTAACATCATCAGGGCTAGTAAGGAATGGGGTTTGCTCTCAGTTTATATTCTAGTGGCTGAGAATACCTGAGAGTAAACAGGGAGCAAATCCCACTCCCTTCTAGCATTGATGATGTTACCTAGTTGGGTCATGAAACATCTGGAAGAAAACCACCAAACTCAGAGAGCACCAAGGATCCTACAGTCCTTCTCCTTCTCCTTTAGATTTAGATTTATTATTAGAGTTGGAAGGGACCTTGTAGGTCATCTAGTCCAACCCCCCGCTCAAGCAGGAGTGCCTACACCGTTTTGGATAAGTGGCAGTTCCAATCTCCTTTTGAAAGTCTCAAGTGTTGGAGCTCTCACAACCTCCGCAGGCAAGCTGTTCCACTGGTTGATCGCTAATTAATAGACAATTAATGAAAGGAACCCATGGGATGAAGTCGGAAGAAGCATTTCTGACGACGGTGATGGGATGAAATGACAGGAGGCACCTGATAGCAATAGCACTTAGACTTATATACCGCTTCATAGTGCTTTACAGCCCTCTCTAAGCGATTTACAGAGTTCAGCATATTGCCCCCAACAATTTGGGTCCTGCAATATTGCATTCTAACCACTGCACCACCAGGAAGAAGAATGAGAAATTGAATGAATGAATGAAGGAATGAAGGAAGGAAGGAATGAATGAATGAAGGAAGGAAGGAAGAAAGGAAGGAAGGAAGGAAGGAAGGAAGGAAGGAAGGAAAATAGCAAACTTATATACCGCTTCACAGTGCTTCACACCCCTCTCTTAAGAGGTTTACAGAGTCAACCTCTTGCCCCCAACAATCTGGGTCCTCATTTTACCGACCTTGGAAGGATGGAAGGCTGAGTCAACCTTGAGCCGGTGAGATTTGAACAGCTGAACTGCTGAACTAGCAATCAGCTGAAGGTCGCAGTGCTGCTTTTAACCACTGCGCCACCTCGGCTCCTATGGTGGAGAGCCAATCTTCAAGTGGTTCTGAAATTGCAATGCATAACAATATTTATCGCCACAACAAGGAGGGGAGCAACTTATCAGCTTAAAAAAAGCAATTTCCATTAATCACTCATTAATTATTAGCTAAGTGTCACCTTAATTTAAAGTGTGCTTCCGAGGCGCCAAACGCGGCTGGATACAGCTAGTCCTCGAATTACGACCGCAACGGAGCCCAACGTTTCGGCTGCTAAGTGAGGCATCTGCCGAGTGAGACTTGCCCCATTTTACGACCTTCCCTTGCCGCAGTTGTTAAGTGAATCACTGCAGCTGTTCAATTAGTAACGCGGTTGCTAAGTGAATCTAGCTGGACGGCTTCGGTTGTCAGAGGGTCGCAAAAGGTGAATCACGTGACGTTGCAAATCGTTATCAATATGAGTCAGCGGCTAAATTTTGATCACGTGACTGCGGGGATGATGCAATCGTCACGAAAAAGGGTCAAAGGTCATTTCCTTCAGTGCCATTGTAACTCTGAACGGTCACTAAGTGAACAGTTATAAGTTGAGAACAAGATTCCTTTGATCCCAGAAGAAACAGCAAGATCAAACAGTCAGACTCCACCTCGCCCTTTCCTTGACCTTCTTCAAAGAGGTCAAGTCCTCTTTGGTGGCTCCTCATCTTTGGCAATCACTGGAAGACCGCATCCAGTTTTGGTCCCCACATTACAAAAAAAGATGTTGAGACTTTGGAAAAAGTGCAAAGAAGAGCCATAACTAAGATGATCAAAGGCCTGGAGACCAAAACACATGAAGAAGGGTTGCAGGATTAGGGTTTGGCAATTCTAGAGAAAAGAAGGACTAGGGGAGACATCATAGCAGGGTTCTAGTATTTGAGGGGCTGCCACAAAGAGGAGGGGCTCAACTTATTTTCCAAAGCACCAGAAGGCAAGACAAGAAGCCGAGGTGGCGCAGTGGTTAGAGTGCAGCACTGCAGGCTACTTCAGCTGACTGCTATGTCACGTAGTGAATATTGTCAGTTGTATGTTTATGCAGGGTGATGCACCCCTATCTAATATTATGGTACATTCCAATACAGGCAGAACATGTGATATGATGTTCTTGGCGCATGTGTGCATTCTAAACCACCATTATTCTCTTCTGCCTTAGCTCTTGACCTGAACGGTTCGTGTTACTCAGCAAAATGTAGTTTATTCAGGATTTATTGTTTTTGTACTGAAATAAATATTTTCTATTAGATTTTTAATCTCGGTTTTATTTCTAACTGTCTGAATTCCAAGAAAAGCTCTAAATCGCCTCTGTGAGATCTTATTCTCACCCCAACATGCTAGCTGCAGATCAGCTGTTCAAATCTCACTAGGCTCAAGGTTGACTCAGCCTTCCATCCTTCCGAGGTGGGTAAAATGAGGACCCAGATTGTTGGGGGCAATATGCTGAACTCTGTAAACCGCTTAGAGAGGGCTGTAAAGCACTATGAAGCGGTATATAAGTCTAAGGGCTATTGCTATTGCTATAAAAGAACCCAAATGGCGGTGGCGGAGTGGGTCGCAGTGGGGGCACGGGTCATGGCATTAGGAAGGTTGGGAACCGCTGCACTACTGGGTGACATGATAGCAGCATTCCAGTATTTGAGGGGCTGCCACAAAGAGGAGGGGGGGGTGAACATATTTCCCAAAGCACCAGAAGGCAAGACAAGAAACAATGGATGGAAACTAATCAAGGAGAGAAGCAACCTGGAATTAAGGAGAAACTTCCTAACAATGAGAACAATTAACCGGTGGAACAGTTTGCCACCAGAAGTTGTAGATGCTCCATCACTGGAGGCTTTCAAAAAGAGACTGGACAGGAAATTGTCTGAAATGGTATCGGGTCTCCTGCTTGAGCAGGGGGCTGGATTAGAAGACCTCCAAGGTCCCTTCCGACTCTATTATTCTGTCATTCTGTATAGGGTCTCCTGCTTGAACAGGGGGCTGGACTAGAAGACCTCCAATGTCTCTTCTAGCTAAATTCTGATTCTGTACCAGGAGGAAGACCTCATCTTACAATTCTCAAATCCCACGGCTAGAACCTGGGCCCAGAGCACTCAAAAATGTTCCCATTCGCCATCGAGGCCAAACCTGAAAGAGCTTACACCTGTTGGAACCTCCTATTGGACGTCGTCCCATCCCATAAGGAACGTTCCTTGCTCAATATCTTCCGTCTGAAGCCAGGGAGCAATTACAGACTTTTATTTACCTACCATAAAATGAATTGTTAGCCAGTGGGAGAACTCATTGTAGGGCAAGAGCGAACAGAAATGATTCGGTGACCTCCACTTCGCATAGCGTGAACTATTTAAAGCAATTGGAAGAGGAGAAGACGAAGCATAAAAAAACGGGTAGCTGTTTTCTTCCGAAGGCGTGCTTTTGCTGATTTTCATGGCCATATTTTACTCCTATCATTGTATTTGGGGATGTCTTCTGCTTTTCCAAGTTTTGATTTGGCCAGGGGTAGAACAAAAGAAAGAAAGAAGGAAGGGGAGGTGTGACCACTTCAATTTTTGATACAATAAGAGAACCTCGGTCCCAGAGGGTGGTCATTTGCTCAGAGAACTAAGTGACTAACTTCTGGTAAGGAAGAGCTAGATTTCACTATGGGAACCATAGTCGAATAGAAGCGTATTTGTAGCTCGGGGTTGAACTGTGGGGTCCTTGGTGCTCTCTGAGCTTGGTGGTTTTCTTGCAGACGTTTCATTGCACAACTAGGCAACTTTATCAGTGCTACAAGGGAGTGTGGTTTGTCAGAAGGAGGAGGAGGAAGAAGAAGAAGAAGAAGAAGAAGAAGAAGAAGAAGAAGAAGAAGAAGAAGAAGAAGAAGAAGAAGAAGAAGAAGAAGAAGAAGAAGGAGGAGGAGGAGGAGGAGGAGGAGGAGGAGGAGGAGGAGGAGGAGGAGGAGGAGGAGGAGGAGGAGGAGGAGGAGAACTATGGCATTCTTGGTGCTCTCTGAACTTGGATGTTTCCTTGAAGACATTTCATGACCCAACTAGCTAACATCCTCAGTAGTAGAAGAGAATGAGGTGTTTGGAGTGAAGGACAAGGAGAAAGGGAGGAGGAGGAGGAGGAGGAGGAGGAGGAGGAGGAGGAGGAGGAGGAGGAGGAGGAGGAGGAGGAGAAGGAGGCGGAGGCGGCGGAGGAGGAGAAGTGTGGGGATACTCTCTGAGCTTGATTGTCTTTTTGTAGATGTTTCATGACCCAACCAGGCAACATCATCAGTGCTAGAAGGGAGTGGGATTTGTTGTTATTTTTATTTACTATTGGCTTGCCGTGTCAGTGTGGGTGAAAGTGTTCTTGATGGCTCCTTGATTGGGCTGTTTATTGAGTCGATTGTTCCTTCACTGGGGTAAACAGAGAGCAAAGCCCACTCCCTTCTAGCACTGATGGAGTTCCCTAGTTGGGTCATGAAACATCTCCAGGAAAGCCACCAAGCTCAGAGAACACCAAGGACCCCACAGTCCTCCTCCTCCCCCCCTCCTCCTCCTTCTCCCCACCCACAAACCCCACTCCCTTTACCACTGATGAAGTTCCTTAGTTGGGTCATGAAACATCTGCAAGAAAGCCACCAAGCTCAGAGAGCACCAAGGACCTCACAGTCTATTCTTGTCGAGCATTTTGTAGTCTGCAGGCAGAACACACGTCCTGAAGTTAAGCCTCCTGTTTTGTAGTCACAGTGTTGACTCGGAGCGAGAGGTGACCCTCTACTTACTCGACGCCTTTGGAGTCCATTCCTTTCCTAACACATCAGCAAAGCATTTGATGGAACGGCCCTTCCGTCTTTATAGACTTGAGCTGCCATCATGGGCTCTTCTCAACGAGGCCTTAACTTTTCTCGACTCGGCTTTTTCCTCCTCGCCCAAAACCTCAAGGTTGATCCCAGAGCCAACCCTGGAAAATGTCAACCTAGAAAATGTTACCTAGAGAGTGATTTGCATGCATTACCGAGTGACGGATGACATAAGTGAGCAACCTCACCTAATGGATGATTAATGGTTTGATGTTGACCGTTGGCACTGACTTCTTCTCCGACTCTTTGGGGGACTTCAAAGACAGCTGGCATTTCCTTCCACCAGGATAGCAAGTGGAATTGTTTAATGAATGCACGCCTGGCATAATTTTAAAGCGGTATTTTTTTTTAGAAATGCGCTGGTACCCAGCCCAGCAGAGACAGCTTCCTTCCTGCTTCAGCTGTTGGGTCTGTTTTGAATTATTTTTAATTGGATTATTAGATCTTTATCCAACCTTTATTACTTTATACGTAACTCAAGGTGGGGAGCATACGTAATACGCCTTCGTCCTCCTATTTTCCCCGCAACAACAACCCTGTGTACTGGGTTGATCTGAAAGAGAAGACCTGGCCCAAAATCATCCAGATGGCTTTCATGCCTAAGGCAAGACTAGAACTCACCATCTCCTGGTGGTTGGTCCAAAGACACCCAGCTGGCTTCCATGTCTACTGTGTGACTAGAATTCACCATCTCCTGGTGATTGTCCCAAAGTCACTCAGCCAGTTTTCATGCCTAAGGCGGGACTAGAACTCTCCATCTCCTGGTGATTGGCTCAAATTCACCCACCTGGCTTTCATGCCTAAGGTGGGACTAGAACTCCCAGTCTCTTCTATCATTCTTGGCGTGAAAGATAGTCCATGTGAATCTTTCTTCCTTGATTGTGTTCTGCAGGTGCCAGTCTTAATAGGACAACTGGCTGTCCAATTTTCTGCTGACGGAGGAACTTGTCCTATCTTCTAAATTTTGGGGGCCACAGCAACCTACTCAGATTATAACCTTCCTTGTCACAAACTGGTATGGCAAGATAAGGCAGTGGTGAAACCCTACCGGTACGCCCTGGTTCGGACGTACTGGTAGCAACAGCCGCCGGTGGTTTGGAGAACTGATAGCGGCGGCAGTACGAGGCTCCATCCACCCACCTGGACGTCGCCATTTTTTGTTTTTAACCCTCTGCGCATGCGCAAAGCTTTCTGCGCATTCACAGACGGTGAAAAAGCATGCAGAATGGTGGTGCGGGTGCACACAAAGTGCGCACTTCCGATCCAGTAGGGAAGGTAAGTATATTTCACCGCTGAGGTAAGGTAAGGTAAGGTAAGGTAAGGTAAGATAAGA
Organism: Diadophis punctatus similis; assembly: GCA_023053685.1. Taxonomy (NCBI): domain Eukaryota; kingdom Metazoa; phylum Chordata; class Lepidosauria; order Squamata; family Dipsadidae; genus Diadophis; species Diadophis punctatus. Next base: position 3,352,332 of record JALIGW010000032.1, on the reverse strand, counting down.
TAAGATAAGATAAGATAAGATAAGATAAGATAAGATAAGATAAGATAAGATAAGATAAGATAAGATAAGATAAGATAAGATAAGATAAGATGATAAGATAAGATGATAACTTTTATTGTCATTTTTTACTGCGAGCACACTGGCCCACATTAAAAATAAAATTCTGTTTGTCTGTTTTCAAGAGAAAGTATATATCTACCCAAACACCTACATAACCCACATATACACATGCTACATACTTAGATACAGTATATACCTGCAACACACACACACACACATACACACACACACACACACACAGAGAGAGAGAGAGAGAGAGAGAGAGAGAGAGAGAGAGAGAGAGAGAGAGAGAGAGAGAGAGAGAGAGAGAGAGAGAGAGAGAGAGAGCAGTATATATTCTGTATTAATCACTGTCCATTTTGAATACATAGTGGAAAAAGGAAACTTGAGAGTTCACAAGGTTAATGCTATAGAACAAAACTGTGACTAAATCTAGATGTTCTGCTTCGGATATCCCGAAGCCCCCTCCCAGAAGGTAACAAGGAAAAACAGGTCGTGAAAAGGATGTGTAGCATCCCAGACAATACTGCAGACCCTGCTCAAGCATCGCTTATATGCCATGTCCCCCATAGAAGGAAGTAAACTCCCAATGATCTTTTCTGCTGTCCTCACCACTTTCTGCACCGCCTTCCTGTCCGAAGCAGTAATGCTTCCAAACCAGACTGTTTCGCTCTCGATCGTCCCTCTATAGCAGAGGTGTCAAACTCGATTTCATTGAGGGCTGCATCATGGTTGTGTTTGACCTTGGGGGTCAGGGTTGGGCATGGCCAGGGTGGGCATGGCCAGCTCGACGTCACTCATATCTGGGGCGCCTGTGGTGGCCCGAGCGCTCTGCCAGCAAAAACGGGCTCCCAAGCTCTGTTTCAGCTGCGACGGCCTCCTGCAACCATCTGCCAGTGAAAATGGAGCTCAAAGGGGCCGCACACAGCCCTCCCGATCTCTGTTTTTGTTGGCGCGCTGGTCATTCACTCTTTCCAGGGCGGCCCCACAGGCCAGATCTAAGCACCCCGTGGGCTGGATCCATCCCCCAGGCTTTGAATTTGACACCCCCCCGCTCTATAGAAAGTGGTAAAGACAGGGGGGAGGAAAGTGTGCTTTTCTCATGCGACGCAAAAAAGGCAGACGGATTCACAGGGCTCTCGCCGTTGAGCGAGCAAACTCAACAGTATGGCATTTAGGTAACGAAGAACGCCTTGGGCACCTGGATCTGCACAGGCTCACTTGCTTTCCCAAGATCTCAGAAAGCCTGGCCAGGTAATTTAGAAGTAACCCCCTTCTTCGTGATCTAGAACGTTGGGGCGATGGGAGCTGTTTGCATATGCGGCATAATTAAATGTCCATCAGCCGTGGGCTGTCAAAAGATCAACACCCATCGACACTTTGCTTTAAGTGGCCCAATTAGCGTAACAAACGTCTTGCCAAAATTTCTGAAGGCATCCTGTTGATTAATGCCATTCGTCTCTCAAAGCAGGCAGCAGACGGGCCGAGCCATTCCACGCTAATGATGATTATTATATATACATGCATGTTTAGAGGAGGGTTGCTGTCGGGAGAAATGAGGAGGTTTACAAGTCACTTAGGTGCCTTTTAAAGAGCATTAAAAGTCGGCCGCGTGTTAGGCCTTGCTTAGGAAGACAGCTGGGCTCCAGTGGTCGGTTGCCGCCGGTTCAGACCGGTTCTTTAGAACCGATAGCGGAAATTTGCCGCCGCTCGCCGAATCGGCAGCAATGGCGGGTGGTCCATGCTCCTGAACCGGTCCTCCGGTCGCTGCGGCTGGCAAAAAAACACTCTGCGCATGCGCAAAGACTCCTGCGCATGCACAGAGGGTCATTTCCGTGACGTGACATCACACTTCCATCGCGATGCAAATTAGTAGGGAAGATAAGTGGAACCCACCCCTGCTGGGCTCCTGCAAGAGTTGATCAAGAGAACTGGAATTTTGGAGGGGAGGGAGGAAGGATTTGGATCCTGAAAGACAGGCATTTGCGGCATAGAATAGAGCTGGAAGGGACCTTGGAGGTCATCCAGTCCAACCCCCTCCTCGCTCAAGTAGGAGATCCTATATCATTTCAGACAAGTGGCTGTCCAATCTCTTCTTGAAAACGTGAAAATGTGATTAAAAAATATTAGAATGTGCAGAACTGGATAGATTAACACTTACAATTAAGGAAAAGGAAGACACTGAATTATTTCTGACTTGGGACTTCTTTTATCAATGGTTAGCTGACAAAAACATGGAAGTCAGAAACATGGAAATATAAGAAAAGGACCAATGAAAAAAGGGAGGCTTGTTAAAATAAGCAAGTTTCAGTATTATGATTATTATGATAGAATGAATATCAATGTAACAACATTGTTGTAAACACTTTGATGATTAGTTCCTAAAACTATTTGTACCCAGACTTTTTAACCAAAAATGGAAATTTTATATGTTATAAAATAAAATAAAACTTTATGCAAAAAACAACAACAACAACCCCTCCAGTGATGGAGCACCTACTGATGAACAGAATAACAGAGTTAGAAGGGCCCTTGGAGGTCATCTAGCCCAACCCCCTGCTCAAGCAGGAGACCCTATGCCATTTCAGACAAATAGCTGTCCAGATTCTTCTTGAACATCTCCAGTAATCGAGCACCCACACTTTCTGGTGGCAAGCCATTCCACTGGTTAATTGTCCACACTGTTAGAAAGTTTCTCCTTAGTTCCAGGTTGCTTCTCTCCTTGATTAGTTTCCATCCATTGTTTCCTGTCCTGCCCTCTGGTGCTTTTGAGAAAAATTTGACCCCCTCCTCTTTGTGGCAGCCCCTCAAATATTGCAAGCTATCATGCTGTCATGTCCACACACCCACACCCAGTCCTTCTTATCTCTAGACAGGCCAAGTCCAAATCTTGCAACCGTTCTTCAGATGTTTTAGTCTCAAGGCTTTTAATCATCCTAGTTGCTCTTCTCTGCACTTTCTCCAAAGTTGCAACATCTTTTTTGTAAATGTGGAGACCAAAACCAGATGCAGCATTCCAGGTGTGGCCTTACTAAGGCTTTATGAAACGGTACTTTTATACTTCGTGTGATTTTGATTCTATGCCTCTGTTTATACAACCAAGTTTTGTATTAGCTTTTTTGGCTGCTGCTGAAGCACAGGGCTGCCTCATATTTAAGTAATCGTCCACTAGTTGAAATGTAAGGCCTTTCTCCTGAGTAATGATGGGATAATCTTTCAGCGCCAACTCAGAAAGCTCAAACTGCCCAAGGAGCTGCTGATCCAGTTCTACAGAGGAATCATTGAGTCTGTCATCTGCACCTCTATAACTGTCTGGTTCGATTCTGCAACCCAACAAGACAGGCACAGACTTCAGAGGATAATCAGAACTGCAGAAAAAACAATTGCTGCCAACCTGCCTTCCATTGAGGACCTGTATACTGCACGAGTCAAAAAGAGGGCCGTGAAAATATTTACAGACCCCTCACATCCTGGACACAAACTGTTTCAACTCCCACCCTCAAAACCACGCTATAGAGCACTGCACACCAAGACAACTAGACACAAGAACAGTTTTTCCCCGAATGCCATCACTCTGCTAAACAAATAATTCCCTCACCACTGCCAAACTATTCACTAAGGCTCCATTACTACTACTATTAGTCTTCTCATTGTTCCTATCACCCATCTCCTCACATTTATGACTGTCTGACTGTAACTTGTTGCTTGTATCCTTACGATTTATATTAATATTGATTGTTTCCTGATTGCTTATTTGTACCCTATGACAATCATTAAGTGTTGTACCTCATGATTCTTGACAAATGTATCTTTTCTTTTATGTACCCTGAGAGCATATGCACCAAAGACAAATCCCTTGTGTGTCCAATCACACTTGGCCAATAAAGAATTCTATTCTATTCTATTCTATTCTATTCTATTCTATTCTATTCTATTCTATTCTATTCTATTCTATTCTATTCTATTCCTATTCCTATTCCTATTCCTATTCCTATTTCTATTCTATTCTATTCTATTCTATTCTATTCTATTCTATAGCTCAGGAAAATAGTGAATAAAACTAGCATATTTGAGGGACTGTCATAGAGAAGAGGGGGGTCAACTTATTTTCCAAAGCAGCAGAAGGCAGGACAAGAAACAATAGATGGAAACTAACCAAGGAGTGAAGCAACCTGGAATTAAGGAGAAACTTCCTGACAATGAGAACAATTAAAGTGGAATGACTTGCCTCCAAGAAGTTCTGGGTGCTCTTATCACTGGAGGTTTTTAACAAGAAATTGAACAACATTTTGGTAAAATATCTCCTGCTTGAGCAGGGGGTTGGACTAGAAGACCTCCAAGGTCCCTTCCGGCTCTGTTATTCTGGATTCTATCTTATTCTATTATCTCCCTATTATTTACAGTTATTCTATGTCTATTCTTATTTAATCTATACGTGTGTTCTATTTCTATTTTCCTATGTTAGCACTATATTTACTTTATCTTAACTACAGGTAGTTCTCAACTAATGACCACAATTGGAATGGTATAAGGTCTCCTGATTGAGCAGGGGGTTGGGCTAGAAGACCTCCAAGGTCCCTTCCAGCTCTGTTATTCTGAATGTCATTCAGGTTATGCAGATACTAACCTCTAGTCATTCTGACCTGTTAAATTCTTTGATTTTGTTTAAAGCTTAAAAAAAAACTTCTTGTATCTTCTTCACAGCAGACAATCAAGGCAATCCATGAAAGAAAATTAGGACAATTGGGTTAATCTGCCCTGGGTATTCAGAGTAATTCAATCCCCTTTAATGAAATGTGTGCTTCTTGTAGGAAGGGTGTATCTCGCTGGCACCGCACAAGGGCATTCAAAAGAAATCTCCGCAGACCCAGGGAGGAAGAAATGGGCTCCTTGAGAAAATATTTGGAGATCTGCTAAGATTGACCATCCAAAGCAGAGGTCTTCAAATTGGCAACTTGAAGACTTGTGGACTTCAACTCCCAGAATTCTCCAGGCAGCTATGCTGTAGTCTGCCATTTTTCTCTGGAAATCCATTCCTACTCCCATTCAGTAGGAATGGATTTCCAGAGGAAAAAATTGCAGGCAACAAGAACCATTAGCACCACTCAGGTGACCCTGAGGACACAGATAAACCTCCAAGTGCTTCAAGGACCCTCTAAAACAGTGGTTCTCAACCTTCCTAATGCCGCGACCCTTTAATACAGTTCCTCATGTTGTGGTGACCCCCAACCATAAAATAATACAATTATTAGGAAACTCAGGGGTGGGTTCTAACTTACCTCGCTGCCGGTTCACTTCCTCCTGCGCTGCGTGGCCGTGCCTCATGGGCGCGTGTGCGCTTTGCGCGTGCACGCATGCACAGTGCCAATTTTTTTTAAAAAAATGCAAAAAAAAAAAAAGCCGAAAGCAAGATGGCGATGCATGCGCAGTGCAGGAAATTCGGCTTCTGTGTATGCTCAGAAGTTCCCATGGTACAGATTTTTTTTCCAGTAGTCTATTTGCATGTGGGTGGACCCGCCTGGACACGGATAGAGGAGCGGTGTCTCGGTTCCTAAGACCATCGGAAATATGTGTTTTCCGGTGGTCTTAGGCGACCCCTGTGAAAGGGTCGTTCGACCCCCAAAGGGGTCGCGACCCACAGGTTGAGAACCGCTGCTCTAAAAGGATGCAAATGACCAGCTGTCTGCAAGGAGTATAAATCCTTCCATTCCCCACCATCTTGTCAGAACTGAAGAAGTTTCTTGGATGAGAAGCGAAACGTCTTTAAAAGAATAAAAAAACCCAAGAAAGTCCAGTTGCCTCCTGAAAAAGCACCTTTGGGACAACCATGACCTGGATGACTGAGAATCTCTATAGACTATTGGCGTGATAAATGGTGTGGAATGGTGAAGAGCCGAGGTGGCGCAGTGGTTAAATGCAGCACTGGTAGTTCAACAGTTCAGCTGTTCAAATCTCACTAGGCTCAAGGTTGACTCAGCCTTCCATCCTTCCGAGGTCGGTAAAATGAGGACCCAGATTGTTGGGGCAATATGCTGAACTCTGTAAACCGCTTAGAGAGGGCTGGAAAGCACTATGAAGCGGTATAGAAGTCTAAGTGCTAAGTGCTAAGAGTTGATGGAAAATTTGGAAGGACAAATCTTAGCCACACATTGTTCGGGCAAGGTATAATTGTCCTCTCCCTGTAGTCTTCATGACTGATCCCTAACATCTACTGCTAATCCTGTCTTCCACAGATTGGCTTAATCCTTGTTTAAAAGTGCACATGACATTTTATGGGTGCGCTTGAAATTCCCACATCTAGATCTTTACACTCCAGTGGATCAAAGGTCCAGCTAATGGAATGAAGACTCTTCCCCATTAAGAAGTAGAAGAACAGCATCTATCGGTTGACAGAAAGAGTATTGTAAAAGAAGTCAGAAAAGGGGAAATTATTGGCACGATAAATGGAATGGAAGCTGAAGAGATGAGGGGGAATTTTCGGAAGGACAAATCTTAGCCACACACTGTTCAGCCAAGGTATAATTGTTGTCCTCTGTTCTGACAACACCGACTTCAAAAAAAAAAAAAAGCCTCAGTTGCGCAATGACAATTGAGTTACAGTCTTTCCTTGAACTTCGGTAGCTTTCCTTTTGTGCACAGATACACACCCGCATAGATAATGTGCTCTCTTTCAGAAAAATGACGTGGTTTCCTACAAGTGCTTCCCAGGTCCTTGACATTTGCATTAACAAGAGAGCTCAACCATAAAACACAACAGCACAAAATTTTTCCAGCCTCCTAGTCCTTCCCACCTATATGCCTGTCCTACTTTCCTATCACAACGCAGGCACAAACTTTCCTAATTTCACAACACGTGGACAGACTTACTTAATCATTGTTTCATCTGAGAAGCTGTTAGCATCCTAGACCAGGAGTGGGCAAACTATGGCTCTTTGAGGACCTGTGGACTTCAACTCCCAGAATTCCTGAGCCAGCCATGCATGGTCCTCAAAGAGCCATAGTTTGCCCATCCCTGTCCTAGACCAAGACCAATCCAAAAATGCTAGAGAATTGCTGCACTCAACAAAATTGGCCATCAACAGGCACATAGAGATAAACACCATCTACAGTACATTCAGGAAGTATCCAGATCCCCACTTCACTTTTGTCAATTTTCTGCTGCTGCAGCCTGATTCCACAATCAAAATTAGAATAGAATAGAGCTGGAAGGGACCTTGGAGGTCTTCTAGCCCAGCCTCCTGCTCAAGCAGGAGACCCTCTACCATTTCAGGCAGGTTGATGTCCAGTCTTTTCTTAAAAACCTCCAGTGTTGAAGCACCTACAAGTTCTGGAGGAAAGCTGCTCCACTGGTCAACTGTCCTCACTGTTAGGAAGTTTTGGAGAATATTATTATTCTCCAAAGCACCTGAAGGCAGGACAAGAAACAATGGATGGAAACTAATCAAGGAGAGAAGCAACCTGGAATTAAGGAGAAACTTCCTAACAGTGAGGACAATTAACCAGTGGAACAGCTTGCCACCAGAAGTTGCGGGTGCTTCATCACTGGCGGTTTTTAAGAAGAGACTGGACAGCCACTTGTCTGAGATGGTATAGGTTCTCCTGAGCAGGGGGCTGGACTAGAAGACCTCCAAGGTCCCTTCCAGCTCTATTCTATTCTAAGTAAATACGTTTCTAGGATTTAATTTAAGCATTGGTCTCGCCAAACGCAACCTTTCCTTCCATTTCATCTTCCTGCTGACTTATGTAGGACAACTTGCTACAAAGTGGGGAAGAAGAGGTGTTAAGGGATTTAGGGAACATCCGTATGGAATTTCCGTGCTGCTCCAGATTAAGTTTCTCAACTGAATGAGCCTACACCACCCTCTCCGATTGCCAGTTGAACTCTTCTTTTTATTCTTCATTTTTTCCCCCTTGCCTCAGCTGAAGTGTAGTTAAAACCTGCAGTAAAATTAACCTTTTAATGCTTCAGCTCTCTGGAGCATCTCAACCGTCCATTCCTTCATCTCCAAGATCTTCTGCCTTACTGTGTCTCTCAGTTTGCGGCCATCCTAGAAGATGTTGAGACTCTGGAAAGAGTGCATTGAAGAGCAACCAAGATGATTAGGGGACTGGAGGCTAAAACATACCATGAACGGTTGCAGGAACTGGGCATGGCTAGTCTAGTTAAGAGAAGGACCAGGGGAGACATGATAGCAGTCCTCCAATATTTGAGGGGCTGCTACAGAGAGGAGGGGGTCAAGCTATTCTCCAAAGCACCTGAAGGCAGAATAAAAGGCAATGGGTGGAAACTAATCCAGGAGAGAAGCAACCAAGGACTAAGAAGACATTTCCTGACAGTTAGAACAATTAACCAGTGGAACGGCTTGCCTCCAGAAGTTGTGGGTGCTCCAACATTGGAAGTTTTTAAGAAGATGTTGGATAACCATTTCTCTGAAGTGGTGTAGGGTTTCCTGCCTAAGCAGGGGTTGGACTAGAAGACCTCCAAGGTCCCTTCCAACACTGCTATTCTATTCTATTCTATTCTATTCTATTCTATTCTATTCTATTCCATTCCATTCCATTCCATTCCATTCCATTCCATTCCATTCCATTCCATATTTTCTATTCTATTCTATTCTATTCTATTCTATTCTATTCTATTCTATTCTATTCTATTCTATTCTATTCTATTCCATTCCATTCCATTCCATATTTTCTATTCTATTCTATTCTATTCTATTCTATTCTATTCTATTCTATTCTATTCTATTCTATTCTATTCTATTCTATTCTATTCCATTCCATTCCATTCCATTCCATTTCAAAGATCCCTCAAGGAAATACGACTTAGTAGTTCACCTTCAGAGAAATGTGTGTGTGTGTGTTTGTTTGTTTGTGACCTGATTAAGACACATCTTAAGCAGGAAGGAAGTGCCCTGTGCCTGTAAACAAATTACTGGATTTGCCTTTGCGTGAAGACATGTTTGTCTTTCCAGAACCGGCGGGAATGGGGAACTGAGGCATCGTTAAACGTCTCCTCCTCTTCCTTCTTCTCAACCTTTTGAGATCGGTAGAAGTAAAAAAAGGACCATGGATCACACTCAAATGGCTTTTGAGGGCTCGAGGAATGGAAGGAATGGTGGTGTTATGAACGTATCCTTTTTTAATTTTATTTGAAAAACTGCCACCTGATTTGAGCTACCTTAAACCAACATAGCTTTCCTCTTACAAAGTTAAACGAGGTTTAGTAATTCTGAACAGCAGAGTTCCAATATCTCAGGGATTGCCACAAAGAAGAGGGGTGGTGGTGGTTCAAACTATTTTTCCAAGGCGCCTGAAAGTAGGAGAAGAAACAATGGATGGAAACTAACCAAGAAGAGAAGCAACCTAGAACTAAGGAGAAATGTCCTGACAGTGAGAGCAATTAATCAGTGGAACGGCCTGCCTCCAGAAGTTGTGGGTGCTCCCAACACTGGTGTCAGTAGAGATTCTCCGTCATCCAGGTCATGGTTGTCCCAAAGGTGCTTTTTTTTCAGGAGGCAACTGGACTTTCTTGTTTTTTTCTTTTGAACACGTTTCGCTTCTCATCCAAGAAGCTTCTTCAACTCTGACTGGATGGTGGGGAATGGAAGGATTTATATTCCTTGCAGATTACTGGTCATTTGCATTCTTGCATCCTGTCAGAGCTGAAGAAGCTTCTTGGATGAGAAGTGAAATGTCTTCAAAGAAAAAATAAGAAAGTCCAGTTGCCTCCTGAAAAAAAAGCACCTTTGGGACAACCCTGACCTGGATGACTGAGAATCTCTACAGACTTTTAGCTATCCTATTTGGGATGAACACCCTTGGAATGGTGTGGGAGTAGAAATGGATTTCCAGAGGAAAAAATGCACACTACAGGAACCAGGAGCACCACTCAGATGACCCAGAGGACACAGATAAACCTCCAAGTGGCCTCTATGACCCTCTAAAAGGATGCAAATGATCAGCTGTCTGCAAGGAATATAAATCCTTCCATTCCCCACCATCCAGTCAGAACTGAAGAAGCTTCTTGGATAAGAAGCGAAACATCTTCAAAAGAAAAAAACAAGAAAGTCCAGTTGCCTCCTGAAAAAAAGGACCTTTAGTTCAACACTGGTGGTTTTTAAAAAGAGATTGGACAACCATTTGGCCAGAATAGTATAGGGCAGTGATGGCGAACCTATGGCACGCGTGCCACAGGTGGCATGCGGAGCCATATCTGCCGACACGCGAGCCGTTGCCCTAACTCAGCTCCAGTGCGCATGTGCGTGCCGGCCAGCTGATTTTCGGCTTGCGTGGAGGCTCTTGGAGGGTGTGTTTGGCCTCCAGAGAGCCTCCAGGAGGCAGGGGAAGCTGTTTTCGTCCTCCCCAGGCTCCAAGGAAACCTCTGGAGACTGGGGAGGGCAAAAAATGGGCCCACCTGAAGTCAAACGGGGGAGCGGGGGGATCGTGTGCACATGCACGGGGGCGGGATAGCACAGGGGGATCACACGTGCATGCGCAAGGGGGCAGGGGGGCATTGAATTATGGGTGTGGGCACTCGCATGTGTGCAATAGTGTGCACGCACGTGCTTTTGGCACCCCAGGAAAAAAAGGTTCGCCATCACTGGTATAGGGTCTCCTGCTTGAGCAGAGGGTTGGACTAGAAGACCTCCAAGGTCCCTTCCAACTCTGTTATTGTGAATGGACGGCTCGGCAGCAAAAGATGTGTGACATTTCAGCAGGCTCCCAAGTAGGTGGCAATCCTCAGTGACAAATTGGTGGGCTGAATCATCATCACAAAGTCATCTGCTTACATCTAATTTACAATCTGCTCCTCTCTAATTTACATATTATTCATTGCTAAGTAACACTTGGGAATTTCTGCTCCGAGGGCATTGAGCATTGAAGAGCTGAGCTGTTTTATTATTTTTTTCCCCATGCAAAGCTTTTTTCGGTTCGCAATTTCATCAAAGAGCCGATAAACAAACAAATAAACAGATTCAAGAGAGCGTTATGAACCCGTTGAGGGCCTTCAGATCTACCCGAGAAGCTGGTAGAACTTCTAGGATTTGGACTAACCAGGTCTAAATACAATGGAGGCCAAAATGCTTGACCCTCTTGGATGACTCAATGAGGACCCATGTCCAGGTCTCCAAGCATTTTTTGGTTGAACATGGGACTTAATGTTCTCCAAGCATTTTTGGTGGAACATGGGACTTAATGTTCTCCAAACATTTTGTTAAATCCACCCATGTAGAATGACTGATACAAAAGACCTGTTTTCCAGTCCCATTGTCTTCAGGAATGAGCAACCTGAAGTTCTCCAGATGTTGCGGAATCCAGTTTCTCCTTAACTCTGACCAGAATGGTCAATGATGGAGCTTAAAAATGAACTGATTTTCTTCATGGTTGTGTTTTTGTATGTTATTCACTTGTAAAATAAAAGGTGAAATGCCTATCCTATCTCCCATATCCTTAGGAAGCGAGTAAAAAAAAAACCCAACACTTCCATATAAATAGAAAGTATACCCCATTCCCTTTGTAGCACTGATGATGTTATCTGGTTGGGTCATGAAATGTCTGCAAGAAAATCCCCAAGCTCAGAGAATACAAGGACCCTACACTTCTGCTCCTCCTCCTCCTCCTCCTCCTCCTCCTCCTCCTCCTCCTCCTCCTCCTCCTCCTCCTCCTCCTCCTCCTCCTCCTCCTCCTCCTCCCTCTTCCTCCTCCACCTCCTGCTCCTCCTCTTCCTCTCCCTTCTAGTACTCATGATGTTACCTAGTTGGGTAATGAAATGTCTGCAAGCAAACCACAAAGCTCAGAGAGCACCAAGGACTCCAGAGTCATTATCCTCCTCCTCCTCCTCCTCCTCCTCCTCCTCCTCCTCCTCCTCCTCCTCCTCCTCCTCCTCCTCCTCCTCCTCCTCCTCCTCTTCCTCCTCCCTTCTAGCACTGATGATGTTACCTACTTGGGTCATGAAACATCTGCAAGCAAACCACCAAGCTCAGAACACCACAGTTGTCATCCTCCTCCTCCTCCTCCTCTTCATCCTCATCTTCCTCTCCCTTCTAGTACTCATGACATTACCTAGTTGGGTAATGAAATGTCTGCAAGCATACCACAAAGCTCAGAGAGCACCAAGGACTCCAGAGTCATTATCTTCCTCCTCCTCCTCCTCCTCCTCCTCCTCCTCCTCCTCCTCCTCCTCCTCCTCCTCCTCCTCCTCCTCCTCCTCCTCCTCCTCCTCCTCCTCCACTACACAAACCCCACTCCTTTCCAGCACTGATGATGTTACCTACTTGGGTCATGAAACATCTGCAAGCAAACCACCAAGCTCAGAGAGCACCAAGGACCCCCTCATTTCAACCCTGAGCTACAAATATTCTATTCTATTGATAGGGGTGGGGGAAAACACTTTGTGTTAAAGGAGCAGAACTTCTTGTTCCATTTTTTTAAAAAAAGCATCTTGAAAAGGAAACGTTGAAAAAAATGGACATTTGGGGGGGGGGGGGAGGGGGCTGAGATTTCTAACCAGCCAAGCTGAACTTGCAGAGGGGATAATAGCCCAAAGCAACTGTGGTGCAGCCTTTGCGTAATAAGTACACGCGATCTATTGCAAGATTCAACATTTGATTAAAGCATTTAAATTTTTAAACAAGGGAAATGCGACTGGTCTGTTTTCCGATGCCCAATGCTTTAAAACCTCTTGCAGGGAATATAACCGTGGGGTAAATGATTTGAAGAAACTGCTATAGGGACTGACGAAGGCAAGCCGTTCCACTGATGAACAGAATAAAAGTGTTGGAAGGGCCCTTAGAGGTCTTCTAGTCCAATCCACAGCTCAAGCAGGAGACCCTATACCATTTCTGACAAATAGCTCTTCCAAGGTCTCTTCCAACTCTGGATTTTGCATTCTACCTTCCTCTTATACTGGAGTTTCAAGACGGAGAAACATTTTGTGGTCAATCAATGCATCCATCCATCCATCCATCCATCCATCCATCCATCCATCCATCCATTATCTATCTATCTATCTATCTATCTATCTATCTATCTATCTATCTATCTATCTATCTATCTATCTATCTATCTATCTATCTATCTATCTATCTATCTATCTATCTATCTATCTATCTATCTATCTATCTTCTATCAGAATAGAGCTGGAAGGGACCTTGGAGGTCTTCTAGTCCAACCCCCTGCTCAAGCAGGAGACCCTATACCATTTCAGACAAATAGCTATCCAGATTCTTCTTGAAAACCTCCAGTGATGAAGCACCCACAATTTCTGGTGGCAAGCTGTTCCACTGGTTGATTGTCCTCACTGTTAGGAAGTTTCTCCTTAATTCCAAGTTGCTTGTCGCCTTGATGGGCTTCCACCCATTGCTTCTTGTCTTGCTTCAGGTGCTTTGGAGAATAAGTTGACCCACTCCTCTACTTTGTAAGAGCCCCTCAAATATTGGAAGACTGCTATCATGTCCCTCCTGGTCCTTCTTTTCTCTAGAGTAGCCATGCCCAATTCCTGCAACCGTTCTTCACATGTTTTAGCCTCCAGGCTCCTATCCATCCATCCATCCATCCATCCATCCATCTATCTGAGTGAGAATGAAATATATGTGGTTTAAATGCCCCGAGAGGCTTGCTTAGGCTGTTGTTTTAGTTTCCCTGCATTACTTGGTTTAGTAATGAGATTACTTTTGATTCGTTTACACGCTTTGAACGGTGGTGCCACCGCAGATTTTAAATGCGATGTTTTTGTGTATGGAATTGGCTTAGGTCAGAGCTGTCAAACTCAATTTCATCGAGGGCCGCATCAGGGTTGTGTTTGACCTCGGAGGGCCGGGAGGGCATGGGGCATGGCCATGGTGGGCGTGGCCAGGGGGGTGGGCATGGCCATGATGGCACAGGACTCGTGTCAGGGGCACCTGTGGTGGCCAAGTGCCAAGACAGGACTTCGCTGAGACCCTCCCTTGCTCTCATTATATCCTTCCTTCCTTCTTTCCTTCCTTCCTTCCTTCCTTCCTTCCTTCCTTCCTTCCTTCCTTCCTTCCTTCCTTCCTTCCTTCCTCCCTCCCTCCCTCCCTCCCTCCCTCCCTCCCTCCCTTTTTCCTTCATTCTCCTCCCTCCCTCCTTTGTTTCCTTTCCTTCCTTCCTTCCTTCCATCCTTCCTTCCTCCCGCCCTCCCTCCCTCCCTCCCTTTTTCCTTCCCCTCTTTCCTTATTTTTCCTTCCTTGCTCTCTTCCCATCTTCCCTTCTTTTTCTTGGTCTTTCCTTGTTCCCTTTCTCCTTTCCTGTCCCTTCTTGCAGGCTCAAATGGAAAAGGGGAAACAATTCTCCTTTGGTTTTGTTTATAGTTTGTTTTGATAGCCTTCTGCCAGCGACAATGGAGCTCGGGAGGGCCCTGCACAGCTCCCTCCAACTCCATTTTCGCTAGCAGAGGCTCCATGGGCCAGATCTTTACTTTTTCCTGGCGGCTCCCATGGGCCAGAGCCAGAGGTGGGCTGCTGGGGGTTTGCAGGGGTTCAGGAGAACCTCTAGCTAAGATTCTGTGCAGTTCGGAGAACCCCCAAATCCCACTGCTGGCTGGCCCCGCTCATCCTGCCCCTCCCCTCCCAGGAGTGCCCACGTGGCCCGCTTTGGATGCAGGTAAGTGCAAGGCATGCGTGAGGCAGGGGTGGGTTCTAACTTACCTCACTGTCAGTTCGCTTCCTCCCGCTCCGCGTGGGCACGCCTCGTGGGCGCGTGCGGGCGCTTTGCACGCACATGCATGTACAATGGCAAAAAATCCGAGAAAATCCGGTCAGTAAATAAATGGTTGTATGTTGAGGACTACCTGTTATCTGGGATATAGCTAGTCCTCGACTTATGACCACAACTGAGCCCAGAATTCATGTTGCAAAAGTGAGGAAGTTTCGTCCCATTTTATGACTGTTCTTGCAACATTGTTAAATGAGTAACTGCAGTTGTTCAATTAGTAACACGGTCATTAAGCGAATGTGGCTGGCTCCACCGTTGACTTTGTTAGAAGGTCGCAAAAGGGGATCGCGTGACCCCGGGACAGTGCGGCCGTCATAAATAAGAGTCAGTTGTCAAGCATCCAAATGTAAATCACGTGACCAGGGGGATGCTGGAAAGGTCATAAGTGTGAAAAACGGTCATAAGTCACTTTTTTTTACAATGCTACTGTAACTTCGAACGGTCACCTATCACCCATCTCCTCCCACTTATGACTGTATGACTGTAACTTGTTGCTTGTATCCTTACGATTTATATTAATAGTGTTTCCTGATTGCTTATTTGTACCCTATGACAATCATTAAGTGTTTTTTACCTCATGATTCCTGACGAACGTATCTTTTATTTTATGTACACTGAGAGTATATGCACTTGGCCAATAAAGAATTCTATTCTATTCTATTCTATTCTATTCTATTCTATTCTATTCTATTCTATTCTATTCTATTCTATTCTATTCTATTCTATTCTATTCTCTAAACAAACTGTATTCCTGTATTTGGAATAAAAGCGAATTTAATTCCACTCGGCCAAAGGTGTTCCGTGATCTTCTACCTTCTGCCATTTTTTGTGAGTGACGAAGGCTAAATCCTTCTGTTTCTAAAGAGTATTTTTTTTCTTATCTTTTTTTCTTTCTTTCTCCTTTGGACACGGAAAAGAAATCTATTTTTACAGGGGATATTGGAAAAAGGAAGGCTGAGAGACCGAAACACCAGATTGTAAGGGAGATACTAGCTAAAACCACTAATTATTTCCGAGGGTATCTAACAAACCATCTGTTTTTCATTTTGTCCCCTGTGGTTTTCGTTGGCTTTCTGGACTTTGGGTATGTTTTATTTCTGGATTTACTCTTCCCTACCATACCCACCAAGCAGGAACACAATAGAATAGAATAGAATAGAATAGAATAGAATAGAATAGAATAGAATAGAATAGAGTAGAGTAGAGTAGAGTAGAGTAGAGTAGAGTAGAGTAGAGTAGAATAGAATAGAATAGAATAGAATAGAATAGAATAGAATAGAATAGAATAGAATAGAATAGAATAGAAAATATGGAATGGAATGGAATGGAATGGAATGGAATGGAATGGAATGGAATGGAATAGAATAGAATAGAATAGAATAGAATAGAATAGAATAGAATAGAATAGAATAGAATAGAATAGAATAGAAAATATGGAATGGAATGGAATGGAATGGAATGGAATGTAATAGAATAGAATAGAATAGAATAGAATAGAATAGAATAGAATAGAATAGAATAGAATAGAATAGAATAGAATAGAATCTGGAAGGGACTTTGGAGGTCTTCTAGTCCAACCCCCTGCTCAAGCAGGAGAACCTATACTATTTCAGACATTTCAGACAGATGGCTATCCAGTCTCTTCTTAAAAACCTCCATTGTTGGAGCATTCACAACAGAGGGATGCCACCAAGATCAAGATCAATAGCAGCTTGTGGCTATTGTTTTTAGCATTATTACCAATAATAAGTAGATATACTACTGGTTACTACTATTGCTGTCAAACATCATTGACTGAATGCTTCGAAAGTGTGACTGTCAAAAATAGACTGTAGAGTTTGTATATCAGGCCTCATGTCTGGTTTGGCTCTGCAACCAAACAAGACAGACACAGACTTCAACGGATAATTAGAACTTTAGAAAAAACCATTGCAACCAGACCGCCTTCCATTGAGGACCTGTATACTGCATGAGTCAAAAAGAGGGCTGTGAAAATATCTACAGACCCCTCACATCCTGGACATAAATTGTTTCAACTTCTACCCTCAAAGCGACGCTATAGACACTGCACACCAAGACAACTAGACACAAGGACAGTTTTCCCCCGAATGCCATCACTCTGCTAAACAACTAATTCCCACAACACTGTCAAACTATTTACTAAGACTGTATTACTATTATTATTCTCATCCTTCCTAGCACCTATCTCTTCACACTTATGACTATAACCATGTTGTTTGTATCTTTATGATTTATATTGTTTTATTTGTTTCCTACTATGATTTTGATGGCTTATTTAGTATCCTATGACTATCACTAAGTATTGTATCTTATGATTCTTGAAGAATGTATTTTATTTTTTCTTTATGTACACTGAGAGTATATGCACCAAAGACAAATTCCTTGTGTGTCCAATCACACTTGGCCAATAAAGAATTCTATTCTATTCTATTCTGTTCTGTTCTGTTCCGTTCCGTTCCGTTCCGTTCCGTTCCGTTCCGTTCCGTTCCGTTCCATTCCAATTATTTCCTATGCTATGCTATGCTATGCTATGCTATGCTATGCTATGCTATGCTATGCTATGCTATGCTATGCTATGCTATTCCATATTTTCTATTCTATTCTATTCTATTCTATTCTATTCTATTCTATTCTATTCTATTCTATTCTATTCTATTCTATTCTATTCTATGTGCAAAATACTGCTCTATTATTACTATGCACTAACATTCACTGTTATTATTTTTTATGCTCCTAATTGAGTGGTATTTTGAACTGGTTTATTAGAAAAGCTCTATTTTATGGACTTATTTATGATTAAGTAAGAATTTGTGAGGCAATTTGTTCCTTTTGTGACTACTCATTATAATAAACCATAAAACTGGACTTAACCCTTTTCTCTGGATAACTTTGAAAGAGCAATCCTTTAAATGTGCCATATTTATACCATTTTGATTTATATGTCAGGAAATATAGTAGGACACATCCAAATTGACAGCAAAAGTCTAGCCTAACTAATATGCCCCAGGCAGAGCAAAAAATGTTCAACAGGACAAGAAAACTCAATAACCCAAATAAACACATATAAAAGAGAATATTTGTAGCTCAGGGTTGAACTTTGGGGTCATGGGTGCTTTCTGAACTTGGTTGTTTTCTTGCAGACATTTCATGACCAAACTAGGTAACATCATCAGTGCTGGTGATGTTACTTAGCTGAGTAATGCAATGTTTTCAAGAGAACCATTAAACTCAGAGAGCATCAAGGACTCATATTGGTAAGCAATGAGGACAACAGAGGAGAAATCACGAATCAAGGGTTGTTTTTTAACACATTAACACAGTTGGAAGGGACCTTGTAGGTCATCTAGTCCAACCCCTGCCGTAGCAGGAGACCCTACACCTTCTGACAAATGGCAGCCCAGTCTCTTCTTGAAGGCCTCCAGTGAGTTAGAACAAATAACCAGTGGAACAACTTTCCTCCAGAAGTTGTGAATGCTCCAACACTGGAAGTTTTTAAGAAGAGATTGGACAGCCATTTGTCTGAAATGGTATAGGGCCCCCTGCCTGAGAAAGGGGTTGGACTAGAAGACCTCCAAGGGCCCTTCCAACTCTGTTATTCTGCTAATTAGTGGAACTGCTTGCTTTCAGAAGTTCTGGGTGCTCCCTCACTGGAGCTTTTGAAGAAGAGATTGGATGGTCATTTGTCTCAAATGGTAAACCGTCTTCTGGCTGACTAAGGGGTTAGACTAGAAGACCTTCAAGGCCTCTTCCAGCCCTTATTATTCTGACAATACAAAGATAGGAAAGAATAATCTCTTTTAAGAGGATAACAATAGCAATGAGGCTTTCAAAAATGTTCTTTTAGAAAGAAAATGTTCTTTTCCCCCCCAGCCCCTGAAATCTTCCTGGACACTAAGATTATCTGCTTTGCTTGTGAGTCAAGACACAATAACCTTGTGTCTGATAAATAGCTAGACCTCGTGTGCTTCATCAAAGAGTGCTCTTTACGATAATAATTGTAGGTGGTGACTTGCTGCCATATATCTTGCCTGGCATGTGGTGATAACATAACTAGAGTTGTGTTTCGTTTCTCCTGCTCTTAAGGCGCCTTCTCCTATTAGAGTAGAGAGGTGGAAGGACTCGGAGGCCTTCAAGAAGTTTACACTTTACCACCTGCCTCTCCTCAGGTGAAGACTAGCCAAACTCCAAGCCAAGGACAGGTCTTAAGGTATGTGCTGCCCTTAAAATGTATCTAGAAGCTTTAATTGGTTAAAAAAAGGGGGTGTCCCATGCGGTTTTAGATAGTCTAACAGAATAACAGAGTTGGAAGGGACCTTGGAGGTCTTCTAGTCCAACCTCCTGCTTAGGCAGGAAACCCTACACCACTTCAGACAAATGGTTGTCCAGTCTTTTCTTAAAAACTTCCAGTGTTGGAACATTCACAACTTCTGGAGGCAAGTTCTTCCACTGGTTAATTGTTCTAACTGTCAGGAAATTTCTCCTTAGTTCTAAGTTGCTTCTCTCCTTGTTTAGTTTCCATCCATTGTTTCTTGTTCTGCCCTCAGGTGCTTTGGAGAATAGTTTGACTCCCTCTTCTTTGTGGCGACCCCTGAGATATTGGAAGACTGCTATCATGTCTCCCCTGGTCCTTCTTTTCATTAGACTAGCCATGCCCAGTTCCTGCAACCGTTCTTCATATGTTTTAGCCTCCAGTCCCCTAATCATCTTTGTTGCTCTTCTCTGCACTCTTTCTAGAGTCTCAACATCTTTTTTACATCATGGCGACCAAAACTGTATGCAGTATTCCAAGTGTGGCCTTACCAAGGCATTATAAAGTGGTATTAACACTTCATGTGATCTTGATTCTATCCCTCTGTTTATGCAGCCTAGAACTGTGTTGGCCTATTTGCCACACACAGCTGGCTCATATTTACGTGATTGTCCATTAGGACTCCAAGATCTCTCTCACAGTTACTACTATTGAGCCAGGTACCACATATACTGTACCTGTGCATTTGGTTTTTCTTGCCTAAATGTAGAGCCTTACTTTTAGTCTAGATTTGTGCATGTGACACCTCTCTTGCAAGAGCTGCATTGGATGCTGAGTTGCTCCCGGGTCCAATTCAAGGTTCTGGTTGTCTCCTTCAAAGCCCTACATGGTTTGGGACCAGATTATTTCAAGGACTATGTTTCCTGGGTCACACCTACTTGACCCACGACAGATGGGAGCTAAGGGATGTTATGAGTCCCCCTTTTAAGGAGGTCCATCTGGTGGGGGCCCAGAAGAAGGGCCTTCTCCGTGGTGGCTCCTTCCCTGTCATTTGAAGGACCATCATGTCCCAGTCCTCTCGACCTGACCCATCAGAGCGGGGAGGCAAGGGATATTCCATGAAAAACTTATGAAAGAGTTTTCATGCTTACAAATAACTAGTAGCTGGATACCCGTGCTTCGCTATGAAACTATGTGATCAGGCTTTTTGACAGTTAAAGCTTAAAAATTAACGAGTAGTTATGCGCTGGCCACGCCCACACCCGGTTTAGTGAAGGGGTAGCATCAGAGCTTTTCAGGTGGGGAGGGGGAGTAGAACAGACCCAGGAAACTACAGACCAATCAGCCTAACATCAATACCTGGGAAAATACTGGAAAAAATAATTAAAAACCAGATCTCACATCATCTAGAAACAAACCAAGTAATAACCAACAGCCAACACGGATTTGTTAAGAACAAGTCATGCCAAACCAACCTCATTTCATTTTTCAACACTGTGACCAAATTAGTAGACCAGCGAAATGCAGTAGACATCATATACCTGGACTTCAGCAAAGCATTTGACAAAGTAGACCACAACCTACTTCTTCATAAGCTAGAAAAAAGCGGGATAGACAGCTACACAACCAGATGGATTAACAACTGGCTGACCAACCGTACCCAACGAGTAGTCCTCAATGGCTCTAAGTCCACATGGAGAGAAGTAAGCAGTGGCGTACCACAAGGTTCCGTCCTAGGCCCAGTACTCTTTAATATCTTCATAAATGACCTAGATGAGGGAATAGCAGGAGAACTAACCAAATTTGCAGATGATACCAAGCTGGCGGGAGTAGCAAACACCCCAGAGGACAGACTCAAAATCCAGAGGGACCTCGACAGACTCGAACACTGGGCCCAAACAAATAAAATGAAATTTAACACGGAGAAAAGTAAAATTCTACACCTAGGTAAGAAGAATCAAAAATACACATACAAACTGGGTGAAACCACACTCAATAGCAGCGATTGCGAGAGGGATCTTGGAGTCTTGGTAGACAGCCAACTAAATATGAGCCAGCAGTGTGCAGCAGCAGCCAAAAAGGCCAACGCAGTCCTGAGCTGCATAAATAGAGGGATACAATCAAGGACCAGAGAGGTACTAGTACCACTCTATAAAGCCTTGGTCAGACCACACCTAGAGTACTGCATCCAGTTTTGGTCACCACACTACAAAAAAGACATTGAAACCCTAGAGAAAGTGCAGAAGAGAGCAACCAGGATGATAAAGGGTCTGGAAAATAAAACATACGAAGAGCGGTTGCAGGAACTGAGCTTGGCCAGTCTGGCGAAGAGAAGGACCAGGGGTGACATGATAGCAGTGTTCCAATACTTGAGGGGATGCCACAGAGAGGAGGGGGTCAGGCTGTTCTCTATGGCACCAGAAAGCCAAACAAGGAATAACGGATGGAAGCTGACCAAGGAGA
This sequence comes from Diadophis punctatus similis, assembly GCA_023053685.1. Taxonomy (NCBI): domain Eukaryota; kingdom Metazoa; phylum Chordata; class Lepidosauria; order Squamata; family Dipsadidae; genus Diadophis; species Diadophis punctatus. The sequence goes on along the minus strand of JALIGW010000032.1, from coordinate 3,330,803 downwards.
GATTCAACCTGGAAGTGAGGAGAAACTTTCTGACGGTGAGAGCGATCAACCAGTGGAACAGCTTGCCACGGAGGTTGTGAGAGCCCCAACACTTGCGACCTTCAAGGGGAGACTGGACTGCCATCTGTCTCAAATGGTGTAGGAACTCCTGCTTGAGCAGGGGGTTGGACTAGATGACCTACAAGGTCCCTTCCAACTCTAATAATAAAATCTAAAAAATGACTAACTCCTTAGCATGGAGTAGAATGTTTAAACTCCCAGCCCGCAGGCTGGATAAGTCACGCGCTGACCACGCCCACTGGCAGTTGGAACTGAGTTCTTTTCAGGTGGGGAGGGGGAGTAGAACGTCTAACTCCTTAGCATCAGAGCTTGTTAACAATAATATAAGAAATAACTATGATCTGATGGTCATTTTGGAAAATCCTTTCTTAGCGAGCACATAGAAGCCAAGAGGAACATATGTGCTAAGTTTCAAGTTTGTAGGCTTTACGGTTCTGGAGATTTTGTGATGATGCATGAGTGGTATTTGGCTTTTATATATATAGATTTGATATAATCGCTGATTGGGAGTTTAAAAGGTAATATGGTTTTTGATATTTATTTATTTATTATTTTTTCTTTTTATACAATCATGGACATTTATTTCAGGCAATAGTAAGCAGTGGTGGTGACTTCAGGAGAAATATTACTGTTTAGAGTTTTGTAGTGATTTGCCATTATTTCTCAAGACGATAGAATGATTTTAGTTTTATATGTCCCATTAATTATTGAATCAATGAACGAATGAATTCTAAATTTTATGACAATTGTAAATTCTGTTCATTTACCGATGTTTTATTTTCCAGCAGGAGTTCCCCTTAATTTTTTTTAGTTTGTCATGTATTTTATGTTTTAAATGTTTTAAAATAAATCAATTAGAAAGAGAAAATAAAGTATATATATATACATATCTATATAGGGGGGAAAGTGAGGGAGGAATGAAAAATGGCTAGTATCAATTCTGTTCCTTTTGATCAGGAAAGAATTTCTCTAAATTTGCTAACTCAGACTTTTCTGTAAACTGAGCTATAGTTCAACCGAACTATAGGATTTTATTTATTTTTATTCTATTGATTTATATCCTGCCCTTATTATTTTTATAAATAACTCAAGGTAGCAAACACACCTAATATTTCTCCTCCTATTATCTCACATCAATAACCCTGTGAGGTGAGAGACGCTGAGAGGGAGGGGCCGGCCCAAAGTCACTCAGTTGGCATTTGTGCCTAAGGCGAGACTAGAACTCACAGTCTCCTGGTGATTGGCCCAAAGTCACGCAGCCAGCTTTCATGCCTGAGGCGAAAGTAGAACTCACAGTATCCTGGTCAGAGGTGGGTTTCTCCTAATTTGGACCAGTTCATCTGAACCGGCAGCGACCCCTGGTGACATCACGATGATGTCACGGAACAGGTTCTGTCGGTGCCAGTCTGTGGGCGCTGCCATCTTTTATTTATTTATTTTTAATAATTTGATTTTTTTGAATTTATTTTTAAAAAGATTTCTTCAGAGCATGCTCAGAAGCCAAGTTTCCGGCACTGTACATGCATCACCATCTTGCTTTTGGCTCTCTTTTTTTGAGATTTTTTTCAATTTTTCAGCACTGCGCATGCGCCCCGCGGTGCGCCCACACGGCATGGGAGGAAGTGAACTGGCAGCGAGGTAAGTTAGAACCCACCCCTGCTGCTGGTGATTGGCTGAAAGTCACCCAGTCGGTTTTCATGCCTAAGGCAGAACTAGAACTCACAGTCCCCTGGCAATTGGCCCCAAATCACACAGTCAGCTTTCATGCCTAAAATGGAACTAGAACTCACCATTTCCTTGTGATTTGCCCAAAACTACCTAACCGCTTTCATGCCTAAAATGGGGCTAGAATTCAGTCTCCTGTTGATTTTTCCCCCCAAAGTCACCCAACTGGTTTTCATGCCTAAGGTCTCCGGGTTTCTAGCCTCATGCCTTAACAATCCAATCGAGAAATTACTGGATGACTCCAAATTTGCCACTGGATTATTTTTCTACCATCAGCCTTCCATAAGAATAACAAAACAAACAAACAAATAAGCAAACACACAAACCACCAGCTATTTTTTTTACAAGAATTTAACGTCTTTGACAAGAATTTCTCTGGAAGTCAAACCAAGTTTCCAATTACCAATCTGAATTGGTCTCTCCATACGTCATCCTTAGTGAAATGTGCAAACCAGTGTCTGCATTTCCTGTATCGGATGAGGAGAGCACATCTTTCTCCTGTCCTGGCCACTTTTTTTTACAGAGGCACAATTAAAAGCCTTTTAACAAACTGCAATCCTGTTTGGTTTGGTGGCAGCAGCGCCTCAGTTAGAAAGTCCCTACAGAGAGTGGTGAGGACAGCGGAGAAGATTATAGGAAGCTCGCTTCCCGTTATTCAGGATTCTGCTTATAAGTATTACGTGCTTAGAGTACGAAGTATTGTTAGAGACCCCACACACTCACTTTATGGTCTGTTTCTGTTGCTCCCCACTGGGAGGAGGATTCAAAGTATCCATAGCAGGACTACCAGATTCTGTAACAGCTTTGTTTCCTAGGCCATCCATTTGGTAAATTCGCAGGATTTGTTTTCTCGCCATGTACATGTATACATCCGAACTAGACCATGTTGTTTCTCTGTGTTGTATCATATATGTGGGTATATGCATAATTTTGTATTTATTTATTTTGTCATGTTTATGTAATGTATACTGGAGTTGGTGACCCTTTGAGAGCTGCATGCAATGAAATTTCATTTTAATGTATGCCGATTCGTGTACATTCAAAGTGACAATAAAGTTATTCTAAGTTCTAACATCAAAAAACAAATGTTTCCATACCCCACAGAAAGCAAAGCTTGCACGCAAGGGAGCGTGTTTGCTCCTGATAAAATAAAAGAAACACAGAGGTCAAATCGCAAAGAAAAATGAGCTCTTAATTCTACGTTGTGAAATGTCGACGGCCGGATTTCTAGAAATATTGAGTGGCTGATCTTCTGCCCAACGTTCTCTAATCGGAACGGCACGAGTGTTCACCGATTTTACAACTTAGCCATCATTGGTGGCTCAAGGCTAGGGAGGGTTTATTACAGGGGATTTTTAGTGTTTTTTTAAAAAACTTTTCACTGAAAATAGAGAAAGAACTCAAATGTACAAAGCATTAGGCAAATCCTAAAAGATAAGAACAATTGTACAGGATTATATCTATTAATAGCGCCTTTCAGCCGCTAAGTCGGCCGGCTTTCTGCTGAATCTGGAAGGTTGGTCAGCGTGATGACATACGTGTAACGTGTCGTTGCAAGGATGCCATGTCCCTTACATAAATAGAGACCCTTCATTATAATACAGGTAAATCCTCGACTTACGACCACAATTGAGGCCAAAATCTTCGTTGCTTCCTGAGACAGTGGTTATAGTGAATTTTGCCTCGTTTTATGACTTTTCTCGCCAGAATTGTTAAGCGAATCATTGCATCGAGTAACATGGTTGTTAAGTGATGGACAGAAGGTTGCAAAAGGGGATCATGTGACCCAGGGGTGGGTTCCTCCCGGTTTGGACCAGTTCGCCTGAAATGGTAGTGACCCGCTGTTGATGTCACGATGACATCACTGACCCAGTTTGGTCGATGCCGGTCCGTGGGCGCCGCCATCTTTTTTAAAAAAAAAATCAATTTTTTTCCGATTTTTTTTTCTGAGCATGCGCAGCACTGTGCATGTGGTCGCCATCTTGTTTTTGGCTTTTTTCCCAGATTTTTCGGCACTGCGCATGCACGCACGCCCATGAGACGCACCCACGCAGCATGGGAGGAAGTGAACCGGCAGCGAGGTAAGTTAGAACCCACCCCTGATGTGACCCCGGGACACTTGGCCCAAAGTCACCCAGTCAGCTTTCATGCCTAAGTTGGAACTAGAACTCACCATTTCTTGGTGATTGGTCCAAAGTCACCTAGTCAGCTAAAGCTTCATAAGATTGGTCTAGTAGTCAAGGCACCAGGGTAGAAGGTGGGAAATTGTGAGTGCTAATCCAGCTGTTGGCATGAAATCCTACTGTGTGACTTTGAGCCAATCACCAGGAGACGGTGAGTTCTAGTCCTCCCATAGGCAAGAAAACCAGCTGGGTGACTTTGTGCGCCTTTGTTACTAGTTGTGCAGTGAAAGAAAACAGCCACGTTTACAAGAAAACAGCCTATATAATTTCAAACAAATGGTTGTCCAGTCTCTTCTTAAAAACTTCCAGTGATAAAGCACCCACAACTTTTGGAGGCAAGCTGTTCCACTGGTTGATTGTTCTCACTGTCAGGAAATTTCTCATTAGTTTTAGGTTGCTTCTCTCCTTGATTAGTTTCCACCCATTGCTTCTTGTTCTACCCTCAGGTGCTTTGGAGAATAGGTGGACTCCCTCTTCTTTGTGACAACCCCTGAGATATTGGAAGAACTGCTATCCTGTCTCCCCTAGTCCTTCTTTTCATTAGACTAGACATACCCAATTCCTGCAAGGGTTCTTCATATGTTTTAGCCTCCAGTCCCCTAATCATCTTTGTTGCTCTTCTCTGCACTCTTTCTAGAGTCTCAACATCCTTTTTGCATCGTGGCGACCAAAACTGGATGGAGTATTCCAAGTGTGGCCTTACCAAGGCATTATAAAGTGGTATTAACCCTTCACGTGATCTTGATTCTATCCCTCTGTTGATGCATCCAAGGACTGCTTTGGCTTTCCCCCCCAAAGAGATGGCTGAGGATTCTGGGAATAAATGTCTACCTATTTGGAGGAAGGATCAGCATCCCACTGAAAATATGGGAAAATGGGATTCAATGCTTCACTCAGGTGCTAAACCGGCTTCTTCTGGCAAAAGAAGGCTCCGAATGAATTCCAACATGGATTGAGATGGTCAACTATCTTGTGATCATGGCTGAGGCAGCTGTGATGAATGAGATATACAGAGGGACTTCTGCAGAAATGGATTTAAAATGCCCTCCTTCCAGAATTTGGAAGGGAGGGAAACAGAGTCCTATATCTTCTGGCATAGACCGCTGTGAAACTATTATCCTTTTACCTGCTCTGAATGTACTATGAATCAAGGTCATTGAGTGAGCCCAATTGCTAATTTATCTCCTGTCAGGGAGAGAAATTCTCCTGGATACTTGCTCCTATCATTTTTCCTCCGGTCTAATGAAAGAACATTTTTTTTCTTGAGAAATACTTTTAAAGGAGAAGAGAAATTGGGATATATTTATCTGGGTAAATGCGTGACGATATGGCCCAGGGGTATGTGGCCTTGTATGTGACCCCCAAGGGAAGGTACTCATCTTCATCAGCCCATCGGTGGAGATGTTTCCTTGGACAATGTTGGAGAAACCATCTCTCCAATTTCTCTCCTCGCCAAGTGGTCAAGAATTGCAAAAGGCTTCTGAACCCTAACTCTAAAGCTAATCTAAGGAAATAAGGAGAATATATGACATGATAGCAATATTCCAGTATTTGAGGGGCTGCCACAAAGAAGAAAGGGTCAACCTATTTCCAAAAGCACCAGAAGGCAGGAGAAGAAGCAAGGAGAGAAGCAACCTGGAATTAAGGAGAAACTTCGTAACAGTGAGGACAATTAACCTGTGGAACAGCTTGCCACCAGAAGCAGTAGGTGCTCCATCACTCTTTATGAAGAGATTGAACAGTTTGGAATGATATTGGGTTGGACTAGAAGACCTCCAAGGTCCCTTCCTGCTCTATTCTGATGGATGGATGGATGGATGGATGGATGGATGGATGGATGGATGGATGGATGGAGAAGGACCACAAAATGCATCTCTGTCTTGAAACACCATTGTAAGAGGAAGGTAGAATGCAGAATACAGAGTTGGAAGAGACCTTGGAGGTCTTCTAGTCCAACCCCTGTCCAAGCAGGAGACCCTATACCATTTCAGACTAGTGGCTGTCCAGTCTCTTTTTAAAAGCCTCCAGTGATGGAGCAATAGCACTTACATACCGCTTCACAGTGCTTTCCAACCAAATTTTGGTTGCTTTTCTCTGCACTCTTTCTGGGATCTCAGCATCTGTTTTGCATCGGGGGACCAAAACTGGATGCAGAATTTCAAAGGTGGCCTCATCAGTACAGTATAAAATGTTACTAGCAATTTACATGGTCTTGAAACTATCCCTCTGTTGAAGCAGCCTAGGACTGCATTGGCTTTTTTGGCAGCTACAGCACACTGCTGCAGTTGAAACACACAGAAGAATAAGTTCAGATATGTAGAGACTTATTCTGTTTTTTCCCCAAAAGATTGTGGGTTCTTTTCTTTTCTTTTCTTTTCTTTTCTTTTCTTTTCTTTTCTTTTCTTTTCTTTTCTTTTCTTTTCTTCTTTTTTTCTTTTTTTCTTTTTTCTTTTTTTCTTTTTTCTTTTCTTTTCTTTTCTTTTCTTTTCTTCTCTCTCTCTCCCTGTCAGCCCAGCTACATACCTTCCTAGCTGCCTACCTATCATCTATCTATCTATCTATCTATCTATCTATCTATCTATCTATCTATCTATCTATCTATCTATCTATCTATCTATCTATCTATCTATCTATCGTTCTATCGTTCTATGGTATCCATCCATCCATCCATCCATCCATCCATCCATCCATCCATCCATCCATCCATCCATCCATCCATCATATCTCTCTCTCTCTCTCTCTCTCTCTCTCTCTCTCTCTCTCTCTCTCTCTCTCTCTCTCTCTCTCTCTCTCTCTCTCTCTCTCTCTCTCTCTATCTATCTATCTACGGTATTCATCCATCCATCCATCCATCCATCCATCCATCCATCCATCCATCCATCCATCCATCCATCCATCCATCCATCCATCCATCCATCCATCCATCCATCCATCCATCCATCTATCTATCTATCTATCTATCTATCTATCTATCTATCTATCTATCTATCTATCTATCTATCTATCTATCTATCAACAGCCTAATCAAGGAACCACCAAGAACTTCCAATACTGACAGGGCAAGCCACTTGTATATAAACAGAGAGCAAATGTCACTCCCTTCTAGAACTGATGATGTTACCTAGTTGGGTCATGAAAAGTCTTCAAGAAAACAGCGAAGCTCAGAGAGTGCCAAGGACCCCACGGTTCAACCCTGAGCTACTAATATTCTTATATTGTTAAGTCATTACAGTTGTTCATGCAACATGCTTCGTCAGACACAAATTCAGTTTTTATTTTTCTAAAAATTCAGTAATTTCAAGCATCTACTTATAGTGGTAGGAAGATTTTAAAAAGACAAAATAATCTCTCTCTCTCTCTCTCTCTCTCTCTCTCTCTCTCTCTCTCTCTCTCTCTCTCTCTCTCTCTCTCTCTCTCTCTCTCTCTTCCTATTCCTATTCTATATCTATATCTTTATTCTAGAATGTCACTCATGTTTCTCCCTCCCTCCCTCCCTCTCTCTGTCTTCCTATTCCTATTCCTATTCTATATCTATATCTATATCATCTATATCTATATCTATATCTATATCTATATCTATATCTATATCTATATCTATATCTATATCTATATCTATATCATCTATACCTATACCTATACCTATATCTATCTATATAATAATATTTTGGAAAGTAGCTCAACGACTGCAGGAATTTCTTTATTCCCTTTTTTATTCCTGTTTCACTCCCACCAACATCCAGAAACAATCACCCAAGAACCTTTGGCACATCCTAAAAATAATTCTCACTATGCTTTTCCACAAAACTCGGTATAATGTTACAAACGTGTCCTCCTTTAATCCTTTCTTTTCTAGACTAAACAGGCCTCAGTGCCTTATCTGTACTTTGATAACTGATAAACACCACATTGTATTTTTTCCCCCAAGGGTCAGAACAAAGCCACAACAAAAAAAACTAATTATCCAAGTCAACACCTCCATTAATTAAAAATAGAAGGAAAGGCCATGGTATCCTTGTACATACAACCTAATCCTTTATATGCTTGATGGGCTTATATCTCACCTTTGGAAAGGGGAGAGATTTCCCAGAGACAGAGGTCAGAATATTTCCCAGTGTCCATGAGGGCAAGTCAACGGATTCAAGAGCAAAAAGTGGATGTAGAAAATCCCAAAGGTGCTTTTTTTCAAGAGGCAACTAGACTTTCTGGTTTTTCTTTGAAGACGTTTCGCTTCTCATCCAAGAAGCTTCTTCAGCTCTGACTGGATGGTGGGGAAAGGAAGGATGGAACTATCCTGTCAGAACTGAAGGAGTTTATTGGATGAGAAGCTAAACGTCTTCAAAGAAAAAACAAGAAAGTCCAGTTGCCTCCTGAAAAAGCACCTTTGGGACAACCATGACCTGGATGACGGAGAATCTCTACAGACTTTTAGCCCTGAATGATGAACACCCTTTGAATGGTGTTGGAGTATGAACGGATTTCCAGAGAAAAAAATTGCAGACTACAGGAACATTTGCACCACTCGGGTGGCCCTGAGGACACAGATAAACCTCCAAGTGGCCTCAACGATCCTCTAAAAGGATGCCAATGACCAGCTGTCTACAAGGAGTAGAAATCCTTCCATTCCCCACCATCCAGTCAGAGCTGAAGAAGCTTCTTGGATGAGAAGCAAAACATCTTCAAAAGAAAAAAAAAACAAGACAGTCCAGTTGCCTCTTGAGAAAAATACCTTAAGGACAACCATGACCTGGATGGCTGAGAAAATCTCCAAAGACATTGGATGTAGAAAAGGAACTGAATACCATTTTTTTCTATCTTTCTTTTTCCCCTATTTTTTTTTAATTTTATTTTTGCTATGGCAGCTGTGAATTTAAATTTGGAATGCAAGGGTCCTAAAGGAGAGAGGGAGAGAGAGAGGGAGAAAGAGAGAGAGAGGGAGAGGGAGAGGGAGAGGGAGAGAGAGAGAGGGGGGGAGAGAGAGGGAGAGAGAGGGAGAGGGAGAGGGAGAGAGAGAGAGAGCGGGGAGAGGGAGAGAGAGGGAGAGGGAGAGAGAGAGAGAGAGAGAGCGGGGAGAGGGAGAGAGAGGGAGAGGGAGAGAGGGGGGGAGAGAGAGCGGGGAGAGGGAGAGAGGGAGAGAGGAAGGGAGAGGGAGAGGGAGAGAGAGAGAGAGAGAGAGAGAGAGAGAGAGAGAGAGAGAGAGAGAGAGAGAGAGATTCATGAAAATTTTCAAGCACAGTTCTCCTAGGAACCATTTTCCAATATTTTTATCTTTGGCAGGATGATAAGAGAGATGATAGAAAGATACATGGAGGATAGGTAGGTCGACAACTCCCAGAATTCCTCAGCTAGCCCAACTGGCTGGGGAATTCTGGGAGAAGAAATTCAGATATCTTAAACTCCCCAAATTTGATAAGCACTGCATTCGATATTTACTCTTGACTGTGTTAATTTGAAATGTCTTCTTAGGAGTTCAGCCCCTAATACTAAGTTTGACAGTGCTATTAAATAAATAAAAAACCTAGCTGTGTGACCGTTATCAAGATGATGGGTGGGTGGGAGGACGTGATATGATTTATCTAAGCTAAGGAGTCAGGATATCTTCACTCTTGCACATCCCAGGGCAGATTTTTCATCAGCAATCTGCAGCCCCCTCTGATGTTTTCATCTCAAGCCCCCTCCCCATCCGTTCCCAGATGGTTCATCTCCACTCTGAAATATAAAGCCAAATCTGTTTGACACCCCCTCCCCACCCCCGTTGCTTCTCCCTCCCCGCCACCTTCTGCAGAGGCCGGGCCGAAATTAATCTTCCTAACTACAAATCCCTTCCAACCAGAAAGAGTAATCTTCACAATTAATAAGAATCTTGAGAAGAAAGAGCCGGGTGGAAAAGTCTGAGGAATGGGATGGGTTCAATGAGATCCCGAGGATGTGACTCTTTGCAAAGGGTGGCTAAAGGTTCACAAGATTGGTAAAAAGTTGCTGAACGACAAGTTTAGAAAATGTATATCTGCTATGTGCACATGTAGCAGAAGGAGATAAAGGATGAGTAGTGGAATCCATGGGTGGTCATCTACAGAATAACAGAGTTGAAATGGGACCGTGGAGGTCTACTAGTTCAACTCCCTGCTGAAATCCCTACACCATTCTGGACAAAATGGCTGTCCAACCTCTTCTTGAAAACCTCCAGGGATGGAGCACCCACAACTTCTAGAGGCAAGCCGTTCCACTGATCAATTGTTCTCATTATCCTTAGTTCTAGGTTGGATCTCTCCTTGATGAGTTTCCATCCATTACTTCTTGTCTTGCTCTCAGGTGCTTTGGAGAAGAGGTTGTCCCCTTCTTTAGGACAGCTTCTCAAATATTAGAAGACTGCTATCATACGAACCCTAGACCTTCTCTTTAATGAAAAGAAGGACTAGGGATGACATGTTCCAATATCTCAGGGATTTTGAGGACAATCTTTTGAGGAGAAACTTCCTAACAGCGAGGACAATTAATCAGTGGAATAAATTGCCTCCAGAAGTTGTGGGTGCTCCATCACTGGAAACGTTTAAGAAGAGAATGGACAGCCAATTGTCTGGAATGGTATAGGTTCTTCTGCTTGAGCAGGGGGCTGGACTAGAAGACCTCCAAGGTCCCTTCCAGCTCTATTCTGATTGCAAAACCATTTGCAATTGCCTCTTGGGTGACTTTTGAGGTGTGAGAACGAGTCTGGTTCTGATGCCACAAAATTTCTTTCTTGTTCTCCTGGACTTTGCTTAATCATTGTTTACCAGTCGCAAAAATACAAAGATTGAAAACGAAGAAATAATGACTTGCTCTTACAGATCAAATCCAACAAGCAGGAGATATTCAAAATGAACGCACCAGTTCTGGAAAGAACAACATCCAGAATTGGAAATCACAGAATAGAGGCTAGCAGATCAACATTGATTTATAATACGAAATAATATATTCAGAGAAGCAGACTTGGAAGAACTGCAAAGGTCCATCCAGGGCAAGAAAATCGAAATCCTTGCCAGAAGTAGCTCACCCCAAAATAAAATAATAGGAAAACCAGGGAATCAGAAAAGCACTGTGTGCAAAATAAAATTCTTCTACTTGGAATAAATCACTGCTCTGTCCTTTAGTGCTGTGCTGTTGTGGTTGTTTTTAGTTTAAGCTGGCAGGAATAGCCAAGCCCGTAGATCAGGGGTCGGTAACCTTAAACACTCAAAGAGCCACAAAGATCCTAGGAAGACCCCAGTTCAATTCTGGAGCTGACCAGAAGTCCGGTTCCTGCACCATAGAGTCTCCTCCTAGCATGGCATCCTTTTTCCTCTGCCAACCGGAAGTCTGTTTCCCTCACCATAGAGTCTCCTTCTAGTGCAGCGTCCTTTTTCCTCTACCTGTCCTAACTAAAAGCCCTATCAATTGTGGAGCTGACTAGTGACAGGGAGCCACCCGGAGAGGGATCAAAGAGCCACATGCGGCTCCAGAGCCGCAGGTTGCCGACCCCTGCCCTAGATGATAGGCTCAAGATCCAGATAGCATCACCACCAGATGGATTCGAAACTGGCTGACAAACCGTACTCAATGGTTAAGACTCAGTAGTCCTTAACGGTACTACATCTGCACGGAGGGAAGTAAGCAGTGGGTTACTACAAGGTTCTGTCCTAGCCCCGCGACTTTTCAATATCTTCATAAATGACTTAGATGAGGGAATAGAAGGGGAACTTACCAAATTTCCAGATGATACTAAGCTGATGGGAATAGCCAACACCCTAGAACAGGGGTAGGCAAAGTTGGCTCTTCTATGACTTGTGGACTTCAACTCCCAGAATTCCTGAGCTAGCATGATTGGCTCAGAAAGTCTGGGAGTTGAAGTCCACGAGTCATAGAAGAGCCAACTTTGCCTACCCCTGCCCTAGAAGATAGGCTCAAGATCCAGATGGATCTTGACAGACTTGAACACTGGGCCCTATCTAACAAAATGAAATTCAAGTTAGAGAAAAGTCAAGGCAAGAAAAACCAAAAGTACACATATAGACTGGGTGAAACCAGGCTTAATAGCAGTGACTGTGAGAGGGATGTTGGAGTCTTAGTGGACAACCAGCTAAATATGAGCCAGCAGTGTGCGGCAGCAGTCAAAAAAGCCAATGCAATCCTAAATTGCATTAACAGAAGGAAACAATCAAGATCAAGATCACGTACTAATACCACTCTATAAAGCCTTAGAACAGAGGTCTTCAAACTTGGCAACTTTAAGACTTGTGGACTTCAACTCCCAGAATTCTCTAGCCAGCATAGCTGGAGAATTCTGGGAGTTGAAGTCCACAAGTCTTAAAGTTGCCAAGTTTGGGGACCCCTGCCTTAGAAAGACCACACCTAGAATACTGCATTCAGTTTTGGTCACACGATAAAATACCCTGTGGAGAACCAGCAAATTCAGGGTTTAAGTTCTGGTCCATACTCAGGAGGCTGGGTTCAAATCCAGGGTCTGTTTTGCAACTGGTTCGTCCTGACCTTTATCAGTGGATGGAAGGACAGAGGACACCATGTGTATGCAAACAGAGAGCAAAGCCCACTCCCGTCTAGCACTGTTGATGTTACCTAGTGTGGTCATGAAACATCTGCAAGAAAACCACCAAGCTCAGAGAGCACCATCAATCCTACAAGTTGCAAATCTTCTCTACTCTTGGTACTATCCAAACCTCTAGGTGGGATTCCATCAAACTTGAAAATCAATAAGGTGTTTCCAACCTTGGCTACTTTCCGATGTATGGAGCACCTTCCAGACTTCTTAGCAAGTGCAAGGGAATTGTGGGACTTGAAGTCTACACCTCTGGACGTTAACAAAGATGGTCTATGGAGATTCTCCGTCATCCAGGTTATAGTTGTCCCAAAGGTGCTTTTTCAGGAGGCAACTGGACTTTCTTGTTTTTTGGTTTGAAGACGTTTCACTTCTCATCCAAGAAGCTTCTTCAGCTCTAACTGGATGACTGACTAAGGTGACCCTGAGGACATAGACGAACCTCCAAGTGGCCTCAACAACTCTCTAAAAGAATGCAAATGACCAGCGGTCTGCAAGGAGTATATATCCTTCCATTCCCCACCATCCGGTCAGAGCTGAAGAAGCTTCTTGGATGAGAAGCGAAACTTCTTCAAAAGAAAAACCAGAAAGTCCAGATGCCTCTTGAAAAAGCAACTTTGGGATCACCAAAGATGGGAAACAAACTTTTTAGGCAGGGCCCGTTCAGTCTCACCTCTCTGTAGCTCCAACCACTTTGTTTACTACTGGTATAACGTCGCTATAGAGCACTGCACACCAAGACAACTAGACACAAGAACAGTTTTTTCATGAACGCCATCACTCTGCTAAACAAATAATTCCCTCACCACTGTCAAACTATTCACTAAATCTGCATTACTATTACTATTAGCTTTTCTCATCGTTCCTATCACCCATCTCCTCCCAGTTATGACTGTATGACTGTAACTTGTTGCTTGTATCCTTATGATTTATATTAATATTGATTGTTTCCTGATTGCTTACTTGAACCCTATGACAACCATTCTTCACAAATGTATCTTTTCTTTTATGTACACTGAGAGCATATGCACCAAAGACAAATTCCTTGTGTGTCCAATCACACTTGGCCAATAAAGAATTCTATTCTATTCTATTCTATTCTATTCTATTCTATTCTATTCTATTCTATTCTATTCTATTCTATTCTATTCTATTCTATTCTATTCTAGATCCTCATAATTTTCTCGGAAAACACTTGTTTCTTCTCAGTATAGCTGCTTTCAGCCCAATCATTGGCGGGATGACAAACCACAGTAGAGAGAGCAGAAAATGGTGCCAGCTACTTCTACATGCCAACAAAGGGGACTACAACATTTTGTGGGATGGACAGTCATGAATCATTGCAATGTTGTTTTGGAAAATCTGATAATTGTGTGAGAATTGGCTTGTAGTTCACGGTAGAAAGTGTTAACTTGGGAGATACAGCACGGATAAGGTTGTAAAATTTGTTCTCCTATCACTTCTTTCGACCAAGGGCAATCTGTAAATATACAGGTAGTCCTCAACTTATGGCAGTTCGTTTAGTGACCATTCACTAAATGGCACTGAAAAAAGCGACTTATGACTGTTTTTCACACTTACGACCATTGCAGCAATCCCAAAGTCAGGTGATCTGGGGATCATTGTCTAATAAAGAGAAGGACCAGGGGAGACAGGATAGCAGTCTTCCAATATTTGAGGGGCTGCCACAGAGAGGAGGGGGTTGACCTGTTTTCCAAAGCACCTGAAGGCCAGAGAAGGAATAATGGATGGAAACTGATCAGGGAGAGATTCAACCTCTGAGTCCCGAGGGAATAGGGCGGCATAGAAGAACTTCGAATAAATAAAATAAATAAATAAATAAATAAACCTGGAAATAAGGAGGAATTTTCTGACAGTGAGAACAATCAACCAGTGGAACAGAAGTTGTGGGAGCTTCATCCCTGGAGGCTTTCAAGAAGAGACTGGACTGCCATCTGTCAAAAATGGTGTAGGGCAGTGATGGCGAACCTTTTTTGGTTCGCGTGCCAAAAGGGGGGGGGGGAATGCAGGGGATCACATGTGTGCGTGCCCACAGTCATAATTCCATGCACCCCCGCACATGCACGCATGACCCCCCTGCTCCCAGCATGCAATGGCACGCCCATTTTTCGCTCTCCCCAGGCTCCAGAGCCTTTCTAGGAGCCTGGGGAGGGCGAAAATGGCCTTCCCCACCCCCTCTGGAGGCTGGAAACAGCCTGTTCCCCGACTCCCAGTGGGCCCAGAAGGCCCGAAAATCAGCCGGCTGGTGCACACATGCACGCCGGACCTGAGCTCGCGTGCCCACCAATATGGCTCCGCGTGCCACTTGTGGCACCCGTGCCATAGGTTCGCCATCACGGGTATAGGGTCTCCTGCTTGGACTGGGGGTTGGACTAGATGATCTACAAGGTCCCTTCCAACTCTGATATTCTGTATTCTAATTGCAGTCATAAATTGAGGATTGCCTTTAAGCCCTTACAAATTCACATTCAGCCACCCACAGAATCACTGCTAGCTTTCTCTTCGCTTCAGTTGTTCCTCTTACTAGGAAAACATACCAGAATATCTGCTATTAATATTAAGGAAGCCTGCTCCCTTAATCAGTTTAAAAGCCTTTTTGTTCAATGTATTTTTGCAGGTATTTCACTGGCAGTGTCGTTTTGTCTGGGTCTGAGCTGGGATAGTCAGTTGAATGTTGGTGGCGAGACTCAATTTTATTATGTATTTTATTTGGTTGCGATAGAAAAAAAATTATGGACGTCGTACAAGGGATTCTGGGGCAATGATTCCATAAAGGCCACCTTAGAGAAAAGTCAGGTTCTACCTTTAAGCAAGAAAAACTGAATGCACAGATATGGGATGTGGGATTCCTCTCTCAATAATAATAACTGTGAGAGGGATCTTGTAGTGAACAATCACTTAAATATGAGCCAGCCGTGTGCTGCAGCTGCCAAAACAGCCAAAGCAGTCGTTGGATGCATCAACAGAGGGATAGAGTCAAGATCACATGAAGTGTTAATACCACTTTATAATGCCTTGGTAAGGCCACACTTGGAATACTGCATTCAGTTTTGGTCGCCACAATGTAAAAAAAAGATGTTGAGCTTCTAGAAAGAGTGCAGAGAAGAGCAACAAAGATGATTAGGGGACGGGAGGCTAAAACATACAAAGAACGGTTGCTGGAATTGGATATGTTTAGTTTAATGAAAAGAAGGATTAGGGGGGACATGATAGCAGTGTTCCAATATCTCAGGGGCTGCCACAAAGTAGAGGGAGTCAACCTATTCCCCAAATGAATAAATGCAGGACAAGAAGCAATGGATGGAAATTAATCAAGGAGAGAAGCAACCTAGAATTAGGAAAAAACTTCCTAACAGAGAGGACAATTAACCAGTGGAACTTCTTGCCTTCAGAAGTTGTGGGTGCTCCATCACTGGAGGCTTTTAAGATGACACTGGGCAACCACTTGTCTCAAATTGTATAGGGTCAACTGCTTGAACAGGGGGTTGCACTAGAAGCCCTTCAAGGTCCCTTCCAGCTCTATTCTGATTGAAATACCATTTGCAATTTCCTGAGAGTGAGAACAATTGATCAGTGGAACGACCTTCGGAAGTTGTGGATGCTTCATCACTGGAGGCTTTTAAGAAGAGGTTGGACAACCATTTGTCTGAAATGGTACAGGGGGTTCGACTAGAAGACCTCCAAGGTCCCTTCCAACTCTGCTATTCTGTTATTCATCAGAAGATCTTGAACTTTTTTCCCACTGCCTGTTATGTTTTTGTTGCCTCTATAAGCAGGAGAAGACCTCTGGCTGATCTTTCTGAAATGGTGCATTCTCCTAATGTTCCTTTCCCCAAACCAGGTGTCTCCAAACTTGGCAAACTTAAGTTTTGTGGACATCAACTGCCAGAATTCCACAGTCAATCATTCTGGCTGAGGAAATCTGGAAGTTGAAGTCAGCAAGTCTTAAAGCCTCCACATTTAGGGAAAGGAACACTGGGAGGACGGAGCATTCCAGGAGGACCAGCTACAGGTCTTCTCCTGCTCTAAACCTTCAATTCCCCTCCTGCTCTCATGAATTATTGACATCAAAAAAACCCACAGAGACCTCAGATGGAGGTGATGGCAATGTTATTTTTCTGAAGGGATGAATCAAGGATGAATTAATGAGCTGCGATGGGTAAAAAGAGAAACCACATTAAAATGAAGGGAGAAGGAAGGCAGCAATCAAACATGACAATCCATCATCAGGTGCCTTTCAGAAAAGGTGGGTGGCTTTCAAACAGGTGTCACTGGGTTTTAAGAAATGTACACCCCCTAGGAAGATTGCTCTGGGCTCCTGTCACTGTCATAAACTTGGCCTTAGCTGCGTGGCTTCCTCATCAGTCATCGGGTTTTTTTTTTTTTCCTGATTTAAGAACCTGCCTGAACGGTCTGATAAAAACCCTCGCCAGGTGCTCGGCTGCGAGTCCATCAATGCTTTCGGAAGAAAGGGAGTGGGTGTGTCAGCTGGTTGCATCCAAATTAAGGAGATTGTCAAGCCCAGGAAATCAGGCCGTCCAGGCTGTTCAGATGAATGTGTACAGGTGTATTGTATGCTACAGCTCTCTTATGAGAATCTGACCTCGTAACGGTCAAAGCAAGTTGGAGAGTCAATGCAATTCAAGGTGGGTTGGATTTAGATCTCTTGTGGGTGTGAAGGGACTTAAGACTGATTATGTGTTTGCCCAATCCCTTGGGCTCAGCCTGGTCATCTCCTACATGGATGGATAGATGAGATAGATAGATAGATAGATAGATAGATAGATAGATAGATAGATAGATAGATAGATAGATAGATAGATAGATAGATAGATAGATAGATAGATAGATAGATAGATAGATAGATAGATAGATAGATAGGCAGGCAGGCAGGCAGGCAGGCAGGCAGACAGATGAGATAGATTGATAGATCGATCGATAGATAGATAGACATTGAAAAATTAGGAGTCCAGGAAGTTCAAATGAATATATGGGTTTACTAGTAGCTGGATACCTGTGCTTCAAAACTGAACTCCTTAGCATGGAGTAGAATGTCTAAACTGCCAGCCCGCAGGCCCGATGAGTCACGCGCTGGCCACGCCCACTGGCAGTTGGAACAGAGCTCTTTTCAGGTGGGGAGTAGAACGTCTACAGTAACTCCTTAGCATCAGAGTGTGTTAATAATATAAGAAATAAATAATGATCTGATGGTCCTTTCAAAACATCCTTTCTTAGCGAGCACCTAGACGCCAAGAGGAACAAACGTGCCAAGTTTCAAGTTTGTAGGCTTTACAGTTCTAGAGATTTCGTGATGGTGTGTAAGTGGTATTTGGCTTTTATATACATAGAAGATTGCAAGCTTATATCTCTACAGCAGGGGTTTCATACTCAAGGCCCGCAGGCTGAATCCGGCCTGTGATGTGGTCGGAATCAGCCCATGGGGCCGCCGTGCAAAATGTAAGGGCCACATTGCTTCGGCCAGGTTAACCTGATGTGAAGAGGAAACATGCCAGCAGTTTGGGGAGTGGCGTCAAGCTGGCCACGCCCACCGAGTCAGCCACACACACCTCGACCCCCCCCCCAAGGTCAACCACAGCCCTGATGTGGCCCTCAATGAAATTGAGTTTGACACCCCTGCTCTACAGGAATCTAAATTCCTTGCAGTCAAAGCAAATTGGTGGGTTGGACTCAGATCTCTTGTGGGCATGAAGATACTTGAGACAGATGACACAGCTGACCCCCTTCCTCAAGCTCACCCTGGTCATCCTCCCTGGTCATCCTGGTCATTACTCAAGCTCACCCTGGTCATCCTCCCTGGTCATCCTGGTCATTCCTCAAGCTCACCCTGGTCATATACCATTTTATAATGTCTTGGTAAGTCCACACTTGGAATGCTGCATTCAGTTTTGGTCACCACAATGTAAAAACGATGTTGAGACTTTAGAAAGAGTGCAGAGAAGAGCAACAAAGATGATTAGGGGACTGGAGGCTAAAACATATGAAGAATGGTTGCAGGAACTGAGTATGTCTAGTTTAATGAAAAGAAGGACCAGGGGACACATGATAGCAGTCTTCCAATATCTCAGGGGCTGCCACAAAGAAGAGGGAGTCAACTATTCTCCAAAGCACCTGAGGGTAGAACAAGAAGCAATGGGTGGAAACTAAACAAGGAGAGAAGCAACTTAGAACTAAGGAGAAATTTCCTGACAGTTAGAACAATTAATCCGTGGAACAGCCTGCCTCCAGAAGTTGTGAATGCTCCAACACTGGAAGTTTTTAAGAAGATGTTGGATAACCATTTGTCTGAAGTGGTGTAGGGTTTCCTGCCTAAGCAGGGGGTTGGACTAGAAGACCTCCAAGGTCCCTTTCAACTCTGTTATTCTATTTTATTCTATCTCCTGTAGATTGTGATCTGTGTAAACTTACACAATGTGCCAAACCCTCAACTTTGGACAAGAGAGTCCAACATCTCTGTTGACAGCCAAGGCTGTATGGCTCTTCTCCAAATAAGGAGCAGATCATGGCTTCATGTGATGGCCAAGTTCACACAATGTGCTAAGATAACCTCTGGGATCCCACAACTGGTTGAACCACCAATTTTAACTTTCCTTTTTTAGCCAAGCTTTAGCCGGGGTTAAGGTATGAGTTAGACCTCCATCCCCTTCTGAAATACTTTCTCGATAAAACCTGAATTATTCTCTTCAATTATTTACTTTTGGTTCCCAAACCATGACCTTCCTTCTGTTTCCCCACTTCTTCGCACAATACTCGGATCACGATTTCACATGATTTAATTATTTTTATTAATAGTCTAATCTCTTCTCTTTTTATGGTTGTGGGGACCGTTCTTTTTCCTCTGGAAGGTTGTTTTAATTATCTATGATTAGGTTACACAATTGTAGTTGATCTTGTTTTTCTCTCTATTCAAAGCTTTTATGGTGTTGCCTTGTGTCTTTCGGGTTACATAACGTGGCTTTTTTAAAATGCTTATTGAATGTCTAACAAATACGTTAAATAATGGAAGTAATAAAGGAGGAGGCAATCTGTAATAGCGGAACACAAAGCGAAGACCCCATGCCAGAGGTGGGTTCCTGCCGGTACGCTCTTACCTGTTGGTCACCGCAGAACCGAAGAAG
This sequence comes from Diadophis punctatus similis, assembly GCA_023053685.1. Lineage (NCBI taxonomy): Eukaryota > Metazoa > Chordata > Lepidosauria > Squamata > Dipsadidae > Diadophis > Diadophis punctatus. The sequence continues at coordinate 3,311,109 of JALIGW010000032.1, read as the reverse complement.
CCGGTGGTGTTCGTGGCACGGGGCTTCCCCCGCCCCCTTTCCCCTGCCCACCTGAACGCCACCATTTGCGTTCTTTTGCCCTCTGCGCAAGCAGAACACTTTGCGCATGCGCAGAGGGCAAAAGAACACAAATGGCAGCGTCTAGGCGGGCGGGGGAAAGCGGGCGGGGAAGCCCTGCGTCGCGAACGCCACCGGCTTCTTCGGTTCTGCGGCAACCAACAGGTAAGAGCGTACTGGCAGGAACCCATGCCATTTTGAAAGACTCGTAAAAACACTGGAAATACAATACGAAGCTTTTCTGCATTCAAAAGTCACTTTATAGCATAGAATATAAGAGGGTTGGAAGGGACCTTGGAGGTCTTCTAGTCCAAAGCTCTGATCAAGGTGCTTTTTTGCAAGAGGCAAATGGACTTTGTGGTTTTTCTTTGAAGACGTTTCGCTTCTCATCCAAGAAGCTTCTTCAGCTCTGACTGGATGGGGGAGGATGGCAGGTTTTTCTGGTTTTCTGGACCAGAAAGTCCAGTTGCCTCTTGAAAAAAGCACCTTTGGGACAACCATGTCCTGAATAACTGAGAATCTCTACAGACACTCCGCTCAAGCAGGAAACCCTATACCAGGGGTGTTAAACTCAAGGCCAGGGGCCAGATCCAGCCCACGGGGTGCTTAGATCTGGCCCACGGGGCTGCCCTGGAAACAGCGAAGGACCGGCCCGCAGTGCCCCTGCCAGCAAAAATGGAGCTTGGGAGGGCCACACGTGTCCCCCCATCCCCGGGCTCCGTTTTCGCTGGCAGAGGGTTAACAAAACAAACTAAAAACAAAACAAAAGGAGAAATGTTTTATTTATTTTTTAATTTATTTGTGAGATTTATATACCGCCTCACAGTGCAAGCACTCTCTAAGCAGTTTACACCAGTAAGCAATGTATATTTATATTGCCCCCAACAATCTGTGTCCTTATTTTACCTACCTCGGAAGGATGGAAGGCTGAGTCAACCTTGAGCCAGTGAGATTTGAACCTCTGACCTGCGGATCAGTGTCAGCTAAAGTGGCCTGCAGTACCCCACTCTAACTGCTGCACCAGCTCGGCTCTACTCTAAAAAAAGTTTACTCTAAAAAAAGTTTTCCCTTTTGGCATTTGAGCCTGCAAGAAGGGACTGGAAAGAAGAAAGGGAAAGAGGAAAGAAAAGAAAAAGGAGAGATGAGAAGAGAGCAAGGAAGGAAAAATAAGGAAAGAGGGGAAGGAAAAAGAAAGGAGAAGAAAAAGGGAAAGAAAAAGTAGAAAAGGAAGAAGGAAGGAGAAGGGAGAGAGGGTAGGAGGAAGGAAGGAAGGAAGGAAAGAAGGAAAGAAGGAAAGAAGGAAGGAAAGAAGGAAAGAAGGAAGGAAAGAAGGAAAGAAGGAAAGGAAGGAAGGAAGGAAAGAAGGAAAGAAGGAAGGAAAGAAAGAAAGAGAAGGGAGAGAGGGCAGGAGGAAGGAAGGAAGGGTTATAATGAGAGTGAGGGAGGGTCTCAGGGAAGTCCTGCCTTAGCACATGGACATCACAGGTACCCCCAACACGAGTGATGTCGAGCTGGCACGCCCATCCTGACCACACCTATCCCGGCCATGTCCACCCCGGCCCCCAAGGTCAAACACAACCCTGATGCGTCCCTCAGTGTAATCAAGTTTGATACCCCTGCCCTATACCATTGCAGACAAGTTTTTAATCCAATCTTTTCTTAAAAGCTTCCAGCGATGGAGCTCCCACAACTCCTGGAGGCTAGATGTTCCAATGATTAATTGTTCTCGCTTTCAGGAAATTTCTCCTTATTTCAAGGTTGGATCTACCTTCCACCCATTGCTTCTTGTCCTGCCTTCAGGTGCTTTGGAAAATAGGTCAAACCCCCCTTCCCCCTTCCCTGTGACAGCCTCAAGTACCAGAAGACAGCTATCATGTCCCATCTAGTCCGGAATGTTTCCTTGTAGACGTTTCATCACCAAACTAGGTAACATCATCAGTGCTAAATGGGAGTGGAGTTTGTCTTCTTTCTATATACCTGTGGCGTTTCCTGCCAGTGTTGGCGCGAGTGTTCTGATCAGACCTATGCTGTCCTATTTAGGCACATGTTGAAGCTGCGCGCATGCATGCAATCCACACGAACATGCTCACATTTGCGAACCGGTAGGGAAAGTCAGTGAATTCCACCTCTGGCTCTGACGTTGTTACCTAGTTCGGTCATGAAATATCTGCAAGAAGAATTGGAAAACTGACTCGATCCCGACTATATTAAACGTTGTTAGAAAAACTCTGGAATGCGCTGAAATAAGTAAATTATCAATGGAACTTCATGATAAGGAGGAATCAGACTTCTATAAAGTATGGGGAAAATGGTACAATTGGCTTAACCAGAATAAATACAAAAATTTACTATAATATAGAGTCATAAAAAGCCGAGGTGGCGCAGTGGTTAAAATGCAGCACTGCAGTTCAACAGTTCAGCTGTTCAAATCTTACCAGGCTCAAGGTTGACTCAGCCTTCCATCCTTCTGAGGTGGGTAAAATGAGGACCCAGATTGTTGGGGGCAATATGCTGAACTCTGTAAACCGCTTAGAGAGGGCTGTAAAGCACTATGAAGCGGTATATAAGTCTAAGTGCTATTGCTATTGCTATAAATGGAGAAATTATATTTTTCCACTTTCTGTGTAATTTATAAGAAAATAACTTGATATTGAAGTGTAAATAAATGAAATAGCTGTTGAAAAAGAAATGGGTGACTCAATTTACGGAAAACAGAACTTTATGTGATATTAATTAGAGGCGATAGTAAGGATAATGTTATTGTCATTTGTAAATGTTTAAGAAATTAGTATGGAGAAATTGTAAAAAGCTGTAAAAGAAACTTGTTAATGTTTTACGTGTTCGTATTTTAGATGTTTGTTATGTCTATGTTATATGTTATATGTTTTTATGTTGTATATTTGTTTTTAATAAGATTATTTATAAAAAAAGAAATATCTGCAAGAAAACAGCCATGATCAGAGAGCCCTAGTAAAATTATCTTTGCTTTCTTGAAGACTTGAGTTGGGAAGGATCTAAGGAATACGACAAGGAACAAAGGGATGGTCGGATGGGATGAAACGGTCCCAAATACATAGACTTTTAGAACTGGGCCCTCCAAGGATTTTTTTTTTCCTTTCAAAAAAGCATTTTCAATTAGGTATGAAATGAAAGGGCTCCTGTGATGTCCATTCTCTCGAGAAAAAATCCATAATTTGTTTGTTCGAAAGGCAGCACTTCACATCCACCCTAAATGGCATTTAAATGTTAATCAAGTCAGGGGATGGGAAAATACACGCCAATCATGATTCCATTTAAGGTCAAGGATTTTCTTTCTCTTCGAGGAAGGCTCCCAGAGTTGGCATTCAGCCGGTTCGGTCCGGTTCGCCCAAACTGCTAGTGGAAATCTCAGGTGGCCCCGACCACCTGCCCCAGTGGTCTATGCTATCCCATTTGTGCACATTTTTGAGGCAGGGCATATGCGCTGAAGGCTCATGTGAGAATTAAGCACATGCATGGGTGGCTGTGCGCACGCTCACATTTGGGAACCTGTAGGGAAGGTAAGTGAAAACTGTCCATGAAGGCTCTGTGTTCATTCTGAATTTGAAATTCTTGATGGGTCACCAAGGAATTTCCCTTCTCCTTGTCTCATCATCTCGACCTTCTGGCTTGTTTGATTCATTCTAATGACCAGTTATCTACAGGTAATCTTCGGCTTATGACCACAACTGAGCCCAAAATTTCAGCTGCTAAGCGAGACATTTGCTAAGTGAATTTAGCCCCATTTTTCTTACCCCCTTTCTTGCCACCGTTGTTAAGCGATTCGCTGCAGTTGAGAAGCTAACAACATAGTTGTTAAGTGAATCTGGCTTCCCCCTTGACATTTATCGTCAGAAGGTCATAAAAGGGGATCACGTCAGTCTGTGGAAGTCTGGGAATTGAAATCCACATGTCTTAAAGTTGCCAAGTTTGGAGAAAACCCCTAGTCCCGTGATGGCGAACCTTTGGCACGCATGCCACAGGTGGCACACAGAGCCTTCTCTGCAGGCACACCAGCCAATGCCCCAGCCCAGCTCCATCACGCATGTGCGCATGCCTCCCACCGGCCAGCTTGTCTTCGGGTCTCTGCCATGCATGCGTATTATGTTATTAATCAATGGATGGAACAGTAATGACAAGGATTGTATTTGTTTAAATATAGAGAATGAGTTTAAAAAAAAACATTAAGTAAGAAAGTTGGAAGGGAGATATGAAAGGGAAAAAGAAATTAGAAATCTAGGGCATTTAGAAATGATAGAACTAAAAAAAATAATGATGAGTAAAGATATTAATTGAGGAGAGGGAGGGATAAGGCTTAAAATCAAGAGGTAGAAGAGATAATGAATATTCTTGGACGTTAAGTTATAGCGATTAATTTGGAAGAGAGTTGGAAATTAGAGATGGTAGACCCAGACGACAAAAATAGGAGAAGGAGGCAGCATTAGAACAATAGTAGATATACCTGGAAGAACATATTAAATAGATAAATATAGATAAAGGGAAAGATATACGTTTAAGAAATAGCTCCGATGTTGGAACGAAGTCAGGGTTTCTGAATTGCTAGTCTGCTAACCATAAAATGGATTATGACTAGATGTACTCAGGGAAGGATAAGAGGGAGAAAGAGAAAGTAGAAAGGAAGGGGAGAGAGAGAGGAGGGAAGTAGGAAAGAGGTAGAGAGGGAGAATGAAGGTAGAGGGGAGAGAGGGAGATAGAGGGAGGGGAGTAGTATGAAATATAGAAGGAAAGCAGACTGGAGATAAAAGTATAAAAGGAGCAAATTAAGGATATATATTTATGATATTTTGGATAGAAGTATATAATTATGGTTGTTTTGATAATATGGTATATGTATGAATTTTGTGTAAGTTTGGTGAAAAAATATTTTTTAAAAAAAAATCATACTAGGAAACTAAATAAAACAATATAAATCATAAGGCTACAAGCAACAAGGTTATAGTCATAGGTCATGATTAGGGGACTGGCGGCTAAAACATACGATGAACGGTTGCAGGAACTGGGCATGGCTAGTCTAGTGAAGAGAAGGACCAGGGGAGACATGATAGCAGTCTTCCAATATTTGAGGGGCTGCCACAGAGAGGAGGGGGTCAAGCTATTCTCCAAAGCACCCGAAGGCCAGACAAGGAATAATGGCTGGAAACTGAACAAGGAGAGATTCAACCTGGAAATAAGGAGAGATTTTCTGACAGTGAGAACAATCAAACAATGGAACAGAAGTTGCCTTCAGAAGTTGTGGGCACTTCATCACTGGAGGCTTTCAAGAAGAGATTGGACTGCCATGGGTGGGGGGTTGAACTAGATGACCTACAAGCTCCCTTCCAACTCTGTTAATCTGTTATTTATATTAGATAGAGCTTGGGGGTGTGTGTTCTCCTATCCAGCCCTTCGTCTGCGGATTGTGGAGAACATAGGCCAAGAATAATGCAAATGCGATCCGAAACGAAAAGTGACATTTGGAGCTGCATTACCTTAAAGTCAATATCATTACCTCTGATATTTACCGTGGCATGCGAGGCTTAGAATGAAATGCCAAAGTTCATCCATCTCTCCGTATGCTCAACGGCTTTGGCCACACCGTTTTCTATTGGCTTGCACTTATTGGCCTGTGCAAATTAACACTTCCCAAAGCCCCCCAGCACTGATCGGGGGTGGGGAAAAAACAACAAAACAAAACAAAAACCAAATTAACAAACCCAGCGTTGTATTGCAGGGGATCTATTTTTGCAAACGCTGCAGTGGTTAGGACGCAGTATTGCAAGGTGACTCTGCCGACTGCTAGCAGTTCGATTCTCACCTTCTTCTAGTCCAGCCCCCTGCTCAAGCAAGAGATCCTATACAATTTGAGACAAGTGGCTGTCCAGTCTCTTCTTAAAAACCTCCACCCAGATTCTGACCAGCTCAAGGTTGACTCAGCCTTCCATCCTTCCCAGGTTGGTAAAATGAGGACCCAAATTTTGCTTGATATAGGTCTATTACTTGGCACCCTGACAGGTTGAGGAAGCTAGGTACATCTAGCCCAGGGGTGGGATCAGCCGGTTTGGACTTGTTCAGGCAAACCGGATGTTAATTTTAAACTGGTTCGCCAAACCGGTTATTCCAAGGACTGGCTGACCCCACCCGCCCCACCCCACCCCTCACAGAACTCTCCACGTGGCCCGTTTTGGATGCCAGGTAAGTGCGGGGCCCATGTGGAGGCTCTGCGAGGGTGAAAAATGGGCCTACAGGAAGTCCGGAAATGGGCCTCCGGTGCCCAGGAGAGGCTGATTTTGCCCTCCTGGAGGCTTGAGAAAAGCCTCCGGAGCCTGGGGAGGGTGAAAACACCCCCCTCCCCATGGTGCAGGAGGCCGAGTAGGCTACGCCCCCCATGGCCATGCCCACCCAGCAACCGGGCAGCGAACCTAGCTTATTGAAGAGAAGGCTTAAGGAAGACACGAGAAGCACCTTCCATTACTTGAGGGACTGTCACAGAGAAGGAAGAGTGATCGACCTGTCCTCCAAAGCCCCAGGACAAGAAGTAACGAGTGGAAGTTTATATATATATAAAGATCCAAACTAGAAGTAAGGAGAAATTTCCTGGCAATGAGAACAATCAATGAAACACTTTGCCTGTGGAAGGTGTCAGTGTTCCATCACTGGAGGTTTTCAAAAACAGACTATTTGACTGAGATGGTATAAGGCCGCGATGGCGAACCTTTTCGGCACTGAGTGCCGAAAAAGGAGTGTGTGCGCGTGGCACCGAGTGCCGAAAAGGGATAACTTTATGTGCACATGTGCCCTTCACACACACACGTGCACTCGTCTGGGCCGCGACCAGGAAGAGGAGCTGCCCAGGGGGCATGCGCGTGCCGGAAAATGAACTTCTGATTTCCGGCACATGCATGCGCACCGCCCAGCAACTGTTCCAGTTATTGCCGCGCATGCGCACATGCCGATCAGCTGACCAGCACACATGCTCACACCGAAAAATGGAAGACCAGCTCTTCTGGTTTCTGACACGAAGGCCAGCTGATTGTCGCGTGCGCATGTGCACCAGAAATCCAGAAGAGGAACGGCCGATGCCACACATGCCAGGCGACATGGCTCCACATGCCACTCTGGGCACGCGTGCCATAGGTTCGCCATCATGGGTATAAGGTCTCCTTCCTTGAGCAGAAGGTTGGACTAGAAGACCTCCAAAGTCCCTTCCAGCCCAATGACTCTGTGTTCTATGTTGTTGTAGCACGTATTCGATCCTTCCTCTTTCTCCATCTCTCTCAAAAAAAATACACCTGGGTAGCTTCCCGTGTCTTGCGAAGTTGGAGAAACGCCGTCCAATCGCTTTGAAGATGAAAGATGCTATTCGGAAGCTCCCATTTCATTTATTAATAAAGAGACGATCAGGATCTCGCACAGGAATGACCACCAATTGTCTTGACTTCAAAAGAGGCCCCTTCTCATTAACATCTCTTTGTAATCGGACTTGAAGAGAACTTTCCCCCCCTCCCCCTCCCCTCCCCGTGATTAAGGGAAAGATTTGTCAGGTATGACATTATTTTAAGCAAGAGATCAAGGCGTCGCCATTCTTTTTGTGGAAATGTGTGTGTGTGTGTGTTTTCCCCCCCAAGAGTTTTGACAGAGCTAGCACAGGCTGATGATTTCATCTTCAAGAAGAAATCTTCCGTATTAGTTCTGCACATGCTAATGCGGAGGAGAGGAGGAGGAGGAGGAGAATGAGAGAAATTTCAATGGATAGAGATTTCGGAAGACGAGAATGCATGCTGATTAAAGAGCGAGGGATCCCAAATTAGCACTGACGGGAAACAAAATCCCTACACAATCTTTACTACAATAAAGAATAGCAGCTGTGGGCTTGGCCTCTCTCTGTAGGAGATGACCAGGATGAGCCTGAGGGAGGGGTCAAAGGCATCATCAGCCTGGAGTCCCTTCACACCCACAAGAAATTTAAGTCTAATCCACCTTGAATTCTGTTGACTCCTATCTACCTCCAATTTGCTTTGACTGCTAGGAGCTCAGATTCCTGCAGAGAGCATAAGCTTGCAATAAACCTATATACTCACTTGAACTGCCTGGACTCCTGATTTCCAGTGCTTAATTTTTATCTATCTATCTATCTATCTATCTATCTATCTATCTATCTATCTATCTATCTATCTATCTATCTATCTATCTATCTATCTATCTATCTATCTATCTATCTATCTATCTACATCTACATCTAGAGATATATAGATATATAGATATATAGAGATGTATAGAGATATAGAGATATAGAGATATAGAGATATAATCTATCTATCCATCCACCCACCCATCCATCCATCCACCTACATATCATCTACCTACCTACCTATCTAACATATCATCTTTCCATCCATCCATCCATCCATCCATCCATCCATCCATCCATCCATCCATCCATCCATCCATCCAGGAGATGACTAGGCTGAGACTGAGGGAGGGATCAAGCATGTCATCAGTCTTGAGTCCCTTCATACCCACAAGTAATTTAAACCAGCCCACCTTGAATTCTTTTGATTCTTATCTACCACCAATCTGCTTTGACTGTTAGTAGTTCAGATTCTTGTAGAGAGCTTAGGCTTGCAATAAACTTTTATATTCATTTGAACTGCCTGGACTCCTGATTTCCAGTGCTTGTCTGTCTGTCTGTCTGTCTGTCTGTCTGTCTGTCTGTCTGTCTGTCTGTCTGTCTGTCTGTCTGTCTTTGTCTGTCTGTCCGTCCGTCAGCCCGTCCATCCATCCACATTCATCCAATAATAGAATAGAACAATAGAACAATAGAATAGAACAATAGGACAATAGGACAATAGGACAACAGAATAATAGAATAATAGAATAATAGAGTTGAAAGGGACCTTGTAGGTCATCTAGTCCAAACCCCTGCTCTAGCAGGAGACCCTATACCGTTTCAGACAGGTGGCTGTCCAGTCTCTTCTTAAAAACCTCCAGTGATGAAACACCCACAAGGTCTGAAGGCAACTTCTGTTCCACTGGTTAATAGTTCTCACTGTTAGGAAGTTTCTCCTTAGTTCTAAGTTGCTTCTCTCCTTGATTCGTTTCCATCCGCTGCTTCTTGTCCTGCCTTCAGGGGCTTTGGAGAATAGCTTGACCCCCAAATCTTCTTTGTGGCAATCCCTGAGATATTGGAAGACTGCTATCATGTCTCCCCTGATCCTTCTTTTCATTAAACTAGACATACCCAGTTCCTGCAACCATTCATCATATGTTTTAGCCTCCAGTCCCCTAATCATCTTTGTTGCTCTTCTCTGCACTCTTTCTAGAGTCTCAACATCTTTATTGATACTGTGATGACCAAAATTGGATGCAGTATTCCAAGTGTGGCTTGAAGACTTCAAACAAAGCGAACCTTTCATTTCCTCCCACTAAAAATGTAAAGAGACAGCTGAGCTCTCCAGGAGCTAAAATTACTGACCCTCCCTTCTGCTTTCTTCTTCTTCTTATAAGACAGCTGGAAAGTTCATTTCAGGACAACTTGGAATGGAATTGAGAAGCCAACATCAGCCCCCACCACGACAATACACGGGAAAGAAAGAGAATTGAGGCTATTTTAAGAAGAAAAGAATCCCTTCTATTTTTTCCCCCCAAAGTCTAGGGTTTCAGGCTTTTTGATGTTTCTATTTTGTTAAAAAAGAAAAGAAAAGGTTTTTGCCTTGCCTGCCTCTCTTCGGCTGTGGGTGGGAAGGAGACAATCGGGATAGCGAAGGAAGATAAATTTTGGTGTCTGTTAAAACAAGGGTTGGGACAAAGCTTTGCATGGTTCACTGAATTGGATAATAGTGAAATGGTTGGGTGCCTATCACAGGACTAGAACTCACCATCTCCTGGTGATTGACCCAAAGTCCCCCAGCCAGCTTTCGTGTCTAAGGCGGAACTAGAACTCACAGTCTCCTGGCCATTGTCCCAAAGTCCCCCAGCCAGCTTTCGTGTCTAAGGCAGAACTAGAACTCACAGTCCCAAAGTCCCCCGGCCAACTTTCATGTCTAAGGCAGAACTAGAACTCACAGTCTCCTGGCCATTGTCCCAAAGTCCTCAGCCAACTTTTATGTCTAAGGCGGAACTAGAACTCACAGTCTCCTGGCCATTGTCCCAAAGTCCCCCAGCCAGCTTTCGTGTCTAAGGCGGAACTAGAACTCACAGTCTCCTGTTTCCCTAGCCACTAAACACAACTGGATCCGTTACTATGAAGTTATTGCTATCTCACCAGCCCTGCGGTCACGTGATCGCAATTTGATTGGCAACCAGCTCGCATTTAGGACTCTTTGCGGTATTCTGTGTTGGTGGAATCACAATTTGTTACCTTCCCAGCCAGTTTCAGATAAGGAAGGTCAATTGAGTAAGCTGAGTTTTTTTTTAAAAAATTATTTTCTATTTAGAAAAATGTATATTGCCACCTACTCACACATGGCGAATTTGCTTAACAACCAGGTTAAAAATGGTTGAAAAATCATGACCAATCATGGGACGATTCACTTAAGGACCAAATCCCTTAGTGACTGAAATTCCCGTCTCCGTTGCGGTTGTAAGTTGAGGACTACCCATCCTTGTGAATTGAATACAGGTAGCCCTTGACTTACAACAGTTCGTTTAGTGACCGATCAAAGCTACAACGGCAGTGGAAAAAGTGACTTAGAACCGTTTTTTCACACTTACGACATCCCCGGGGTCACGTGATTTACATTCGGATGCTTGGCAGCTGACTCACATTTAGGACGGTTTGTGGTATCACGTGATCCCCTTTTGTGACCTTCGGACATGCAAAGTCAACGGGGAAGCCAGATTCAGAGTAAAACAGAGTAACAGAGTTGGAAGGGACCTTATAGGACAGGTCATCTAGTCCAACCCCCCGCTCAAGCAGGAGTCCCTACACCATTTCCGACAAATGGCAGTCCACTTAACATTCACTTAACAACCATGTTAGTAATTTGAGAACTGCAGTGAATCACTTAACAACGGTGGCAAGAAAGGTCGTAAAATGGGGCAAGCTCACTTAAAAAGTGTCTCACTTAGTAACGCAAATTTGGGTTTCAATGATGGTCGTCGAGGACTCCCTGAATTCTGTGGCAACTTAATCTCAATTTACAGCCTTGCCAGCCAATTTCCAACAAGGAATGTCACATTTGCTTAACAACCACAGTAAAAAAAAATAATGGTTAAAAAATCATGACCGGTCGGGTGATAATTCACTTAAGGACCAGATCGCTTAGCGACTGAAATTCCAGTCCCGATTGTGGATGCAAGTCGAGGACGACCCATCCATATGAACAGAATACTTGTAAAGGTTTTTGTGATGCTGATCCCACACAATGCCAGAAAAGGCGACAACACAAAGCTTTTGCAAGCCCCAGTTTACTGAGGGAGAAGTGAAGCCAGTTCGAAATACACCTTGGGGAATTGGAGCCTCACATAAACTGAGAATGTTATTAAATCAGGGGAAATTAGAATCACATGAAATAGGATAAATCACGCGAAAAAAAGCAGCTCCGTAGCCGGATCTACCGAAGTTAAAGGCCGGTATTTTATCAGAATTTGCCTGGGAAAAAGAAAAAAGGAAAAACAAGGAAGCATTTAAAGACAGCCTTAGAAACTATCTCCAAAAGAAGGGATGGGTGAGAGAGTATAGAAGCTGGGAAGAAGGATGGATGGATCAGGGGATAGAAAAAAGAGAGATGGTGACTCGGTTGGAAGCTTATCTCCGGAAGGGCGACTCAATCCAGGAAATTGTTGGTATTTATTCTATGGATTTATTTATATCTTGCCAATGTTTTTTTTTTAATAACTTCAGTTGTCACACATACTAATACACCTTCCTCATCCTATTTTCCCCATAACAACAACCCTGTGAGGTGAATTGGGCTGAGAGGGAGAGACTTGGCCAAAATCTCCCAGTGGGTTTTCATTCCTAAGGCAGGACTAGAATTCACCGTTTCCTGGTGATTGGCTCAAAATCACCCAGCCGGCTTTCATGCCTAAGACAGGACTAGAATTCACCAACTCCTGGTGATTGGCCCAAAATCACCTGCCTAGTTTTCATGCCTAATGCAGGACTAGAATTCACAGTATCCTGGTGATTGGCCCAACATCACCCAACCAGCTTTCATGCGTAGGGCAGGACTAAAACTCACTGTCTCCTGGTGATTGTCCCAAGCATACCAAGCTGGCTTTCATGCCTATAGCAGAACTAGAACTCACAGTCTCCCGGTGTTTGGCCCAACATCACCCAGCCAGCTTTCTTGTTTAAGGAAGGACTAGAACTCACCATATCCTGGTTTCTAGGCTAGCACCTTAACTACTATACCAAATTGGCTCCCAACTCGGAGTCCCATTGGAGGTGGGGAGGAAAAAGCACTTCAGATCACTCAAAGAGACCCTATCTTAATTCATTGACTATAAATGAGCAGAAGAAACTCTTATTTACATTATCCACAATGCAGTATTTACCCTAAAATCAAAGTGACCTTAATAGAATATACATCATTTTTGTTGTCTTGATGTGGCTTAGTTGCCTGGAGCTCCATAAGAAGGAAGATCAGATGGAAACTTCAAAACACACAGCAGTCAGGAGGAGGAGGAGGAGGAGGAGGAGGAGGAGGAGGAGGAGGAGGAGGAGGAGGAGGAGAGAATAGCAATAGCAATAGGACTTAGACCAAAGTGACCAGATTTTTTTATTTTTAAGCGGGACGGGGGGGGCGCCTGGGCGCCGCCATTTGTTTTGCCCTCTGCGCATGCGCAGAACGCTGCGCATGCGCAGAGGGCAAAACAGCAAATGTCGGCGTCCAGGTGAGGTGGGGGGGGAGAGGGGGGGAGGCGGGAGGGCGCTTGGATGCCTGCAGCTTGCGACAGGTAAGCTGCCGGCTGCCTCCTTTCCCTGTCTCCCGCCTCCCGTTCGTTGCTTGCCAGCACGGCCGAAGGGAAGGCGGGAGGCGAGGAAAGGCCTCCCGAAAGGGAGGCGGGCTCCCGAAGGGCTGCCTCCCTTTCGGGAGGCCTTTCCTCGCCTCTCGCCTTCCCTTCGGCCGGGCTGGCAAGCAACGAACGGGAGGCAGGAGACGGGGAAAGGAGGCAGCCGGCAGCTTACCTGCTCCAAGCATCCAAGCGCCGTGGTCTCCCGGTCGCCCGCCCGGCCCCAGGGCAACGGCGGCAGCAAGGCGACGGGGGGAAGAAAGGGGAGGGGGACGAGGAAGGGATGTTTGCGCCGTTCGTAAACTCAAAGCGGCGACGGCTCCTCGTCCCTCACCCCTCCCAACAGCAGCGGTGCCTCCGAGGGCGGGGCTAGGGATGGGGCGGGGGAAGGAGAGGAGGAGCAGCCTCCCTTCCCCCTCCCCCCAGCTTCCAGCCGCCGCCGGAGGAGTCAAC
>JALIGW010000032.1:3287624-3292624 GCA_023053685.1 Diadophis punctatus similis | reverse complement strand
AACACGTCCTCCTTCGGAGAGGACACAGACCAAAGAAAAAAAAATGAATGGGATGTTACACATGCGCAGATCACTCATCACGTGTCTGCTTTACTAGGAAGTCTGGGTACCATATAGTTTAGTGTATGAGCACAGCTGACAATCAAAATTCACATCATGACAGTGATCATGTGAACAAAATTCACATCAACATGAAAACTCACATAAATATGAAAATTCACATCAATATGAACCAGTTGCCAAGAATCAACACTTGGCAACTGGTTCATATTTATGACCGTCGCTGTGTCCCAGGGTCACGTGATCCCCTTTTGTGACCTTCTGAGCAGCCAGATTCCCTTAATAACCGGGTTATTCACTTATCAACTGCAGTGATCCACTTAACAACCGGTGCAGGAAAAGTGGTAAAATGGGGCCAAACTCACTTAAGCAATGACTCACTTAAGAACAGAAATTTTGGGCACAATTACGGTCATAAGTGGAGGATTTTTTATGGTCAGTTTTCTCTCCGTGATAACTTCTCCGGCTGCGGCCGAAACACTGGACAAGCGAGATCAGAGCGAATAAATCACGGCTGTGTTTGTTGGACGATATGTCAAAATAGCAATTTTAGTGGAGAGGATCTCTCCCCCATCCGATCCAATGGAAGTATAAATCAGAACCAGAATCAGCATAGAGCTGGAAGGGACCTTAGAGATCTTCTAGCCCAGCCCACTGATCAAGCAAGAGTTCCTATATACCATTTCGGACAAGTGACTGTCTCCTCCTCCTCCTCCTCTTCCTTGTACGATCTCATTTTGAGCATGAATCTTTGAGTAAGGATGTGTAGAAACCTCGCCGGAGAATCAGGTTGCCCTTAAAAATTGCACTGCCGCAGAATATAAATATTTATATATGGAACTGTCATAAATCTGTCAGCTTGGCTAACGTATGAGTTGCCAAGGTAACTTTGGGGAGATTTAAAAATAAAAAATAAAAAATCGAACAGCTCGTAAGCCAGAGTTGTAGAATAGCGGGAGAGAGGGAGGGAGGGAGGGAGGGAGGGAGGGAGGGAGGGAGGGAGAGAGAGAGAGAGAGAGAGAGAGAGAGAGAGAGAGAGAGAGAGAGAGAGAGAGAGAGAGAGAGAGAGAGGAGAGAGAGAGAGAGAGAGAGAGAGAGAGAGAGAGAAATAATATTAACTGCTACTCACTATGAGTCATTCCATGAGCCAGCCGTGTGCTGCAGCTGCCCCAAAAAGCCAACACAGTTCTAGGCTGCATTAACAGAGGGATAGAATCAAGATCACGTGAAGTGTTAATACCACTTTATAATGCCTTGGTAAGGCCACACTTGGAAGACTGCATCCAGTTTTGGTCACCACGATGTAAAAAAGATGTTGAGACTCTAGAAAGAGTGCAGAGAAGAGCAACAAAGATGATTAGGGGACTGGAGGCTAAAACACATGAAGAACGGTTGCAGGCAGTCCGCAACTTACAACCATTGATTTTGTGACCATTCCAAGTTACAATGGCATTGGGAAAAAGGGACTTATGGATATTTTTCACACTTACGATGGTTCTAGAATCCCCATGTCTTGTGATCAAAATTCAGATGCTTGGTGTTGTGGCCTGTCGGCCACCAGCCTCTCCAGCAGCCGAATCAGAGGAGGAGGAGGCGTGGGAGTCAGGGTCAGCATCAAGGCAACCTGAGAGCTCCGAGGGGGAAGAGGGGATGGAGCTGTCAGGGAGGGAGGGAGGGAGGGAGGGAGGGAGAGAGAGAGAGGTGGCTGATGAGGAAGAGGAGGAATAGCTGGGTCCAGTGCCTGATGCGCAGATGCACAGTTGTGGGTGCCCCAACACTGGAGGCTTTGAAGAAGAGATTGGACAACCATTTGTCTGACATGGGATAAGGTCTCCTGCTTGAGCAGGGGGTTGGACTAGAAGGCCTCCAAAGTCCCTTCCAACCCTGTCATTCTGTAATTCTGATCTATTTTATTTATTTCTTCCATTTATATAGTCGACCATCCCTAGCAAGTGACTCAGAGCAGCAGCATCAAACAGTTAAAAAACGACGGCAACCTCACTCTGCTTGCTTCAAAAAGTTATTTGCTTGAAAAGCTCTTTAGATTTTCTCGGAAGCAAAGCCCGGGTGACTCTCTTGAGACTTACAGGTGTTCCCGCAGGGATGGGATTCACATCATTTACCTACCGGTTCGCCCAGCAGCACCAAAAATGTGAGAGAGCGCACATGTGCACTCATTTCGCTCACTCGCGCCTCATCCATGCATGCCCAAAAACTTCCACGCATGCGCATGGCTTCCATGTGCTGCTTGAAAATGTGGCAACGCTGAAAGACCACCCTCGGTGTCAACGCTGGTGAGCTCAGCTGTTGTTTAGTTCAGCTGAGGCGCAGCAATCCACTCTACCGCTCGAATCAGCTGAAAAAAAAGGGAATATAGGACAGGGAACGGCGGGGGCAGGAGGACGGGGCCAACCAGAGGTGGTATTTGCCGGTTCTCCAAACTGGTCAAACTGGCTACTACCAGTTCACCCGAACCGGTCTGAACCAGCTGAATACCACCTCTGGTGTTCTGGCATTCCATGCCTTCAACCTGGATTGGACAGGTGGGAGATCCGTTCTTTGGGACAACGAAGGTGTTAACCTGAATGCAGTGAATAGATTTGGTTGCCTCCTGGTCAGGAGATCAGAAAGCTTCCTTCCATCTTTCTCTCCCAGGAGGCAGAAGCTTTCTGCTCCAGGAAGCAGAGGGAATCTCCCCCGTTAATATTGGCAGTGAGTTATTTCCCGGGTTCCCTTTGAGTCTGAGATTAAGTGCGGCATGTCCATCTTTGCATCTGTCACTTCCTGAATGTAATGGATGGGGAAAGCATGGCCTGCCTTGCAAGGAGAAAGCAACAGAGCTCCTGAAAGCCGGACAAAGGAAGGAAAATTCCCTCTGCATCCCCCAGACATCAAAGAACCTTGGACCCTAAAGGTCAAAGGGCACCTCTTATTTCCTTGGACAATCTAATTTCCTCTCAAAAGCAAAACGAGAATCAGGCCCCCAAAGAGAAAGAGATTCCAGCATCGTAGATTAGACTGGAAATTTAAAAATAATCATTGGAAGGAGGCAATGAGAAAATTGTAAGCTATTCAAACCGGCTGGGTGACTTTGGGCCAATGACCAGGAGAGGTGAGTTCTAGTCCCACATTAGGCACAAAAGCCCTGGGTGACTTTGGGCCAAAGATCAGGAGAGGTGAGTTCTAGTCCCACTTTTGGCATGAAAGTCAGCTGAGTGACTTTGGGCCAATCACCAGGAGAGGTGAGTTCTAGTCCCGGATTAGGCACAAAAGCCCTGGGTGACTTTGGGCCAATCACCAGGAGAGCTGAATTCTAGTTCCAACTTAGGCACAAAAGACATTGGGTGATTTGGGGCCAATCACCAGGAGACGCTAAGTTCTAGTTCCACCATAGGAACAAAGGTCCCTGGGCGTCTTTCAGCCAATGACAAGGAGAGGTGACCTGTAGTTCCACCTTAGGCACAAAAGTCGCTGGGTGACTTTGGGCCAATGACCAGGAGAGGTGAGTTCTAGTTCTACCTTAGGCACAAAAGCCGTTGGGTGATTTTGGGCCAATGACCTGGAGATGTTAAGTTCTAGTTCCACCTTAGGCACAAAAACTGCTGGGTGACTTTGGGCCAAATCACAGGGAGTGGTGAGTTCTAGTCCCACCTTAGGCATGAAAATCAGCTAAAACAAATCTACATTGGTCATGTGGATTCTACACGTAGCTATTCCATATGCCCACTATTTCCCTCTTAAAATGTTTGAAAATGTTCCAGGATTAATTTACCGGTAGGTCCAGTTTTCCACCAACAAATTCTTTCTGTGGTATCTGTTCTTTGAAGAGATCAAGATTAGGCCATCTTTTGACCAAGATGAAATAACCATTCCTGACTTGGGATGGGGGGGTTGGACTAGAAGACCCCCAAGGTCCTTCCCAGTCCTATGTTCCTGCTATGACTGATCTCGGATTATTAATGTTAATTATGTTAATCAGAATAGAGCTGGAAGGGACCTTGGAGGTCTTCTAGTCCAACCCCTTGCTCAAGCAGGAGACCCTATACCAGTCCAGACAAGTGGCTGTCCAGTCTCTTCTTAAAAACCTCCAGTGATGAAGCACCCACAACTTCTGGTGGCAAACTGTTCCACTGATTAATTGTTCTAATTGTCAGGAAACTTCTCCTTAATTCCAGATTGCTTCTCTCCTTGATTAGTTTCCATCCATTGCTTCTTCTCCTGCCTTCAGATTCTTTGGAAAATAAGTTGACCCCCTCTTCTTCGTGGCAGCCCCTCAAATACTGGAAGACTGCTATCATGTCACCCCTGGTCCTTCTTTTCTCCAGACTGGCCAAACCCAGTTCCTGCAACCGTTCTTCATATGATTGTGCTCAGGTGCTCAAGAGCATTGCACAGTTATATTTGCCAAGATGGCTGCATACAGTAGCTGAGATGGACAGCTGGATCACATCTGCTTCCTGTTACAGAAACAGGGATTAGAGTTGAAAGTCGACATGATCACAAGAGTGGCATCTGCCCAAACAACAAAAACAGCCCTGTGTGTTTTGAGACTGCTTTGCGATTCTCTTTAAAACTAAAAAGTTCTGGATTCTGACCAACAGCTGCATTCCATGCCATATGGGACAATAAAATTGGAGGAGTGGTTTTCCTTTAAGGTTTGATGGATAAAGAGTTTGAAAGAAAATTCGTTAATGTGTTAATATATACAGTTTGAAATCAGCAGGATTTTTATATGCACAAAGATGGAAAGACACACCAATTCCCACAATAGTCGAAGGGATAGTAAATATTATAGAATTGATAGAGAGGGATAAAATTGAATGTTCTAACATAAAGAGAAGAATCTATCTAGTTTTGTGTCTCTGGGAACCATTTCTGGAGTTTTTTGCTTGAAACTGAAAAATAAAATAAAATTTTGGTTTTAGGTTTTGAGGTCCAGT
>JALIGW010000032.1:3277624-3285124 GCA_023053685.1 Diadophis punctatus similis | reverse complement strand
CCTTCACTGTCTCTTTCTCCTTCTCCTCTCTCTCCCATCCATCTCCTTCTCCTCCTTCCCCTTCCCCTTCCTTTAACTCTTCCCCTTCCCCTCTCTCTCCCCATCTTTCTCATTGTTCTTCTCTATCCTTGTTTCCCCCTCCCCCCCTTTCCCTTTCCTCTCTCTCTCCCATCTTTCTTCTTCACTTCCTTGTCCTTATCTTCCTACCCTCCTTCCCCTTCCTTTAACCCCTCCCCTTCCCCTTCTCCTCTATCTCCCAACTTTCTCATTCTTCTTTTCCTTGTCCTTATCTTTGTTCCTCCTCTTCCCTCTCTCCCATCTTTCTTCTTCACTTCCTTGTCCTTATCTTCCTACCCTCCTTCCACTTCCCCTTCCTTTAACCCCTCCCTTCCCCTTCTCCTCTATCTCCCAACTTTCTCATTCTTCTTTTCCTTGTCCTTATCTTTGTTCCTCCTCCTCCTCTTCCCTCTCTCCCATCTTTCTTCTTCACTTCCCTGTCCTTCTCTTCCTCCCCTCCTTCTCCTTCTCTCTTCCCCTCCTTCTCCTTCTCCTTCCTTTAACCCCTTCTCCTTCTCCTCTCTCCCCCATATTTCTCATTTTCCTTCCCTTCCTTGTCCTTATCTCCCCCCTCCTCCTCCTTCCCATTCCTTCTTTCTCCCCTTTCTCCTTCACTTCCTTGTCCTTATCTTCCTGCTTCTCCTTCTCCTCCTCCTCCTCTTTGCACCCCCCCCACCTTCTAACCCTGATGATGTTCCTTGGTTCGGTCACACGTCTGCAAGGAAACCCCCGCCAAGCTCAGCAAGCACCAAGCACAGTTCAGCCCTGAGCTGCAACATATTCTCTTCTATTGCAATCTTCATTTTCTATTTTACGACCGTCAGATCACAGAGCCAAATTTAGGGACAAAAAATGATGTCTATTTTTAGCCTCGCCTTCCCCCACCCCACCTTCTAATAAGATTGGAAAGTGGTTGCGAAGAATAGCCACCCATTTCACCCTTTTGTCTCTCGATTGTCAAATTAATGAGAAAGCTATTGAGCAGGTGTACCGTTATGCATCCCTCCGAGTGCTGTTCCAGGTCTCTCACTTCTGCAGAAGAACATTTGCTATATTTGGCAAAATCTGCCCCACCTCACTTCTCAAAATTATCTCGACATTATATATATATATATATATATATATATATATATATATATATATATATATATATATATATATATATATATATATATATATATATATATATATATATATATATATATATATATATATATATATATATATATATATATATATATATATATATATATATATATATTCCTCATTCCGAAGGAGTTTGCTTTGTCTCGGTGGTTTGCAAGGTCTTTGAAGCCAAGGTCATTTCCAAGCATCTTCCCAACATCCAAGTCTGAAGTTGTAAAATTCCTGACCTCCTCTAAGCCGTTTAGTCTATTAAAGCTCTTCTTTTATTTTTTTCGGGGGTCTCACCCGATCACGTCTGGAAAGAGTGCAGAGAAGAGCAACCAAGATGATTAGAGGACTGGAGGCTAAAACATATAAAGAATGGATGCAGGAACTGGGCATGGCTAGTCTAGAGAAGAGAAGGACCAGGGGAGACATGATAGCAGTCCTTCCAATATTTGAGGGGCTGCCACAGAGAGGAGGGGTCAAGCCTATTCTCCAAAGCATCCAAAGGACAGATAAGGAATAATGGATGGAAACTGATCAAGGAGAGATTCAACATGGAAATAAGGAGACATTTTCTGACTGTGAGAGCAATCAACCCATGGAACAGAAGTTGCCTTCAGAAGTTGTGGGAGCTTCACCACTGGAAGCTTTCAAGAAGAGGCCGGATTGCCATATGTCAGAAATGGTGTGTGTAGGGTCTCCTGCTTGGGAGAGGGGTTGTTCTAGATGACCTACAAGGTCCTTCCAACTCTGTTAATTATTTATCCAACATTTTGTAAGTTATGTTTAACACACCTTCTTCCTCCTATTTTCCCCCAAAATAGAAGGAAGGGTTGGGTTGGGATGATAGAAAAAGAAACTGACCCGAAGTCACCCAGTCACTTTCTTGCCTAAGGACTAGAACTCACCATCTCCTGATGATTGAGCCAAAGTCATTCAGCCATCTTTCATGCCTCAGACAGGACTAGAACTCACAGTCTTCTAGTGATTGCTTCAAAGTCCCCCAGCCGGCTTTCAGGCCTAAGGCAGAACTAGAACTCACAGTCTCCTGGTGATTGGTTCAAAGTCACCCAGCCGGCTTTCAGGCCTAAGAAAGAATTAGAGCTCCTGGTGATTGGCCCAAAGCTGGTTTTCATGTCTAAGGTAGGACTACAGTCTCCTGGTTTATATCCTAAAGCCTTAACCACTAGACCAAACTGCCTCTGGATGACTCCTTGATCATGTGGAAATGCTGCAGTATATTCAGAGGCAAATTAGGCTAGATTCTTGCAGACGTTTCATGACCAAACTAGGTAACCTCATCAGTGCTAGAAGGGTGTAGGGTTTGCTCTCTTTTTATATACTAATGGCTTCATTATATACCAGCAGCTTGCCCAGTCAGTGGTGTATTTTCAGACCATATATATATACATATACACACATATATATACATATATACATATATGTATACATATATATGGAAATACACACCTCAACGAAAAAGCATAAATCAGTGTTTGACATTACTGGCCAAATGCTCCAGATCAGCAGTGAAATCTACTTACCTTCCTTATTGATTCGGAGGTGCGCGCCTTGCGCGCGCTCCGCTCTTGCACACACTTTTTCACCTTCTACGCATGCACAGAACGCTTTGCGCATGCACAGAGGGTTAAAAACAACAAAATGGTGACATCCGGGCAGGTGTGCGGAGCCTCGAGCTGCCGCCGCTACCAGTTCCCCGAACCACAGGCCGCCACAGCTACCGGTATGCCCGGACCAGGCTGGACCGGTAGCATTTCACCCCTGCTCCAGGTGGAATTGAATGCAGGGGCTGGATCTTTGTGATTTTTACCTAACAGTAATTTTTCAGCCTATGTGAAGTGTCTTTATTGCTGGACCAACACAAAAGAAAAGCAAGTGCCCAGAGGTGTGATAAAGGCTGATGTACAACACATCAACACTTGTCTGTTGGATGTGTGTGCCAATTTAAGAACTGAGGACCGGAACTGGAAGAACGTGTGAATGGCTAATGAGAGTAAGCATTGTCCTTGAATTGGACTTTTGGAAGTTCCTGATTAGCCGAGCTTAGAGGAGATGGGTGGGACACGTCAGCAGAATGGATGACCACCGTATACCTCACCAGTTGCTCTACAGCGTGGGAAGTCTGAGAAGAGACCTCAAGGTCAACTGTGAAAGAAATCCTACGACATTGTGACATCGGCCAAGGAAGTAGAAGCTGCAGCCGCTGAGGGTGAGCCCTGGGCTACGAAGCCTCCACCAGCCTTAGGAACAGAAGAACAAAATGACAGAGTTGGAAGGGACCTTGGAGGTCTTCTAGTCCAGCCCCCAGCAGGAGACCCTATTCCATTCCAGACAAGTGGCTGTGCAGTCTCTTCTTAAAAAGCTCCAGTGTTGGAGCATTCACAACTTCTGAAGGAAAGCTGTCCCTCTGGTTATTTTGTTCTCAAGCCTGGCTCTCCACAAGCAATTCCATCAACAGACACGTTGACCTACAACCAGCCTATGAAGCCCTCAGAATTCCAATCAACCGCACAGCCAACCAGCGATGGTACCAACTCTCAACCAACCCATGCAACCCTCCCCCCAACCAGCACTTCACCTCCCCATCACAAGACCCTCACATGACATGACCCTCACCTGATGTGACCTCCCCATCACCTGATGTGACCTCCCCATCCCCATCACAAGACCCATCACAAGACCCATACCTGACATGACCCTCACCTGATGTGACCTCTCCATCACAAGACATGACCTTGTGTTTCTCTCGGGGCAGTGGAGAGATGATCTGGGGCTAAGGGGTTTAGTCAAAGTACCCTTGTCGTGGTCAGATCAATTTCCTTCTGAGGTTGGATTTCATGGCACCCACGCCTCCACCGCAAGGAGGTGGGACCGACTAAGTGGTTCTGCCCCAGGCGCCTAATGGAACCCGACGGATTCCAGAGGGAACTTGGGAGATACCTGAATCCCTGGTACACAGTTCGTCCGAAT
This sequence comes from Diadophis punctatus similis, assembly GCA_023053685.1. Classification (NCBI taxonomy): domain Eukaryota; kingdom Metazoa; phylum Chordata; class Lepidosauria; order Squamata; family Dipsadidae; genus Diadophis; species Diadophis punctatus. The sequence goes on along the minus strand of JALIGW010000032.1, from coordinate 3,280,945 downwards.
CCCTGGTTGCCGCCTGGAATCAGGCGGCAGCGGGGGCTCTGGACCGGATTGCGCCTTTGCGGCCTCTCCGTGGAAGTGGATCCAGGAGGGCTCCTTGGTTTACTGAGGAACTCCGGGAGATGAAGCGCCACAAGAGACGCCTAGAGCGACGATGGAGATCTAGTAAAGCTGAGTCTGACCGGACACTTTTAAGAACTTTCATTAAGTCTTACTTAGTGGCGATAAGCGGCAAAATGTTTGCATTTTTCCGCTCTTATTGCGTCCGCTGACTCCCGCCCAGCCACCTGTTTAGGGTGACCGCAGCCCACCTCCTGGCTAAGGAGGAAGGCGGAGACCCCTTGCAGGGTAGAGCTGAGGAATTTCTCGGTTTCTGGCGGATAAGTCACTCAGATTCGGACAGACCTGGACTCCGATTGGGCAGTACAGGCCGAGATGACTGGGGCAGATCTTAATCCGGTTATATGGGAAAGGTTTGAACCGGTGACTCCTGAGGATGTGGACAAGGCCATAGGAGCTATGAGTTCCGCCACTTGTTTATTGGACCCGTGTCCTTCCTGGTTGGTTTCGGCCACCAGGGAGGTTTCACGTGGCTGGCTCCAGGCGTTGGTCAATGCTTCTTTGAGAGAGGGGTCCGTCCCGCAGCCTTTAAAAGCTGCGGTGGTGAGGCCCCTCCTCAAGAAGCCTTCCCTGGACCCAGCGGATTTAAAGAACTTCCGTCCAGTCTCCAACCTTCCCTTCGCGGGGAAGGTTGTTGAGAAAGTGGTGGCACTCCAGCTCCTACAACTGTTGGATGACACTGATTTTCTGGATCCCTTTCAATCTGGCTTCAGGCGCGGTTACAGTACAGAAACGGCTTTGGTCACCCTGATGGATGATCTCTGGTGAGGCCCGGGATGGGGGTTATTCCTCTATCCTGGTGCTACTTGACCTCTCAGCGGCCTTCGATACCATTGACCATGGTATCCCTTCTGCGTTGTCTCGAGAGGTGGGGTGGGCGGCACTGTTTTGCAGTGGTTCTCCGCCTTCCTCTCTGACAGGACGCAGTCGGTGTTGACAGGGGGGCAGAGGTCGAGCCCTAGGCCCCCTACTATGTGGGGTGCCACAGGGCTTGGTCCTCTCGCCCATCCTGTTTTATATCTACATGAAGCCGCTGGGTGAGATCATCCGACGACACGGGGTGAGGTATCAGCAATATGCTGATGATACCCAGTTGTACATCTCCACCCCGTCTCAATTTGGGGAAGCCGTAGACGTAATGGACCGCTGCCTGGCCGATGTTAGGGTCTGGATGGGGAAGAACCGGCTAAAGCTTAACCCTGACAAGACTGAATGGCTGTGGATATTGCCTCCTAAGGACTCGACCAACTGTCCCTCCTGGTTCTTGGGGGGGGGGGGAGAAAATTAGCCCCCTCAGAACGGGTTCGCAATTTGGGTGTCCTCCTAGACCCACAGCTAAAATTGGAACAACATCTTTCAGCTGTGGCTAGGGGGACCTTTGCACAAGTAAACTTGTGCACCAATTGCGACCCTACTTGGAGAAGGAGGCACTTCTTACAGTCACTCATGCCCTTATCACCTCACGGCTGGATTATTGCAATGCGCTCTACATGGGGCTACCCTTGAAGAGTGTCCGGCGACTGCAATTGGTGCAAAATGCAGTTGCGCGAGCTGTGGTGGGTGTACCTAGAGCACCCACGTAACACCTATCCTCCGCCAGCTGACATTGGCTGCCCATTAGTGTCCGGATCCAATTTAAGGTGTTGGTCGTTCCTTTAAAGCCCTACATGGCTCAGGGCCAGGTTATCTTCGGGACCGCATCCTGACGCATACCTCCCTACGACCGGTTAGAGCCACAGAGTCGGCCTCCTCCAGGTCCCGTCGACCAAACAATGTCGGCTGGCGGGACCTAGGGGGAGGGCCTTCTCTGTGGGAGCTCCCTCCCTGTGGAATCAACTTCCTCCAGAGATCAGGACCATCCCCACCCTACTGGCCTTCCGGAAAGCAATAAAGACCTGGCTCTTACGGCAGGGGCGGGGTGAATGAGATACTCTTTAACTTTTGTATTTTCTGTATTTTTAACCATTGCATTGTGTATTGTTATATATTTTAATGAACTTTTATTTTGTATTGGATCTACATGCTGTGAACCGCCCTGAGTCCCTAGGGATTGGGCGGCATAGAAATCACCAAAATAAATAAATAAATAAATAAATAAATCTCCCCATCACAAGACCCATCACAAGACCCATCATAAGACTCACCTGACCATGACCCTCACTTGATGTGACCTCCCCATCACATGACCTTCACCTGACATGACCCTACTGACCAAACCAAGCCCTTATAAGCATAAGAACACCAACAATGACACCCTCTAAATTCTGCTGAAGATCTTACCTAGCCTAACAAAATGTTTGGAAATCAACCCACAAGCTCAAAGAACAACCATCCAACTTCCAAGCTTTCATTTGTTCTCACTGTTAGGCAATTCCTCCTTAGTTCTAGGTTGGATCTGTCTTAATGATCTTCCACCTGTTACTTCTTAGCCTGTCATCTGGTGCTTTGGAGAATAAGTCAATCCCCTCTTCTCTATGACAGCCCCTCAAGCACTGAAAGATTGCTATCCTATCACCCTAGCCCTCCAGACAGACAGAGACAGAGACAGAGACAGAGACAGAGAGAGAGAGAGAGAGAGAGAGGAGAGAGAGAGAGAGAGAGAGAGAGAGAGAGAGAGAGAGAGAGAGAGAGAGAGAGAGAGAGAGAGAGAGAGAGAGAGAGAGAGAGAGAAACATGAGTGACATTCTAGAATAAAACCCACAGTTATTACAATAATGGATTTTGGTGCCCCGATTGTGCGACACGCTGTGTATCCGGACTGGGGCCGCAGATGAACCTTCTTGTCGGCATGTGGACCTCACAACAGAATGTCCTCTTTGAATGTCAAGGATTGCCGCATATTAGGGTTGAACTCACTAAACCAGTAGAAGAGAATATTTGTAACTCAGGGTTGAAGTGTGGGGTCCTTGGTGCTCTCAGAAATTTGGTGATTTGCACTGCAGACATTGCATGATCCAACTACGTAACCTCATCAATGCTAGAAAGGGAGTGAGATTCCTTCCTTCCTTCCTTCCTTCCTTCCTTCCTTCCTTCCTTCCTTCCTTCCTTCCTTCCTTCCTTCCTTCCTTCCTTCCTTCCTTCCTTCCTTCCTTCTCCCTTTCTTCCCTCCCTTCTTCTCTCCCACCCTTTGTTCTTTCACTCCTTCCCTTTCCTTCTTCCTTCCTTCTCCCCTTCCTTCCCTCCCCCCTTCTCCCCCTTGTCCCC
>JALIGW010000032.1:3250124-3272624 GCA_023053685.1 Diadophis punctatus similis | reverse complement strand
TACGAAAAAAAAAGTCTTGCACAAAAAAATTTAAGCTGGCAATGCACCCAGAACAAAACACCAATTCAATTCAGAGTTCCCTTCTGCAAAAAATTATTTCATCACGTGAATAATTTACTATATTATGATTGATTGCATCAAAACAGTAGAAACTTCTTGTTCTTTAAATGTTCTTTAGCAAACTTGATCAACATAGTTTAAATTATTTGCTTTCAATATTACATTTGCATCCAATTTTTCCTCCATTCTATAGTGCAGTCTAGAAGTATCCCAAAAAAATCTCCCATGGCAACACAGCCCATACCTTAATTTTAGCACAAAGTATTTTTCATGCCTCAAAACAGTTACAAACCTCATATTCATAGATAAAAGATCTCAAGTTATATATGTAGGGAGATTCTCAATCATCCAGGTCATGGTTGTCCCAAAGCTACTATTTGTAGAAGACAACTGGACACTCTTGTGTTTTTTTTCCCTTTGAAAATATTTTGCTTCTCATCCAAGAAGCTTCTTCAGTTCTATCTTCAGTTCAGTTAGAACTGAAGAAGCTTCTTGCATGAGAAGCAAAACGTTTTCAAAGGAAACAAAAAACCCAACAGTGTTCAGATGTCTTTTGGAAAAAGCACCTTTGGGCTCTGAAGTTACCACTCCTGAGGAATTCAGAAAACCTGCGCCTTTGGGGGTGAAAGTGGGGGCTGCCGGGGTCCAGAGCACCTCAAGTTAAATTTTGGAAAGAGCTCTGCCAGAAATTCTGGATTACTTTTGTGGTCCAGGATGGGGCTTGGTGCAAGTTGTCAGCTGCAAAATAATCAGGAACATATATCAATAGCACTTAGACTTATATACCGCTTCACAATGCTTTCCAGCCCTCTCTAAGCAGTTTACAGAGTCAGCCTCTTGCCCCCAACAATCTGGGTCCTCATTTTACTGGTCTTGGAAGGATGGAAGGCTGAGTCCACCTTGAGCCAGTCAGATCAAACTGCTAGCAGTTGGCAGAATTAGCCTGCAGTTCTGCATTCTAACCACTGCACCACCATGTCTGTCTGTCTGTCTGTCTGTCTGTCTGTCTGTCTGTCTGTCTGCCCAAGCTGAAGACCCTACCCCATTTCTGACAGATGGTAGTCCAGTCTCTTCTTGAAAGCTTCCAGAGATAAAGCTCCCACAACTTCTGAAGGCAACCTCTGTTCCATTGAGTGATTGTTCTCACCTTAAATTTCACGTTATTTCTAGATAGAATCTCTCCTTGATCAGTTTCCATCAATTATTCCTTGTCTGACCTTCAGGTGCTTTGCGGGTGATGGTATAACAAAGTTGGAAGGAACCTTGAAGGTCTTCTAGTCAAGCCCCCATGCTTAGGCAAGAAACCCTACACCACTTCAGACAAATGATTGTCCAATCTCTTCTTAAAAATCTCCAGTGCTGGAACATTCACAACTTCTGGAGGCAAGCTGTTCCACTGATTAATTGTTCTCACTGTCAGGAAATTTCTCCTTAGTTCTAGGTTGCTTCTCTCCTTGATTAGTTTCCATCCATTGCTTCTTGTCCTGCCCTCAGGTGCTTTGGAGAATAGTTTGACTCCCTCTTCTTTGTGGCAACCCCTGAGATATTGGAACACTGCTATCATGTCTCCCCTAGTCCTTCTTTTCATCAAACTAGACATACCCAGTTCCTGCAACCGTTCTTCTTCATATGTTTCCAGACCCTTAATCATCTTTGTTCCTCTTCTCTGCACTTTCCAGAGTCTCAACATCTTTTTTAAAGTATGGTGACCAAAAGTGGATGCAGTACTCTAGGTGTGGTCTTACTAAGGCTTTATAGAGTGGTATTTACACTTCACATGATCTTGATTCGATCCCTCTGTTTATGCAGCCTAGAACTGTGTTGGCTTTTTTGGCAGCTGCTGCACACTGCTGGCTCATATTTAAATAGCTGTCCACTAGGACTCCAAGATCCCTCTCACAGTTACTACTGTTGAGCAAGGTACCACATATACTGTATCTGTGCATTTTGTTTTTCTTGCCTACATGTAGAACCTTACTTTTTTCACCATTGAATTTCATTTTGTTAGATAGCGCCCAATGTTCAAGTCTTTCAAGATCCTTCTGTATCTTGAGCCTATCTTCTGGGGACAGTTCACTAAATGAACTGGTTGCAGGAACTGGGTATGTCTAGTTCAATGAAAAGAAGGACTAGGGGAGACATAATAGCAATGTTCCAATATCTCAGAGGAAGCCCCAAAGTCAAGCTATTCTCCAAAGCACCAGAAGGCAGGACAAGAAGCAATGCGTGGAAACTAATCAAGGAGAGAAGCAACTTAGAACTAAGAAGAAATTTCCTGACAGTGAGAACAATTAGCCAGTGGAACAGCTTGCCTCCAGAAGTTGTGAATGCTCCAACATTGGAAGTTTTTAAGAAGATGTTGGATAACCATTTGTCTGAAGTGGTGTAGGGTTTCCTGCCTAAGCAGGGGGTTGGACTAGAAGACCTCCAAGGTCCCTTCCAACTCTGTTATTCCATTCCATTCCATTCCATTCTCTATTCTCTATTCTCTATTCTCTATTCTCTATTCTCTATTCTCTATTCTCTATTCTCTATTCTCTATTCTCTATTCTCTATTCTCTATTCTCTATTCTCTATTCTTCTCTTCTCTTCTCTTCTCTTCTCTTCTCTTCTCTTCTCTTCTCTTCTCTTCTCTTCTCTTCTCTTCTCTTCTCTTCTCTTCTCTTCTATTCTATTCTATTCTATTCTACTGTTGTAAGTTGAAGTCTATCTGTATAGACTATTAGAGACCTGGATGATTGTCTAATGTGACCAACTTGGATAACACAGTATTGATACAATATTGGCCCAGACTACCAATAATAGAGAAAGCAGTTATCCAAAACTACCAAATAATCTCTTTTTCCCCACCCAAAGCAAAATAGAATTTCCTGTGCATGGTCACGTCCAAAATAGCAGATTTTTCAGAGCGTTCAAGCCTTCGTGGCTGAGAATCATGCAAATCATTTTGCAAGCTTGTGTGAGTCATGGTTGTAATTTTTTTTTAAAGAGAAAGATCGTAAGAAGCATCTTTTACGAAAGCTAAAAACCTGGCAAAAGATCTCACCAGTCTAGTTTATTATTCATCCGCTGCCAGCCAGATCTTTCTAGAAAACCCACAAGCGAAGTATGAAGACATTACCCTGTTTGTACTCAGCGGTTAGCATTAAGATAAACTATCCGAGCAAATGGATAATTAAATATAATTATCGTGATTAATAATTATTCATGTTTCTGTCCTCTGGGCTGCTTTTCACCCAGTTCCTTAGATGTTTCACGTCGTCTAATCATTTCACTGTGTCCAGATTTTAGGAGCAAAGGAATACCTATCTCAGAAACCACCAACAGACTTTTGCAACCACATGGCAACACCATAGCACGCAAGACAACCAAAGTCCTCCAAAACACTGTAAGTACACAGAATGTAGAATAATAGAAGGGACCTTGGAGGTCTTCTAGACCAACCCTCTGCTCGAGCAGGAGATACCATTTCAGACAAGTGGTTGTTTGTGTCTCTTCTTTAAACCCTCCAGTGTTGGAGCATTCACAACTTCTGGAGGCAAGCTGTTCCACTGGTTAATTGTCCTCACTGTTAGGAAGTTTCTTCTTAATTCCAGGTTGCTTCTCTCCTTAGTTAGTTTCCATCCGTTGCTTCTTGTCCTGCCTTCAGGTGCTTTGGAGAATAGGTTGACCCCCCTCTTCTTTGGGGCAGCCCCTCAAATACTGGAATACTGCTCTCCTACGAACCCTAACCCTTTTTGAAAGCCTCCAGTGATGGAGCACCCACATTTTCTGGAGGCAAGTTGTTCCTCTGGTTGACTGTCTTCACTGTCAGGACCTTTCTCCTGAATTCAAGGTTGCTTCTCTCCTTGATTAGTTTCCATCCATGGCTTCTTACCCCAGAATGGACTTATGACCATTTTTCACACTTACAATCGTTGCAGCATCCCCAGTGACATGATCAAAATTCAAACTCTTGGCAATTGTCTCTTATTTATGACGGTGGCAGAGTCCCGGGCTCCTGTGATCCCCTTTTGCGACCTTCTGACAAGCCAGGTCAAGATGGGGAAGCCGGATTCACTTAACAACCATGGCCCTAACTTAACAACTGCAGCAAGAAAGGTCATAGCACGGGGCAGAATTCACTTAACAAATCTTTTGATTGGCAACATAAATTTTGAGCTCCCTTGTGTTCATAAGCCGAGGACTACATGTATACCACATCTACTCTCCTTCATTACCACAGTTTTATTTTAAAAGTTCACCGTAAAGTAGGAGATTAATTCCTAAATTTCATCTCTCTCTCTCTCTCTCTGTCTCTCTGTCTGTCTGTCTCTCTCTCTCTCTCTCTCTGTTATATACTGCTTTTACAGTGCTTTACAGCCCTGTCTAAGCAATTTACAGAGTCAGCCTCTTGCCCCCAACAATCTGGGTCCTCTTTTTACTGACCTCGGAAGGACAGAAGGCTGAGTCAATCTTGAGCCTGGTGAGAATTGAACTGCTGGCAGTCGGCAGAATTAGCCTGCAATACTGCATTCTAACCACTGCGCCACAAAAGCTCATGGAAGGAAGATAAGGAAGGAATAGCAATAGCACTTATATACTGCTTTACTGTGCTTTACAGCCCTCTAAGTCTAAGCGGTTTACAGAGTCAGCCTCTTGCCCCCAACAATCTGATGGGTAATGGGATGGAAGGCTGAGTTTATTTTGAGCCTGGTGAGATTTGAACTGCCAAATTGCAGGTAGTCAGCAGAAGTAGCTTGCAGTACTGCACTCTAACCACTGTGCCACAGTGGCGCTCTCTCTCTCTCTCTCTCTCTCTCTCTCTCTCTCTCTCTCTCTCTCTCTCTCTCTCTCTCTCTCTCTCTCTCTCTCTCTCTCTCTCTCTCTCTCTCTCTCGCCTATTTATCTACACACACACACACACACACCCCAGAGCAGCTATATTCAAACTTGATAAATTTGTTAGCACCCTTCCAACCTCTGCTCTCCGGCTGCCTCTGAAAACTCGACACCTTTCCAATCACAAAGTCAAATTATAAAGGTATTATGAATGCAGTAACAAAAATAATAATGGAAAGGAAGTGAGTAGACAGTAGCTTGTGATGGAATAAATAAAGTAACTGGCTAGGACAGCTTTTAGCCAGGGAAGCTTACAACTAAATGTAGGGCTGGTGGAGAAAGTAAATCTGTCCGTGCCCTACTTTCTCCTTCGTTTAAATGGAATAAAAGCCAAGAGACATGATGTCATAAAATTATCCTCCCAATTAAACATTGTCTCTCTGTCGCTGTCTGTCTCCCACTCTCTCTAATCTGACTTCCATTCTCAGCCTGGTAGATGGACGCAACCTTTCAAAATTGCCTGGACCGCTCTGTTTTGTCGGGTGGAGAGGAGTAATGAAGGCAGTGATTGAAAACAGATTCTAATTAATGATCTTAGCTAATTGGATGCTGGTCCAAGCATTTTAAGGTCCTTCAGTTTTCTTGGGAGAAGTTTTTGTTCTGGAGAAATTCTAGAGGACTGCAAATCACAAAGGAGCAGTGATTTATGCAACCTTCTTTCTCTTTTTTTTAAATTAAAATATATATTTTATTTAAAGAACAATTAAAAACAAACAAACATACAAACAACAGGACATAACAAAGACCTAAATACGTAAAAGTTATGTACATGACGGATTATCCAGTTAAATTATTTACATAAAATTCCTTTATCTCTATTTTTCTTTTTGAAAAGAATCAACTTTTATACAACTTTTTAAATCTTCCAATTTTCCCGATATCATTTATTCTTGGCTCTCCTTTTATCCCACCATTCATATAATTTATTCCAGGTTTCATAATATTCCGTATCTGATTTGTCCTTCAACTGCAGCGTTAATCTATCCATTTCTGCACATATTAATATTTTATCTAAGAGTTCTCCTTCCTTGAGTATTTCTTTATTTTTCCAATTTTGGGCAAATGCTATCCTTGCAGCGGTCAAGATGTGTAACATGAGGTATAATATATTTTTTTCCAAATTTATCCATAGTTATTCCCGATAAAAATAGTTCAGGTTTTAACTCCAATTTTATTTCCAAAATTTCTTCCAACCATTGCCTTACTTTTCCCCAGTATTCTTGTGTTTTATGGCACTCCCACCACGTATGATAATATGATGCAACCTTCTTTCTCAATGGTCCCATCCGAGGATGAGCCTACAGAATAACAGAGTTGGAAGGGATCTTGGAGGTCTTCTAGTCCATCCCCCTGCTGAAGGTGAGGCCATCTTTGAGGCTTCAGGGTTGCCACAAGGAAGAAGAAGGGACAGGGAGGGGGGAATAGATAGCTGGGGGTTTGTAGTCAAAACAAAAAGTTTTCCTGTGGGAACCAAGGACATTCCAACAGGTGGCCAGGGAGAGGAGGAGCGGAGTAACCAAGCAACCAGCCAGAACCTCGATTGGACAATGTGACTGAGGACTTGGGAGAAGGGGGAACTTTTACTTTTTAATTAGGTGGAAACCGCAGGAACCTTCAGAGTTGGTTTTCACCAGTTGTGCCAATATGAAGTATCCAATAAATCGTTTCTTGAGGAATCTACCTGCCTCCGAGTTCTGCTTTCTTTGGGTGCATTACTTAGAACGCTGACACAGGAGACTCTATACCAGTGATGGTGAACCTATGGCACACGTTCTTTTACCCTCTGCGCATGTGCAGAACGCTTTGCGCATGCGCAGAGGGTAAAAGAACCCAAATGGCGGCGGCGGGGTGGGTCGTGATGGGGTCGCGAGTTGTAGGGCACAATATGGCCAGGCTTGTGGCAGTAGGGGGGAACTGAGGATGCCGGGGCAACCCCTGGGAAATGGTCGTTCGATCCCCAAAGGGGTCGCGACCCCCAGGTTGGGAACCGCTGTTCTAGATGTACGCTCTATCCATACCAGTGGAACAGCTTGCCTTCAGAAGTTGTGGGTGCTCCATCACTGGAGGTTTTTAAGAAGAGACTGGACAGCCACTTGTCTGAGATGGTAGTGGGTCTCCTGCTTCAGCAAGGAGGTTGGACTAGAAGACCTCCAAGGTCCCTTCCAGCTCTATTCTGATTCTGATTAAGATTCCCCTTCCTTTCCAGACCCAGTCAAACCAACACAGAAGTTTCTGAAAGATGTTTGTTACACCCCAGCATGCCTCTCTAAGCGTGTGTCTCCCTTAAAGACGGAGCGGTGAATTTTTTTTTCTCCCTGGCTCGGCATTATTTTGTGCAGGCGTGCATTTTGCAAGCACCAAATCAGCACTCTGCCAAAGTGTTCCTGTTAACATTTATCACCCCTTCCCCTTAGTCATCAACGGACACCAACCTCCCTTAGGGAACGCCATGCTAATTCAGTCAAAGATTTAGCACCGGTCCCCGGGGTGGGTGGGTCTCCGATTATAACAGCCACACAAAAAGAGAAAGAAAAGAGACAGAGAGAAATGAAAGCAAGGTAAACCTTATTGTGTTGTTGTTTTTGTTTTTATGGATGTAGTCTAGGGCTTTATTTTAATTGTTTCATCCAATCTCACCCTTTCCTCGTGGATACAAAGTTCGCCAACATTCACATCAATGAGGATGTCCTAAAGGTGTTTTTCTCAAGAGGCAACTGGACTTTCTAGTTTTTTCTTTTGAAGACGTTTCGCTTCTCATCCAAGAAGCTTCTTCAGCTCTGACTGGATGGTGGGGAAATGGAAGGATTTATACTCCTTGCAGACACAGCTGGTCATTTGCATCCTTTTTAAAGAGTCGTTGAGGCCACTTGGAGGTTTGTCTGTGTCCTCAGGGTCACCTCAGTGGTGCAAATCGGTGTGGAGCCTCCTTGCTTTTATTTTATTTTATTTATTTTATTTTGCGATTCTTATAGGCCGCCCTACTCCCTGGGGACTCAGGGCGGCGCACAACATATATAAGAACAGCTGAATACTATATTAAAAAAAATACTATAAAAACAACAATAATAAAATAGTGATTAAAAAAATAAAAACAACGCAAGCAACAGTCACAATCGCCCCGCCTGCAGGAAGAGCCATGTCTTAATGGCTTTCCGGAAGGCCAGCAAGGTGGGAATGATTCGGATCTCTGGGGGGAGTTGGTTCCAGAGAACCGGAGCTCCCACAGAGAAGGCTCCCACCCCCCAGGGCCCGCCAACCGACATTGTTTGGATTTCTCTGCCCTGTGTCCCTTCCCTGTTGAAGACAGGTGCAGGCTGTTGGGGATGAGTCTGCATTGCAGCCTGCGTCCAATTTAGGATTTTATTGGCTTTTTTGGCTGCCGCCACACACTGCTGGCTCATATTTAACTGGCTGTCCACTAAGACTCCAAGATCCCTCTCACAGTCACTGCTATGAAGCCTGGTTTCACCCAATCCATTAAAGTTTGTTGCAAAATCAAAACCAGAAGCACACACAGATGACTGATTCAGCTGTATTCAATAACTTCTTTATAAACATTATATATATATATATATATATATATATATATATATATATATATATATATATATATATATATATATATATATATATATATATATATATATATATATATATATATATATATATATATATATATATATATACACACACAATACCATTAGCAGAGTTCTCCTTCAATGTAGCAACAGTTAAAAGTAAAACACAAGCAGCTTCTAGTTCAGAGTTCAGAGAGGACAGAGAGCACAGAGTGGAAGAGTGGAGCCACACCCAGCCTTAAGCTTAAGTATTCAATTTCGGTTCTCTGCACAGACTCAGAAGTGGTTAGCTCCCATTGGCTGACTTAGTTGCTATGCCTATTCATTGGCTGACCTTGTTAACATGGCTCTCCCAGTTCATGAATATTCTAACACAATCTATATGTGCACTTTTGGTTTTTCTTGCCTAAGTGTAAGACTTTACACTGTAAGTCTAACTTAACAACGGCAGTCATTCACTTAACAACTGTTAAGCAAGAAAGGTCATAAAATGGGGGGGAAATGCACTTAGAAAATGTTTCACTTAGCCACAGAAGTGTGGGGTTCAGTGGTAGTCGTAAGTTGAGGACTACCTGCAGGGGTGGGTTCCTACCGGTGTGGTCTTGCCTGTTTGTTGCCGCAGAGCCGAACAAGCTGTTGGCATTCGCGGCACGGGGCTTCCCCCGCCCGCTTTCCCCGGCTGCTGGGACGCCGCCATTTGCGTTCTTTTGCCCTCTGCGCAAGCAGAACGCTTTGCGCATGCACAGAGGGCAAAAGAATGCAAACGGTGGCATCCCGGCAGCCGGGGAAAGCGGGCGGGGGAAGCCCCATGCCGCGAACGCCAACAGCTTCTTCGGCTCTGCGACGACGGACAGGCAAGACCGCACCAGTAGGAACCCACCCCTGACTACCTGTACAAATTATATGCATTTGTTTTATAAAAAAAGTCGGACACTGGCCAGAGCATAGAACAATTTAAAAAAATAGTGTCAGAATAGAGTTGGAAGCGACCTTGGAGGTCTTCTAGTCCAACCCCCTGCTCAAGCAGGAGACCCTATAACGTTTCAGCAGGTGGCTGTCCAATCTTTTCTTAAAAATCCTCCAGTGTTGGAGCATTCACAACTTCTGGTGGCAAGCTGTTCCACTGGTTAATTGTCCTCACTGCTAGGAAGTTTCTCCTTAGTTTCAGGTTGCTTCTCTCCTTGATGAGTTTCCATCCGTTGCATCTTGTCCTGCCTTCGGGTGCTTTGGAGAATAGGTGGACCCCCTCTTCTTTGTGGCAGCCCCTCAAATATTGGAATACTGCTATCATGTCCCCCCCGGTCTTTCTTTTCTCTAGACTAGCCAAACCCAAATCCTGCAACCATTCTTCATATATTTCAATCACCAGGCCTTTCATCACGGAAGGCCTGGAGATTAAAATATATCTCCATATATTGAGGGGCTGCCACAGAGAGGAAGGGGTCAGGCTGTTTTCCAAGGCACCAGAAGGCCAGACAAGGAATAATGGATGGATGTTGACCAAGGAGAGATTCAACCTGGAAATAAGGAGGGACTTTCTGACGGTGAGAGCGATCAGCCAGTGGAACAGCTTGCCTGCAGAGGTTGTGAGAGCTCCAAGACTTGAGACTTTCAAAGGGAGACTGGACTGCCATTTGTGCGAAATGGTGTAGGGACTCCTGCTTGAGCGGAGGGTTGGACTAGATGACCTACAAGGTCCCTTCCAACTCTAATAATCAGTAATCTGTAATTATCTTAGTTGTACTTCTCTGCACTTTTTCCCAAAGTCTCAACATCTCTGGAAAAAATAGTGCAAGATCGGAAGGTTGGAGAGACGCATCGAATCGTCAAGAGTCGGACACGACTGAATGGATAACATCATCATCATTGTGCAAACACACAAACACACACCCAAAAACCCCACACTCCTGCTGTTAGCTGTTCCAGGCTTTCAAGCTGCCCATTTTTGCTCTACAAAACAATATAAAACCACTAAAAGTAAAGTTGATTAAAAAAAAAAACCTTAGCAACCTTTGAGCACAAACGAATAGCATTAGGAGGTAACAATGCTAACTAATCCGTGCCTTCAAAAGGCATGACTAAGTCAAGGGTAATTCTCCTTTTTAGGAGAGCTATAAATAACCCCTTTTCTTGACTGGAAATTAATGGAGAGTCATAGGCACCACAAAGCCAGACTCCAGCAAACAATCACAGTCGTGACACAACCTTATTGATCTCCCCAATTTATAGGTTTGACCCCAGAAAGACGCAAGACTTGAGATGCATCCAACCGCTCAAGCGACGTCAAAACTTAAGGTCAAGGTTAACATTCAAGATAAAGGCCAAAAAGAAGATTCAGAGTATTTTTTTTTATTACATTCAGAATATTTTTTAACTTGGGCTTTGTGTTACCAAAGGTTAGATAATAAAGCTAAAAGTTAGAAGTTGGAAAAATACCATTATATACAAGTAAAAAATGTTGTTGTTGTTATTATTATTATATTACTTTTATTCATTAAACATGAAACTCAGTCAACTGGACATTTAAAAATGTATCACAAATACCATTGACTGGTGCTGATGGTTGATACAGGTTGCTGCCAGCATCCTAGGTATCAACCAAGTATTTTCTTAATATATGTGATGTTCCGAGTAGCGCAGTTTTTTGCAGTTCCGCTGGTGTTATTGCAGGAAGATGCAATTTCTTGATGTGTTTTGTGAAATTCTTGGACATGGTACCAAGTGCCCCGATGACAATGGGTATCACTGTTACATGTTTCATCCATAACTGTGTAGTTTCAATGGCCAGGTTGCGATATTTCGTGATTTTTCCCAGTTCTTTTTCTTCAACTCTAGCATCTCCTATCATCATCATCATCATCATCATCATCATCATCATCATCATCATCATCATCATCATTATTATTTTAAATTGAGTAAGATGATACACTGTTTATTAAACACTCATAGAGCCAAGGTGGCACAGCGGTTAGAGGCAGTACTGCAAGCCACTTTAGCTGACACTGATCCGCAGGTCAGCAGTTCAAATCTCACCGGCTCAAGGTTGACTCAGCCTTCCATCCTTCCGAGGTAGGTAAAATGAGGACCCAGATTGTTGGGGGCAATATGAATATACAATGCTTACTGGTGTAAACCGCTTAGAGAGTGCTTGCACTGTGAGGCGTTATATAAATTTCACAAAATAAATAAATAAATAATATGTGTTAAAGAAAAATGTATTGAAAAAAAACCTCAAAAAACCCCACTTAAGGTCAGGGGAAAGCAAGATTTGGGAGAAAGCCCTCTCAAGATCCAAAACCACAGTCTTGGATGTTCTCCATCTCTCTGAGAATCACTTCTTTGGACTGTTGAACAGGGAAGTTATTCCATTGTAAGACATGTCCGGGACTACAAATGTAAACAAATTCAACTGTATAAAAGTGTATTTTCCTGCACATTGCACAGAGCTGGACTGATAGAAGAGAATATCTGTAGCTCAGGGCTGAACTGTGGGGTCCTTGGTGCTCTCTGAGATGGTGGTTTTCTTGCAGACGTTTCAACTACCAACGCAGAACTAGCAACACAGAGAAGCAACCTAATCAAGGAACTACCACGCCCACCAACACTGATAGGGCAAGCCACTTGAACATAAACAGAGAGCAAGCCCCATTCCATTCTAGTAGTACTGATGATGTTACTTAGTTGGGTCATGAAATGTCGGCAAGAAAACAATCAAGCTCAGAGAACACCAGGAAGCCCACAGTTTGTCTCTGAGCTACAAATATTTTTTGTCTGTGTCTGTCTAGCTTGCAATAAACCTATATACTCACTTGAACTGCCTGGACCACTGATTTCCAGTGCTTGACTCTAATCTGTCTGTCTGTCTGTCTGTCTGTCTGTCTGTCTGCCTGCCTGCCTGCCTGCCTGCCTGCCTGCCTGCCTCTCTCTCTCTCTCTCTCTCTCTCTCTCTCTCTCTCTCTCTCTCTCTCTCTCTCTCTCTCTCTCTCTCTCTCTCTCTCTCTCTCTCTCTCTCTCTCTCTCTCTCTCTCTCTCTCTCTCTCTCTCATCTATCTATCTATCTATCTATCTATCTATCTATCTATCTATCTATCTATCTATCTATCTATCTATCTATCTATCTATCTATCTATCATCTATCATCTTATCTATCCAACAATCTAACAGTAAACAACAGCCAATGTTCTTACAACAAGAGTTGAGACAGGTAGAGGTCTAACAACTGCATTGGCACAAGATGCTAAACTTAACAGAATAACAGAGTTGGAAAGGACCTTGGAGGTCTTCTAGTCCAACCCCTTGCTCAAGTCGAATTGATATTAAATGTTTTTAAGATTATGGTTTTTAATTTTTATATTTGTTTTAAATGCTTATATTGGTTTCTTGTATTTTTTCTGTTGTACGCCGCCCGGAGTCCTCCGGGAGTTGGGCGGCATATAAGAAATACCAATAAATAAATAAATAAATAAAGCAGCAGACCCTATACTATTCCAGACAAGGGGCTGACTAGTCTCTTCTTCAAAACCTCCAAGCGGAAGCAGTATGCACTGTCCCATATTTGGGTAAACCAGGTTGCTCTGGTAGACCTGTTTCACTGGAAAAAACACTCCAGTGATGGAACATCCACAACTTCTGAAGGCCAACTGTTCTTCTGATGAATTGTTCTCACTGCCAGGAAATTTCTCCTTAGTTCCAGGTCAGTTCCCTCCTTGGTTAGTTTCCATCCATTGTTTCTTGTTCTGCCTTCTGGTGCTTTAGAAAATAGGTTGACACCCCCGCTTCTTTGTGGCAGTCCCTCAGATATTGGAAGACTGCTATCATGTCTCTCCTAGTCCCTTTTCTCATTAAACTAGACATACCCAGTTCCTGCAACCGTTCTTCATATGTTTTAGCCTCCAGTCCCCTAATCCTCTTTGTTGCTCCTCTCTGCACTCTTTCCAGAGTCTCAACATCATTTTTATATTGTGGCGACCAAAACTGGATGCAGTATTCCAGGTGTGGTCATACTAAAGCTTTATAAAATGGTACTAAAACCTCATGTGATTTTGATTCTATGCTTCTGTTTATACAACCAAGGTTTGCCTTAGCTTTCTTGGTAGCTGCCGCACACTGCTGGCTCATATTTAAGTGATTGTCCACTAGGACTCCAAGATCCCTCTCTCAGTTACTACTATTGAGAAAGGTACCACCTAATGAATACCTGTACATTTGGGTTTTCTTGCCTAGCGTAGAACCTTACTTTTCTCTACCTTGAATTTAATTTTTGTTAGATAGGGCCCAGCATTCAACGGATACTTGGATACTGTCAGCTTGGTGCTTTATTATTATTACTGAGTTCCCCTGAAAATAAGACATCCCTCCTCTGAAAATAAGCCCTCCCCCCAAAATAAGCCCTCCCCGAAAATATTTAAACGCATGCGCAGCCAGTCCCCGCCATTTCCTCTGGTTAGAGAGACAGAGCTGGAAATCAGGTAAGATGGCAAGAGGAGCCCTGTCTTGCTCCACCTGCCCCAAAATAATAAGACCGCCCCCAAAATAAGGCCAAGCGCTTATTTCAGGGTTCAACAAAATATAAGACAGGGTCTTATTTTTGGGGAAACACGGTATTATTTTTTAAAAATCTGCTTAGCACATAGGCTATACCCAGCCCACTTGGCTAAGCAATTAGCCTTAATTTGCTGAGTTCTGCAATCCCTGACAATGGGCTGGTTCAGGAACCACGTCAAGTGCCTTGTGTGAATATAACCTCTGGTGCACGGAAGTTTCTTTGAACCAACAGCAACATCTCAGCATGTGCGCAACTGCAGTTCCGCCGCTACAGAGAATACTCAACTCGCTAATGCAGTGTTTCTCAACCTTGGCAGTTTGAAGATGTGTGGACTTCAACTCCCAGAATTCCCCAGCCAGCGTTGCTGGCTGTGGAATTCTGGGAGTTGAAGTCCACACATCTTCAAACTGCCAAGGTTGAGAAACACTGCGCTAATGTCTCTCAATATTATCTTTGTCGTCGTTATGGCAATTGTCAAGAAAATGCTACTCGCTCGGCACCCGGCGTGGAGCAGAGAGCGGAGGGACGCAACGACGATGTCAAAGTGTTCCCGGCAACCTTCCCCTTTCTCGCATTAAACTTGGCTTCCATTTACATTTTAATGATGCTTGATGTCTTCTGTACGCTAGCCGTTTACTGCCATCTCTTTAAAGTTAATCGCTTTGGTAATGGGTAACTCTGACGCTGCAAATTAGGGCTGCCCAGAAGTAACCTTTGCCACTTGCTGCTGGAAGAAAGGGAAACGCGCTACGGCCTGCGGAGATGGCAGCGGGAGGCAAGATAAAGTCAGGGCTGGTGGACAGAAGGTGGCTGAAACGGTTGTCCTCTCCGAGTGGAGGTGCTCGGCTTCCGAAATGCCTCTTTGTACAGTCATGATGGGATGAAGTTACGCTAAGAAAAGATGGAAGGGAGAATGATGGCAGGTTAATGATTCATTGGAGTCTGCCAGAGTTGGGCAGCCAATACATTTGAATGAATGAATGAATGAATGAATGAATGAATGAATGAATGAATGGATGGATGGATGGATGGATGGATGGATGGATGGATCAATCAATCAATCAATCAATCAATCAATCAATGAAGAATGAATGGAATGATTGAAGAATGAATGAATGAATCAATCAATCAATGAAGAATGAATGAAGAATGAATGAAGAATGATTGAATGAATGAATGAATGAATGAATGAATTGATGATATCTGATCTCTCTACCAAAGTTAGAGCATGATATCTAATTACCATGCCTATAAATATTTCCTACATTTATGATTTTAAAGGTAAGTCAAACATAGTCACTGTTTTTGAAAGAGCTGGGAAAGAAGAAAGAAAGAAAATAAAGAAAGAAAGAAAGAAAGAAAGAAAAAGGAGGGAAGGAAAGAAGGTTAAGAAAGGAAGAAAGAAGAAAGAAAAGAAGAAAGAAAAGAAGAAAGGAAGAAAAAAGAAAGTTATGAAAGAAAAAAAGAAAGAAAGAGAGGGAGGGAGGGAGGGAGGAGAAGGGAGGAGAAGGGAGGGAGGGAGGAGATGAAAGGGAGCGAAGGAGGAGATGGATGGATGGAAGGAAGGAAGGAAGGTTATGAAAGGAAGTAAGAAGAAAGAAAAGAAGAAAGAAAAGAAGAAAGGAAGAAAAAAGAAAGTTATGAAAGAAAGAGAGAGAGGGGGAGGGAGGGAGGAAGGAGAAGGGAGGAGAAGGGAGGAGAAGGGAGGGAGGAGATGAAAGGGAGAGAGGGAGGAGATGGATGGAAGGAAGGAAGGAAGGAAGGAAGGAAGGAAGGAAGGAAGGAAGGAAGGAAGGAAGGAAGGAAGGAAGGAAGGAGTTGCAATTTTGCAATCCTCTGACCAGCAACGTCAGTGGTGGAATCCAGATTCACTTAACAACTGCGTGATTAATTTAACAACAGCGGCAATTCAATTACACAACGGTGGCAAGGAAAGTTGTAAAACGGGGGAAAACTCACTTAAGAAATTTCCCAACCCATCCCATCCATCCCATTCTTTCATGTTTAAGAATGGAGTCGCTGGTAACATTGAGAACAGGCAGGCTTCAACTTCACCTTATGAAACTTCAGGTTGTTTTCACCAAAACTGGACATGATATTTTTTTTTCTAAGCTGGTTAAACAAACCCTCGCTGACCTCACCCTACACATTTCACCCTGGCATTCAACTGAAATTCTTTCCTGGGTTTTGCCACAAAAGAACAAACAAAGTTTGAAACGTTTTCCTCTTGGACTAACACAGATGTCTGGCTAGAAATACCGCAAGAGATGAAACTATTGTATGATCTGAAAAGAAGCAGGAATTTTGGTCTTTTCTCCTCCTGTTTGTTCAAGATTAGAAGCCATAAAAACATCTCTTGGAAAGAATATTGTGCAAATCCCAGCAATATATTATATGCTCCACTGAACGTCGACTTGTAATACAATATCAAGGCTTCAAGTTGAGCTCATGCAAATCTTTTTTTTTTGGCAGCGTTTTACACAATTACTTTGTTATTCTTTCTTCCAGTCTGTGTTTTGGATTTCTCTGCCTAGCCTGTAATCCAGAAAATCGTCAAGTAGTTTCCCATCCAAATCCTAACCAGGCTTGACCCTGCTTAGCTTCCTAAATAAGCCAAAGGTGGTTAAACGTTATAATATATTAAATCTGCTAGGAATCTTCCAGAAAGGACTGGAGGTGTCTACTCTAACAAAGAGAAGGTCTACGGGTGACATGATAGCTGTCTGCCAATATCTGAGGGGCAGGGGCGGGTTCCTAATTTTTTTTACTACCACTCTGTGGGCGTGGCTTATTTTGTGGGTGTGGCTTACCAGCCATGTGACTGGGTGGGCGTGGCTTCTCGGACTGCTGAAGGGAGGGGAACTGAGATAGGTCCTGCCGCCCATTCCCCCTCCCCTCAGCAGCTCGAGAAGCCTCAAACGTGCGAAAATGCCTGGGATCATCACCGCACATTCATGGCTTCTCGGACTGCTGAAGGGAGGGGAATGGAAATAGCTCCTGCCGCCCGTTCTTTCAGCGTCTCACGCGCTCCCTCAGCCATCCTCCCCTGCTTGGACTCACTGTGGGGTAGGAAGGCAGTGTATGAGCAGTGCCGGAAACTCGGCTTCTGGGCATGCGCAGAAGAAAATAAAAAAAAAATTAATTTTTTTTTCAAAAAAATGGCGGCGCCCAGGCACTGGCAACCGACCGCAATGGTACTGTGATGTCACCAGCCGGCCGCTACCGGTGCTATAGAGTGGACTGCACTGGTACGAACCCACCACTGCTGAGGGGTTGTCACAGAGAAGAGGGGGTCAAGCTATTCTCCAAAGCACCTGAAGGCAGGACAAGAAGCAACGGATGGAAACCTACCAAGGAGAAATTCAACCTGGGATTAAGGAGAAATTTCCTGACAGTGAGAACAAGTCATAAGTGAAACAGGTTCCCTCTGACTTTGCAGATTGGCCGGGGTGGCCGAGGGGAGAGGATAGTTGTACCTGAGCGGCCAGCAAGCACCCGCGAGCACGTAGCTTCATTTGCATGGAGTGGTGTGCACACGTGCCTGCCAGTCGTGCAAATGGAGAGCATGCACACGTGCTCAACCATGGATCACGTGCAACCATCCTCTCTCCCCCTCACCCTCCACCGGCCATTTCCACGGCCCGGTTGCAATCCCCTCATGACCCACTGGTGCAAGGGTGTCAAACTCAATTTCTTTGAGGGCTACATCAGGGCTGTGGTTGACCTCAGGGGGCTGGGTGGGTGTGGCCGACGGGGTGGGTGTGGCCAGCTGGGTGGGCGTGGCCAGCTTGGCACCACTCCCCACACTGCTGGCATGTGTCCTCTTTGCTTTGGGTAGACCGGGCCGAAGCGACGCGGGCTGGCCCCTTACATTTTCCGGGACAGCCCTGCGGGTTGGATCTGACCACATCGCGGGCCAGATCTGGCCCACGAGCCTTGAGTTTGATACTCCTGCACTAGTGGGCCATGGCTTGGACTAGAAGACCTCCAAGGTTCCTTCCAGCCCTATGATTCTATGGTCTACATTCACCCATGTCATCTCCAGAGGTGCTATTCAGCCGGTTTGGACCGGTTTGGGCGAA
The DNA here is from genome assembly GCA_023053685.1 of Diadophis punctatus similis. Lineage (NCBI taxonomy): Eukaryota > Metazoa > Chordata > Lepidosauria > Squamata > Dipsadidae > Diadophis > Diadophis punctatus. Next base: position 3,254,478 of record JALIGW010000032.1, on the reverse strand, counting down.
CCGGTAGTAGCGATCTGTCGGCGGGCCCACACGCCCGCCCACCCTGGCGCTATGCCATCTTATTTAGCCACATTTTCTAAGCCACATGTATGCATGCAAGCCACGTGTGTGAGCAAAGCGCATGCGTGGGAGGTTGCGTGCATACACGGAAGGCGTGCATGCAAGCGTTCACATTGTCGGTGCTGGGCGAACTGGTCGGTAAATTATGTGAATTCCCACCTCTGGTCATCTCCCTTCACTCCTTATTGCTACAAGTAGTCCACTCCAGCTGGAGTAACAGGTTGCAAGAAGTTTTCCTTGAAGGAGAACTAAGTTTGCCTAATTGTCCTTAAGAGTTGCAGCTTTAGTGACCTTCAGGCTGGCAGAGAGAAGAGTGTCTCCTGAAGGACTAAGAGGGGTCGGCCCATCCTCATCGCTCCATCATTCGGGTACAGCTGCAGCACTTCTGGAGGGAGGTGGGAGGAAGCTAATTATGACTGATAAATAGGGCTCCTGTTGTTAGCAATGTCATTGCGTTCACCTTTTTCACAGTCCCCTCTTTCCAGCTGCTTAATTAATTAGCGAAAGGGAAGAACTACTTTTCCTGGGATCTACAGCTCAACCTTGCACCTTCCTTGGCTAGTTCTGGATTGTTATCATAAAAGACTTCGTGCCTTCCACGTATCACAGAAGTGTCTCCCTAGGCCATGACTTCTTCTGGCCTCCTGAAAAATCTTTGGCGGCATTACATGAGTAACTCATGAGGGCAGGAGAACATCTAAATGACTCGGATGGATCAAATCACCCCATTGTATTACACAGTCGACAACCAGATACTTCCAGGAACTTGGAGGAAAATAGTGGTCCCCTAGGAAGGCCACCCGAAAATCAACCATCCTTTGGAAGGGACAGATCCTGAGGCTGAAGCTCAAATCCTTTGGCCCTCAAATGGGAAGAGAGGAGGCGTTGGAGAAGATCCTGATGTGGGGTAAGATGGAAGGCAAAAGGAGAAAGGGACTGGCAGAGGATGAGATGGTTAGATAGTGTCATCGACGAAATGAATGTGTGCAAACTCCAGGAGACAATGGAGGACGGGGGAGGGCCTGGTGTGCTGTGTTCCATGGGATCACAAAAAGTCAGACATGACTTAGTGACTGAAGAAGAACAACAACCTTGAGGGGCTACCACAGAGAGGAGGGGGTCAGGCTCTTTTCCAAGGCACCAGAAGGCCAGACAAGGAACAATGGATGGAAGCTGACCAAGGAGGGAGTCAACCTGGAAATAAGGAGGAACTTTCTGACGGTGAGAGCAATCAACCAGTGGAACAGCTTGCCTACGGAGGTTGTGAGAGCTCCAACACTTGGGACTTTCAAAGGAAGATTGGACTGCCATTTGTCTGAAACAGTGTAGGGACTCCTGCTTGAGCAGGGGGGTTAGACTAGATGACCTACAAGGTCCCTTCCAACTCTAGTAATCTGTAATCTGTAACCTTACTATCTTGAATGTATCTTTCATGCATTGAGTTGGGCCATAAGGAAGGCTGAGCACAGAAGACTTGATGCTTTTGAACTGGAGTGCTGGAGAAGACTCTTGAGTTCCTCGGACTACAAGGACAATCCAATCAGTCAACCCGAAAGGAAATCGACCAGAGGTGGTATTCAGCTGGTTCGGACCAGTTCGAGCGAACTGGTAGTAGCGGCCTGCTTGTGGGCCCGTCCGCCCACCTGCCCTGGTGATATGTCGTCCTATTTAGCTATGTTTTCAAGCAGCACGCATGCATGCAAGCTGTGCGTGCGAGCAAAGCGCATGTGTGGAAGGCCACACGCCTGCGCGGAAGGCGCGCACGCAACCGAAGCAAGCGTGTGCGCGCTGGGCGAACCAGTAGGAAAATTATGAGAATCCCACCTCTGAAATCGACCCTGGCTGACAGATCCTAAAGCTGAAGCTCAAATCCTTTGACCACCAAATGAGAAGAGAGGACTCCTTGGAGAAGACCCTGATGTTGGGTACGATGGAAGGCAAAAGGAGAAGGGGACAGGAGAAGATGAGATGATTAGATGGAGCCATCAGCGCAATGAACATGAATTTGGGCAAACTCCGGGAGACAGTGGAGCATGGGGGGGCCTGGTGTACTGTGGTCCATGGGGGTCATGGAGAGTTGGATGCGACTTAGCAACTGAACAACAATAGGATTTTTATTTTATTTATTTATTTATTTGTCAAACATGTACAAGATAGAAGGTATTGGTATAAACATAAACATTAGCAGAGTAGGTACAGGTAAATTAGGCAATAGGACAGTAGGACAGGGACGGTAGGCACGATTAATTAATTAATTAATTAATTAATTAATTAATTGGTTCTTCTATGCCGCCCTACTCCCGAGAGACTCAGGGCGGCGTACAACGTTATGCAAGAACACTGAACAATAAACAATGATTAAAAACAATGTTAAAAGAATTTAAAAAGTTAAAAAATGTTCACCACCAAACATACCGGGGGAGAGCTCAGATGGGACGATGGTGCGCTTATGCACGCCCCTTACAGACCCTTTAAGAATGGAGTGAGGTCAACTGTAGACAGTCTAAGGTTAAAGTTTTTGGGGTTTGGGGAAGAAACCACAGAGTCAGGTAGTGCATTCCAGGCATTGATCACTCTGTTGCTGAAGTCGTCTTTTCTGCAGTCGAGTTTCGCGGGGTTTACATTGAGTTTGAATCTATTGCGTGCTCGTGTATTGTTGCGGTTGAAGCTGAAGTATTCATTGACAGGTAGGACATTGTGGCAGATGATTTTATGAACTACATTTAGATCAGATCGAAGGCGAAGTAGCTCTAAGCTATCTAAGCCCAAAATTTCAAGTCTGGTAGAATAAGGTATTCTGTTGCGAGCAGAGGAGTGGAGGACTCTTCTTGTGAAATATTTTTGGACTCTCTCGATTGTATTGATGTCCGATATGCAGTGCGATATTGTTGATGTTGATCAACAACTGGCATTCAAACTTACATAGCTGTTATGATTTTGGAAACAAGAACTGTCTATCTAATAGCTGCTGTTAGTTCAATCTTAATTGAGTTTGTCCAGTCCTCTTTAATACTGTACTGTCTAAACGTATTTGATACCAAACACTTCTGTTGACAGGAGATATGCTATTCATTAAATAAAGGAAATAGCTCTGGCTGTATCCCTCTGGTAATAGTGGTATCTGAAGATGACCTCCTCCAGAACATTAGAAAGAAACTTAATCTGGGACCACCTCACCTGCCTTTGGCATTAAACAGAGACAAAATGCTATGAGGATTCTGATATCAAGAAGGGATAATTCCAGTATTCCTTGCAGAATCTGTTTCCTGACTTGGTTTACCTCAACTGTTGAGATTCCTCTTGATCAGTGCAAATCGGAATATAGAATAAGAGAGTTGAAAAGGACCTTAGAGGTCTGCTAGTCCGACCCTCTGCTCGAACAGGAGACCCGATACCAGGGGTGTCAAACTGGATTTTTTCGAGGGCTGGATCAGCATTGTAATTCTCCTCCGTGGGATGGTGGTGGTGGTGGTGGGTTGGGAGTTTGGGGGAGATGGGACAGATGCCTCCTGCAGCACCCTGCTGGCCAAAACGGGGCACGCCCCCTGCAAAGCTCCCGCACGGCCTGTTTTGGGCCTCCCTGGCCTCCTGCAGCATTCTGTTGGCTGAAAACAGGCCACACATGGGCCTCACGGAGCATCCATGCAGCCCGTTTTTGGCCGGCAGAGTGCTGCAGGAGCAGTGGCGGGTTGCTCTCTTACTGGTGCCGGTGTGCTGCGTGCACATCTCCACGCTTCGGGCGCGGGCGCGCTATACGCGCACACCCCCTCACACAATTTTGCTTCTGCGCATGCGCGGAAGCAAAATCATGCCAAAATCTCACGAGGGGATGTGCGCGCAATTCCAGTGGGATTTTGCTTCTGCGCATGCGCAGAAACAAAATCGACCCGAAATCTCTCTCTCGCGCGCGTCCCCTCACAAAATTTTGGCACAATTTTGCTTCCGTGCATGCGCAGAAGCAAAATCGACCCAAAATCAATGGATAAAATGGCGACACGCACGGTAGACTGGCAGAGAGGGCTCCAGAGTGGTTGCGCGCAAATTGCGCAATTGGTCGCTCCCTACCGGAGCTGCGCACTGGGCAGCTCTGTCAGGAACCCACCTCTGTGCAGGAGGCAAGGGAGGCCAAAAATGGGCTGGGGGGGCACATGCAACACCCCCCAGCAGCCCATTTTGGCCGGCAGAGGCACCATGGGCCGGTCCTTTGATGTTTCCAGGCCGACCCTGCGGGCCAGATTTAAGGACCCCTCAGGCCGGATCCAGTCTGTGGGCCTTGAGTTTGACATCCCTGCCC
>JALIGW010000032.1:3182624-3242624 GCA_023053685.1 Diadophis punctatus similis | reverse complement strand
AGAGGAGAAGGAGAAGGAGGAGGGGAAGGGGAAGGGGAAGATCTTTGGGGTCCTTGATGTTCTCTGAGCTTAGTTGTTTTCTTGTAGATGTTTCATTACCCAACTAGGTAACATCATCAGTGCTGGAAGGGAGTTGGGGGGAGGGGGAGGAGGAGGAGGAGGAGGAGGAGGAGGAGGAGAAGAAGAAGGAGAAGAAGGAGGAAGAAAGAAGAAGAGGAAGAGGAAGAGGAAGAGGAAGAGGAAGAAGAAGAAGAAGAAGAAGAAGAAGAAGAAGAAGAAGAAGAAGAAGAGGAAGAGGAAGAGGAAGAGGAAGAGGAAGAGGAAGAGGAAGAGGAAGAGGAAGAGGAAGAAGAAGAGGAGGAGGAGGAGGAGGAGGAGGAGAAGAAGAAGAAGAAGAAAATGAAAGAAGAGGAGGAGGAAGAGGAGTTGTAAAATTACTCCATCCCTTTTACATGTCAAAAGTCAGATCAGCTCATTCACTTCACTCCATTTCTACTCCGTCACAACCAGTTCAATGCTCAGTGGTTTACATACTGGAAAACAAATGTAACAGCTCTACAGAAAGCTTACACACACACACACACACACACACACACACACACACACACACACACACACACACACACACACACACACACACACACACACACACACACACACACACACACCAGAAGCAAAGAAAAAAGAAAACTTCTCTATGATTTACCTGCTTTAACAATACAAGGAGGAAAGAAAGATTTGGAATTCCAATAAATTCCTTTAGTTTAGTTTAGTTTAGTTTAGTTTAGTTTAGTTTAGTTTAGTTTAGTTTAGTTTAGTTTAGTTTAGTTTAGTTTAGTTTAGTTTAGTTTAGTTTAGTTTAGTTTCTATTTTATTTTTGTTGTCATTTTTTGTTTGGGAGTAAAGAGAAAGAAATGTATTCATCCATTGAAATTCTACTATGTTGGCTTATGCATGGCTAGCTCAGGAATTCTGGGAGTTGAAGTCCACAGGTCCTCAAAGAGCCGTAGTTTGCCTACCCCTGGCTTATGGGAATAATAAATTCAGCTGAATTTCATCCCAGCTTTATGTTATGATGCCTCCAGAAAAAGAGGGATAGAATCAAGATCATGTGAAAATACCACTTTATAATGCCTTGGTAAGCCACACTTGGAATACCGCATCCAGTTTTGGTCCCCACAATATTTAAAAAAAAAGGTGTTAAGACTCTGGAAAGAGTGCAAAGAAGAGCAACAAAGATTATTAGGGGACTCGAGGCTAAAACATATGAAGAATGGTTGCAGGAACTAGGTATGTTTAGTTTAATGAAAAGAAGGATCAGGGGAGACATGATAGCAGTGTTCCAATATCTCAGGGGTTGCCACAAAGAAGATTTGGGGTTCAAGCCATTCTCCAAAGCGCCTGAGGGTAGAACACGAAGCAATGGGTAGAAACTAACCAAGGAGAGAAGCAACTTAGAACTAAGGAGAAATTTCCTGACAGTTAGAACAATCTATCAGTGGAATAGCTTGCCTCCAGAAGTTGTGGATGCTCCAACACTGGAAGTTTTTAAGAAGATGTTGGATAACCCGAAGTGATGTAGGGTTTCCTGCCTGAGCAAGGGTTGGACTAGAAGACCTCCAAGGTCCCTTTCAACTCTGTTATTCTGTTATTCCCTTATTTAAGTGATTTATTTATGTGCAGATATCCATAGGATACGTGTACAAACATTTGCTGGGGGGGGGGGGGAAGCAAAGAAGAAAAGAATTTGAGAGGGAGAGAAAAACCACCCCAGGCTTCCTGTAAATTAATGGAATGAGAAATGACAAATCAATTAGTAGATGACAACTATAAGATAGACAGAGAGTTAAAAAAAATACTCCATTCCCTTTGCAAATTTCCATTGTATCTTCTTGGTATTAAATTCTCTAATTACATCATCATTTCCTCTCCTCCCCCTCATCCAGGTAACTATAGGCAGGTTACCTTACTAATGAGCCCAGCTAAACTCCAGGAATGTCTATTTAATATAAATATATCAAAACTGAAATGTTTCACCAGTAAAAAAAAAAAGTCATTAATGCCAACATGAAGAATAGTATTCCCCCAGCAAGAAATGTCAAAACAAAGGTTTTCGCTAAAGCATTAGCATTTTTTTAAAAAAGGAAAAAAAAAGAAAAAAAAAAGAAAGAATAAAAGAGGAAAATTAGAGGACCGGTTTCATGTTAAGTGAACGTTTCATTAGGAACATCAGCTTTCCCAACGGCTGTGGTTCCTTTGACACATTACTGGGCTTCTAGACGCAATGGGCATTTTGTCTAATTGAAAAGTATAAGTATTCCAGAATAGAATACAAGCAGGAGATCCTATAACATTCCAGACAATGGTTGCCCAATCTCATCTTATTCCATTTTTATTTTATTTATTTATTTTATTTGTCAAACATGTATAGGATAGTAGTTGTTTGTATAAACATAACAGAAGTAAAAAATGTAACGATAAAAGAGGACAATAGGACAGTAGGACAGGGACGGTATCTTCAGAATAGAACTGGAAGGGACCTTGGAGGTCTTCTAGCCCAACCCCCTGCTCAAGCAGGAGACCCTACACCCGTGATGGCGAACCTATGGCACGCGTGCCAGAGGTGGCATGCAGAGCTCTCTCTGTGGGCATACGTGCCATCACCACTGCTTTTCTGGTTTCCAGCGTGCATGTCTTTGTGGGCACCAGAAAATGGCATGAAAACGGCCCAAAAAATGCCCCCAAAATAGGCTGTTTTCGGCCCAAAAAATGGCCTGAAAATGCCCCCCCCCCAAAAGCTGGTCTTGGCATACACTGGAGGACTGGAAACCCGAAGACCAGCTGGCCAGCGCACGCATGCCTGTTTTTTAGCCGGTTTTGGGACCAAAAATGGCCAAAAAACAGACATGTGCGCATCGGCCAGCTGGTCTTCGGGTTTCCGGTGCTCCGGTGTGCGCACTTGCACATGTGTTCCGGTTTGGGCAATCGGTGCCAAAAAGGTTTGCCATCACTGCCCTTCACCTTTGCAGACAATGGTTGTCCAATCTCATCGTCAGAATATGGCTGGAAGGGACCTTGGAGGTCTTCTAGTCCAGCCCACTGCTCAACCAGGAGACCCAATACTTTTCTGGACAATACTTTTCTGGACAAATGGCCGTCCAATCTCTTCTTAAAAACCTCCAGTGATGGAGCATTCACAAGTTCCAGAGGTAAGCCATTCTACCAAGTCATTGTTCTCATGGTCAGGAAATTTCTCCTTAAATACCTTACGCAACCAGACTTGAAATCCTGGGCTTAGAAAGCTTAGAGCTACGTCGCCTTCAGCACGACCTAAGCATAGCTCATAAAATTATCTGCTACAACATCCTTCCTGTCAATGACTACTTCAGCTTCAACCACGACAATACACGAGCACACAACAGATACAAACTCAAAGTGAACCGCTCCAAACTTGACAGTAGAAAATATGACTTTAGCAACGGAGTGGTAAATGCCTGGAACTCACTACCTGACATTGTCGTTCCGTCACCAAACCCCCAAAACTTTACCCTTAGACTGTCCACTGTTGACCTCACCCGATTCCTAAGAGGTCAGTAAGGGGCGTGCATAAGTGCACCAGCGTGCCTACCGTCCCTGTCCTAATGTTCCCGCTTATCAGTACCCATCTTATGTATATAAACAATGTTATATCTATGTATATTACCAACACGTACTTGACAAAAATAAATAAATAAATAAAATAAATAAAATAAATGTAGGTTGGATCTCTCTTTAATGATCTTCCACCTCCAGCCAATCTGAAATACCCCCCACCTCCAATGGTTGGAGTGATTCTAGTGTAGATTTTAATTTGGGAAGCCGAGAAGGATGGGGTGGGAATGATTTTCCCTTTCTTCCTGCCAGCGGAAAGTTGATTTTTCCACAGGAAAGATTAGAAGGCTCATGTGGTTTTTGTCGCTTCTTGGTGTGTGTCGAAGTGAGATCTGGCAGCCGTCAAACCGAGGCAATCTGCTGCTTATTAAGATATTTTTTTCCCTCCTTTCTCAAAGAATAAATCCAGGACTTGGCTGTCCGCATGCTAATCAGAGGCGGAGTTCACCTGTGCTCACCTGCTCAGCTGAGCTTGGCCAGTCTGGCGAAGAGAAGGACCAGGGGTGACATGATAGCGGTGTTCCAATACTTGAGGGGCTGCCACAGAGAGGAGGGGGTCAGGCTGTTCTCTATGGCACCAGAAAGCCAAACAAGGAATAACGGATGGAAGCTGACCAAGGAGAGATTCAACCTGGAAGTGAGGAGAAACTTTCTGACGGTGAGAGCGATCAACCAGTGGAACAGCTTGCCAGCGGAGGTTGTGAGAGCCCCAATACTTGCGACCTTCAAGGAGAGACTGGACTGCCATCTGTCTCAAATGGTGTAGGAACTCCTGCTTGAGCAGGGGGTTGGACTAGATGACCTACAAGGTCCCTTCCAACTCTAACAAGAAATCTAAAAAATCTAAAAAAGAAGCAAAAACACCTGTTCGCAGCAAAGACCTCTTTCACAGTGTTCCATTTAGGGCCACAATTAAATCATTCCATTGTTCCATTGCTAAGTATGACATTTCTTAAGTGAGTTTTGTCCATTTTTTACAACTTTTTGGGGGTGGGCACAGTTGCTAAGTGAATCACTGCAGTGGTTAAATGATTCATGTGGTCATTCAATGAACCTCCACATTTCTGGAGAGAGAGAAAAGTTCCCTGAGGATGGGCTCCAGCAAAAATTCCAATACTTGAGGGGCTGCCACAGAGAGGAGGGGGTCAAGCTATTTCCCAAAACACCCGGAGGCCAGAAAAGGAATAATGGATGAAAAGGAGAGATTCAACCTAGAAATAAGGAGAAATTTCCTGACAGTGAGAGCAATCAAACAATGGAACAGAAGTTGCCTTCAGAAGTTGTGGGAGCTTCATCACTGGAGGCTTTCAAGAAGAGACTGGACTGCCGTCCGTCAGAAATGGTATAGGCAGGGTCTCCTGCTTAGATGGGGGGTTGGACTAGATGACCTACAAGGTCCCTTCCAACTCTGTTATTGTAAAAGCCTGAAAGCTTGGAAAAATAAACCTTTGGTCTTGGTGACCGACTCAGATTGGATCCTGCAACTTTATCCTGGGACAGGTATATATTTAATAATAATAATAATAATAATAATAATAATAATAATAATAATAATAATAATAATAATAATAATAATAATAATAATAATAATAATAATAATAATAATAATAATAATAATAATAATAATAATAATAATAATAATAGAGTTGGAAGGGACCTTGGAGGTCTTCTAGTCCAACCCCCTGCTTATGCAGGAAACCCTACACTACTTCAGACAGATGGTTATCCAACATCTTCTTAAAAACTTCCAGTGTTGAAGGATTCACAGCTTCTGGAGGCAAGCTGTTCCACTGATTAATTGTTCTAACTGTCAGGAAATTTCTCCTTAGTTCTAAGTTACTTCTCTCCTTGATTAGTTTCCACCCATTGCTTCTTGTTCTACCCCCAGGTGCCTTGGAGAAAAGTTTGACTCCCTCTTCTTTGTGGCGACCCCTGAGATTTGCCTTCATTCTTAAGTGTACAGATTCCCAGTAAAAGTCCCATGTCAAAATTATAGGTCATACAACGTTAAATATTAAGTGAAGGTTAAATGTCACATCGGCAATGGGCATCGGTAATCTAGAAAGATACTCAATTTAGTCGCAATGCAAAAGTTGGCTGGGTGACTTTGGGCCAATCACCAGGAGACGGTGAGTTCTAGTCCTGCCTTAGGCATGAAAGCCAGTTGGGTGACTTTGGGCCAATCACCAGGAGATGGTGAGTTCTAGTCCTGCCTGAAGCAAGAAAGCCAACTGGGTGACTTTGGGCCAATCACCAGGAGATGGTGAGTTTTAGTCCTGCCTCAGGCATGAAAGCCAGTTGGGCCAATCACCAGGGCCAATCACCAGGAGCCAATCACCAGGAGACGGTGAGTTCTAGTCCTGCCTTAGGCATGAAAGCCAGTTGGGTGACTTTGGGCCAATCACCAGGAGGCGGTGAGTTCTAGTCCTGCCTGAAGCAAGAAAGCCAACTGGGTGACTTTGGGCCAATCACCAGGAGATGGTGAGTTTTAGTCCTGCCTCAGGCATGAAAGCCAGTTGGGCCAATCACCAGGGCCAATCACCAGGAGCCAATCACCAGGAGACGGTGAGTTCTAGTCCTGCCTTAGGCATGAAAGCCAGTTGGGTGACTTTGGGCCAATCACCAGGAGGCGGTGAGTTCTAGTCCTGCCTGAAGCAAGAAAGCCAACTGGGTGACTTTGTGTCAATCACCAGGAGACGGTGAGTTCTAGTCCTGCCTGAAGTAAGAAAGCCAACTGGGTGACTTTGGGTCAATCACCAGGAGACGGTGAATTCTAGTCCTGCCTGAAGCAAGAAAGCCAACTGGGTGACTTTGTGTCAATCACCAGGAGACGGTGAGTTCTAGTCCTGCCTGAAGCAAGAAAGCCAACTGGGTGACTTTGGGTCAATCACCAGGAGACGGTGAGTTCTAGTCCTGCCTTAGGCATGAAAGCCAGTTGGGTGACTTTGGGCCAATCACCAGGAGGCGGTGAGTTCTAGTCCTGCCTGAAGCAAGAAAGCCAACTGGGTGACTTTGTGTCAATCACCAGGAGACGGTGAATTCTAGTCCTGCCTGAAGCAAGAAAGCCAACTGGGTGACTTTGTGTCAATCACCAGGAGACGGTGAGTTCTAGTCCTGCCTGAAGCAAGAAAGCCAACTGGGTGACTTTGGGCCAATCACCAGGAGACGGTGAATTCTAGTCCTGCCTTAGGCATGAAAGTCAGCTGGGTGACTTTGTGTCAATCACCAGGAGACGGTGAGTTCTAGTCCTGCCTGAAGTAAGAAAGCCAACTGGGTGACTTTGGGTCAATCACCAGGAGACGGTGAATTCTAGTCCTGCCTGAAGCAAGAAAGCCAACTGGGTGACTTTGTGTCAATCACCAGGAGATGGTGAGTTCTAGTCCTGCCTGAAGCAAGAAAGCCAACTGGGTGACTTTGGGCCAATCACCAGGAGATGGTGAGTTCTAGTCCTGCCTCAGGCATGAAAGCCAGCTGGGTGACTTTGGGTCCATCACCAGGAGACGGTGAGTTCTAGTCCCAGATTAGGCATGAAAGCAAACTGGGTGACTGGCCTAATCACCAGGAGATGGTGAGTTATAGTGCCGGATTAGGCATGAAATCCATCTGGGTGACTATGGACCAGTCACCAGGAGACAGTGAGTTCTAGTCTTGCCTTAGGCATGAAAGTCCCCTGAGTGACTTTGTACCAATGACCAAAAAATTGGGAATTCTAGTGCTGCTTTACGCACAAAAGTCATCTGGGTGACTTTGGGCCAGGCACTGTCTCTCAGCCCAACCTCACAGGGTTGTTGCGGTGGGACAAACAGAAGAGGAGGATTAGTATGTTTGCCACCTTGTGTTACTAAAAAGTAATCAATGTGGGGCTTGAAGACCTCCAAGGTCCCTTCCAACTCTATTATCCTGCTATTATATTATTCTGTTATAAAAACCTAATAAAGATAAATAAACAAACTACCCAAGGAGCTGCAGGGCATTAAATAGGCTGAAAACGTTGTTCAAGAAAGGCTGAAAGTGTCAGGCAGTGATTTTTATATTGCCTGTTATATGTATATGCAGGGAGCTGCATCCCTATCTAATATAATGGTTTATTCCTGAGCACGTGATTGACATGTTCCTAGTACGCATGTGTACATTCCTTTCTCCGTTCAGTCCTTCTGTTCCTAGCTTCTGTCGAAGCAAGACGTGCTTTTTATATCAGAGATGTAATTAATGAGGATTTATTGTTTTTGTACCGAATAAATATTTTTACTTAGAACTTTAAACTGCGGTTTCATTTCTAATGTCAGAATTCCGGGAAAAGATCTATTTTCGCCTCTAATGAGAGTTATTCTCATCTTATCAGAAAAGGGGCCTAGGAGCAAACTTGATTGGATTAGATGTGTGCCACATTGAGAGCAGAGGTGGCTTCCTGCCGGTTCGGACCGGTTCTATAGAACTGGTAGCGGGAATGTCCCCCCGCTCGCCGAACTGGCTGGCCACGCCCACGAACCGGCTCTCTCGGTGGCGCCATATACGCCGCGATCTTGTTTTTCAGTTCTGCACACGTGCAGAAGCCGGGTTTTTTTGCTTCTGCGCATGCACAGAAGCCGAGTTTTCAGCACTGCGCATGCGCGCCCATGCGGCAAGGGAGGAAGCGAACCAGCAGCAAGGTAAGTCAGAACCCACCCTTGATTGAGAGGCCCACTTTGTGGACCATGGGGAAGAGAAGAAATGCCCTCCCTTGTCATGACTGATGATCTCATGCCTCCTCTCTAGCCAAAGACTGACTCATAAGGTTTGGCTATCATGAGCAACACGTGAGCTCATCACAAGCCAATGTTTGAGAAATGTTAAATCGATTTTGCTTTCAAGGGTTTCTGGGCTTGGTCTAACTGCTGCCACTTCCTCAACTTCTGGCCAGCTTTTTGTCATGATGCATAATGTGGAAGGACGTTGCACATGGTGTCCTATCACATTTCCTCTTGTGGGAAGTGGAGGTTCATCTTATAGAGTAATTCCTGCCATTCCTGTCCTTCATATAACAGAACAACTGAATAACAGAGTTGGAAGGGACCTTAGAGGTCTTCTAGTCCAACCCCCTGCTCAAGCTGGAAACCCTATACCATTTCAGACAAAAGGTTGTCCAATCTCTTCTTTAAAACCTCCAGTGATGGAGCACCTCAACGTCTGGAGGCAAGTCGTTCCATTGATTGTTCTCATTGTCAGGAAATTTCTCCTAAGTTCCAGGTTGCTTCTCTCCTGGATTAGTTTCCATCCATTGTGTCTTGCCTTGCCTTCTGGTGCTTTGAAAAATAAGTTGACCCCCTCTTCTTTGGGGCAGCCCCTCAAATATTGGAAGATTGCTATCACGAAAGCCAAGGAAAATCATCAAAACCATAAAAGAGCAAAAGTTAGGATAATTTGGACATGTGATATGACATCTGGAAAAATACGGCGTCCTTCACTTAATTCTCCAAGGAAAGATTGAAGGCAAACGAGGTCCAGGCAGAAGAAGAAGATCATGGCTTCAAAATCTAAGGGACTGGTTTGGACAAAACTCAGCAGCACTTTTTCCTGTGTCTGTTGTTAAAAATAGGATCCCCAACCTGATCCCCAATATCCAATGATGGATATGGCACAAGAAGTATCATGTTATCTCTAGTCCTTCTTTTCCTTAGAGTAGACCAGGGGTGGATTCCTATCGGTGCAGACCACTACGTGCACACCGGTAGCGGCCCGCTGGTGATGTAATTTTTATTGGAATTTTCGGCGATTTTTTTCAGGTTTGGATGGCTTCTCTTTGTCCTCTGCTTTGAAAAAAAAAAGCCCTCCCACCCGCCCCCGGGTTAATACTGACCTTTATCCTCAGCTGTGTTTCGGACTGAAATGTCCTTCTGAGCATGCACGGAAGTGAAATCGTGCAATGGGACACACGCGCGCACGCACGAAACGTCACGATGCGCATCGGTAGCAAAGGTAACTGGAACCCTCCCCTGGAGTAGACATACCCAATTCCCGCAACTGTCCTTCATATAACAGAACAACTGAATAACAGAGTTGGAATGGACCTTGGAGGTCTTCTAGTCCAACCCCCTGCTCAAGCAGGAGACCCAACACCATTCAGACAAGTGGCTGTACAATCTCTTCTTAAAAGCTTCCAGTTTTGGAACAACTGCAACAGTAGTGGGTTGTAAATTCCGTAGCTATCGGTTCGCTCGTGCGAGCGCGCTCGCACGTGATGCTTCTGTGCATGCGCAGAAGCTTCTGCACATGTGCAGAAGCGTCCCAGGCAGGTGGGTGGAGCCTCCCGCCGCCACTACCGGTTTGCCGAACCGGGCTGAACCGGGAGCAACACACTGCTGAACTACAACTTCTGGTGGGAAGCTGTTCCACTGATTGATTGTTCTCATGGTCAGGGAGTCCTAACTTGAACTAAGAACACAGGTTGCAATGTTCATAGAATGGAGATGCCCCAAACCTTCTCCAACCCAGGAAAATGACTTCATGTGATTCATGCAAGATGCTAAAACAAAGGCTGGGTTCCATTTATCCCAGCTGATCATCCCTTCCTGACACTGATGACGTTACCTTGTCACTTCACAACTGCCTCACTTAGCAATGGAAACTTTGGGGCCCAATGACTACCTATAATGCGTCCGGACACCAAAGTCAGCACGTCGTGCAAATGTAGCCCACAAGGAGAGACAAAGCTCCTTCCGGAAGCTCTCATGCGTGCATGGCCTTGTCATCTCACCTTGAGACGCTATTTTTGGACCGAAGAGAGTGCGTCAGGCATACCATTAAGAGGAATGACTCACACAGCTGCATCTCCACCGGTGTCAGGAGCCAGACACTCTTGACGAGAATCTCAAGTTCACAAGGAGGCAAGGTGGAATGGTTGCTACCAGGAAGTTAGACATCTGGACAGGCAGGCAGGAAGAAGGACGAGAAGACCAGAGATCTGCCTTGGGTTGGCAGTCTCACTCCATGAACTATATCTGATGTCCAACTTCTCAGATTCCATCTTTAACGCATTTCAAAAGTTCAGAGAAGAGCAACTAAGATGATCAAAGGCCTGGAGACTAAAACATATGAAGAACGGCTGCAGGATTTGGGTTTGGATAGTTTAAAGAAAAGAAGAATTAGGGGAGATACACGATAGCAGTGTTTCAATATTTGAGGGGCTGCCACAAAGAGGGGGGGGGTGTCAATCTATTCTGCAAAGCAACAGAAGGCAAGACAAGAAACAATGGTTGGAAACTAATCAAAGAGAGAAGCAACCTGGAATTAAGGAGAAACTTCATAACAGTTAAGACAATTAACCAGTGGAACAGCTTGCCTCCAGAAATCATAGGCGCTCCATCCCTGGATGTTTTTAAGAAGAGTCTAGACAGTCACTTGTATGAAATGGTATAGGTTCTTCTGCTTGAGCAGGGGGCTGGACTAGAAGACCTCCACGTTCCCTTCCAGCTCATTCCATTCCATTCCATTCCATTCCCATTCCATTCCATTCCATTCCATTCCATTCCATTCCATTCCCATTCCATTCCATTCCATTCCATTCCATTCCATTCCATTCCATTCCACTCCACTCCACTCCACTCCACTCCACTCTACTCTACTCTCTCCTGTCTTCCACTCTTGTTGGACAGTTGGGAAAATGTGATCACTGGAGGTTTTTAAGAAGAGACTGGTCAGCCACTGGTCTGAAATGGTATAGAGTCTCCTGCTTGAGCAAGGGGTTGGACTATAAGACCTCCAAGATCCCTTCCAAATATGTTATTCTGTTAAAAACATTCATAAAAGTCAGAATGATCCTCATTCCTTATGACTTTCACCTTCAAAAATGAAGAACACTCATGTGCCCAACTACATTTCATAAAGAAGTTGTCCAATCCTGAGGGCACCTGGGTGGAAGATGGAAGAAGAGGGAACAGATACACCATAATAAAATGAAGGGATAAGAGAAAACTGGAGGGAAAAATAAGACATTTCCTAGCGAGCCTGTGAGAATGATTATCTAGACTATAGACATACAGAGAGGTATATAAACACACGTGATATATAAACACACACGTTGGGGGGTGGGTGGAAGGAAGGAAGGAAGGAAGGAAGGAAGGAAGGAAGGAAGGAAGGAAGGAAGGAAGGAAGGAAGGAAAATATAGATAGATGGCTGGCTGGCTGGCTGGCTGGCTGGCTGGATGGATGGATGGATGGAAGGATGGATGGATGGATGGAAGGATGGATGGATGGAAGGATGGATGGATGGAAGGAAGGAAGATAACAGAGATGGAAGGAAAGTAGAGATGGCTGGATGGCTGGATGGAAGGAAGGAAGATATAGGATGGATGGATGGAAGGAAGGAAGGAAGGAAGATAACAGAGGGAAGGAAAGTAGAGATGGAAGGAAGGAAGGAAGATATAGATGGATGGATGGATAGAAGAAAGGAAGATAACAGAGATGGAAGGAAAGTAGAGATGGAAGGAAGGAAGGAAGGAAGGAAGGAAGGAAGGAAGGAAGGAAGGAAGGAAGGAAGGAAGGAAGGAAGGAAGGATGTCAGCTGTGGCTAGGGAGGACCTTTGCACAAGTCCATCTTGTGCACCAGTTGCGACACTATCTGGAGCTGGAGGCACTCCTTACGGTCACTCATGCCCTTGTCACCTCACGGCTTGATTATTGCAATGCGCTCTACATGGGGCTACCCTTGAAGAGTATTCGGAGACTTCAGTTGGTGCAAAATGCAGCTGCTCGCGCTGTTGTGGGTGCTCCCAGATACACCTACACTACTGCCATCTTGCGCGAGCTGCATTGGCTGCCCATCGGTCTCCGGACACAATTCAAGGTGTTGGTGATTACCTTTAAAGCCCTACATGGTTCAGGGCCATTGTATCGCATACCTCCCTGCGAACGGTTAGATCGCATAGAGCTGCCCTGCTCTGGGTCCCGTCAGCTAAACAGTGTCGGCTGGCGGGTCGGAGGGCGAGGGCATTCTCTGTGGCAGCTCTTACCCTTTGGAATCAACTGCCCCCCCGAGATCTGGACCATCCCCACCTTATTGGCCTTCAGAAAAGCTTTGAAGACCTCGCTCTTTCGGCAAGCCTGGGACCAATGAATGATCTCTTGCTGCTGGCCCATGGTTGTTATAGATTGGATTGGATGATTGGAATTTTTAAAGTATTTTTAATTCTGTTTTTAAATGTTTTTTATATAAATTCTATTTGTATCCCTGTTAGCCGCTCAGAGTCCCTGCGAGATTGAGGGGCATATAAATACAAATAATAAATAAATAATAAATAAAGGAAGGAAGGAAAGGGAAGGGAAGGGAAACCTTTGAATAAAAATTAAAATATATGCAACAGTCACTACATTACCAAACCCAAATTACATTACTGCTTTAAGGACACGAAATACATTATTCATTGCTTAATTAGCAGGGAAAACACACTGTTTTTGTGTCTTTATGAAATTTGAAATTATAAATGCCTTAATTTTATTCCAACAGTAATTAGAAATAACTATTCTGTCCTTCCATCGGCTCCTCAAGACACTGTTTATTGCAGTAGGCATTTAATTTATTGGGTTAAATCCTGTTTTCCTTCTTAAATCTGCCATCCAGCCTGTGTTTAATTTGCTGTGCTACTTTTCTTTTTCTTTTTCTTTTTAAAAGAAAATACTTTTTTTTATTATGGTGATTTTTATTTTAATTTGAGTCGCTACTTACCCAGGGCAGTTTTCTCTCTCTCTTTTTTCTTTGGAAATGGCAAGAAGGGTACACATTTGCTAACACACAGAGACACACATACACCCCCCACACACTACATTCTCTCTCTCACACACACTACACACACACACACACACACACACACACACACACACACACACACACACACACACACACACACACACACATGGACCAAGGAAAGCCACCAGCTTCTGCCCCCAACCTCTGCCCTCATTTATCAGAGAATCAATTCTAGAAAATATATTCCACCCTACTTGAAACTAAATATATTCGGGATCAGATTATTATTTTTTCTTCTCCTTCTTCTGAGGCCACGAAGGGAAATAAAAAGTAAGGCAAGAGATGGCAGAAGAGATATCAGGCAGCCCTCAACCTACAACAGTTTGCTTAGTGACCGTTCAAAGTTACGACAGCCCTGAAAAAAAGGTGACATATGACCATTTCCCCCCACACTTATGACCATTGCAGCCTCCCCATGATCAGGGAATTTCCATTCGGACGTAAACTGTTCCACAGTTATGACGGTTGCAGCATCCCCGGGAGTCACATGATCCCCTTTTGCGACCTTCTGACAAGCAAAGTCAAGAGGGAAGCCAAATTCACTTCACAAGCGTCTTACTAGCTTAACAACTGCAGTGATTCGCTTAACAACGGTGCTGAGAAAAGTCGTAAAATGGGGCAAAGCTCACTTAAGAAAGTTCTCAGCTCAGCGACATCAATTTGGGCCTAAATTGTCATCGTACGTTGACGACTACTTGTGTTTTATTGCCTGGGCTCCGATAATCCCGAATCACATCCTTTAAAGCAGGCATCAGCCAAATCCGACAACTTTAAGCATTGTGGACTTCAATTCCCAGAATTCCCAAGTCATGGCTGGCTGAGGGATTCTGGGAGTTGAAGTCCATGGCAGTAGTGGGTTTCACTTACCTTCATTACCGATTTGGAACTGTGAACGTGCACGTGCAAGAGTGAAGCGAGCGTGCAGCACTTCTGAGCATGTGCAGAAACTTCTGTGCATGCGCAGAAACTTCTGCACATGTGCAGATCGTCCGTGATGACGTCCGGGCAGGTGGGCGGAGCCTCCCACCACTGCCGCTACTGATTCGCCCGAACCGGGGCAAACTGGTAGCAACCCACCACTAGTCCACGGGTCAAAAAAGTGCCAGGTTTGGAGACCCCGGCTTTAAAGGTTCTGCAAATCACAATATATGGAATTGTCAGGATTCTAGTGACCTTCCTCGCCCTGCTCCAGTGAGTCCGTCACTGTGCGAAGGGTTTTGACCGGAGTGTTCAATTATCTGGCCCTAACTGAGATTTCGATAGGCTAAAAGCTGTACCCAATGGCTGCAAATGAATTTGGCCACCACCACCAACAGCAGGAATAACATTACAAACAAAGCAGAGATCTTTTTCCTTCCTTCCTTCCTTCCTTCCTTCCTTCCTTCCTTCCTTCCTTCCTTCCTTCCTTCCTTCCTTCCTTCCTTCCTTCCTTCCTTCCTTCCCTTCCCTTCCCTTCCCTTCCTCCCTCCCTCACTGCCTGCCTGCCTTCTTTTCACTCCTTCCTTCCAACTCTCCTTCCTTCCTTCTTTTCCTCCCTCCCTCATTCTCTGCCTTCCTTCATTCCTTCTTTCAACCTCTTTCTTTCCTTCCTTGCACCACTTTTCCTTTTTCCTATTCACTCCTTCCTTCCTCCCTCCCTTCCACTTCTCCTTCCTTCTTTTCCTCCCTCCCTCCTTCTCTCCCTTCCTTCATTCCTTCTTTCCACCTCTTTCCTTCCTTACTTGCACCTCCCTTCCTTCTTTCTATTCACTCCTTCCTTCCTTCACTGTTCACTTAGTGACTTTTCAAAGTTATGACAGCATTAAAAATGTGACTTGTGACTGTTTTTCACACTTATGCTCATTGCAGCATCCCTGTGGTGAAAATCAACTTAGCAACTGACTCATATTTATGACATCTGCAACGTTCTAAGGTCACAGTATCCCATTTTGCGACCTTCTGACAAGCAAAGTCAACAGGGAAGCCAAATTCACGGTTAACAACTGCAGTGGATCGCTTAACAACAGCGTCAAGAAAAGTCGTAACATGGATCAAAGCTCACTTCACAACTGTCTCGCTTAGCAACAAAAGCTCTGGGCTCATTCGTGGTTGCAGATAAAGGATTTACCTGTATTATCATCAAATCATTTTAGAATAGAATGATAGAATAGAATAACAGAGTTGGAAGGGACCTTGGAGGTCTTCTAGTCCAACCCCCTACTTAGGCAGGAAACCCTACACCACTTCAGACAAATGGTTATCCAACATCTTCTTAAAAACTTCCAGTGTTGGAGCATTCACAACTTCTGGAGGCAAGCTGTTCCACTGATTAATTGTTCTAACTGTCAGGAAAGTTCTCCTTAGTTCTAGGTTGCTTCTCTCCTTGTTTAGTTTCCACCCATTGCTTCTTGTCCTGCCCTCAGGTGCCTTGGAGAATAGTTTGACTCCCTCTTCTTTGTGGCAACCCCTCAAGTATTGGAAGACTGCTATCATGTCTCCCCTGGTCCTTCTTTTCATTAAACTAGACATCCCCAGTTCCTGCAACCGTTCTTCATATGTTTTAGCCTCCAGTCCCCTAATCCTCTTTGTTGCTCTTCTCTGCACTCTTTCTAGAGTCTCAACATCCTTTTTGCATTGCATTTTAGAGGCCATTTTGTTCAGAATTCCATTTGCTGATGAAAACACCTCCCCTTTTATCAAAAATTATAATTTCATGGAAACTCTGGTCTATTTGTAACACCCACAGATTTGCAGAATCTCATAAGATTCCCCCAAGTCTTAAGCTTGCTTCTGTATTCTGAATTTTAATTCCAATCTCTGCTCTTCATTACTATTATTATTATTTTCAAAAAAATAGTTGGAAAACTTTTGTTGTTGTTGTTTTCTCTTTTAGCCAACTTTTTGAAAACTTGGCTGGGAAAAGGAACTGATTACTTTGCGGCAGAAGCGTGCAGACTGTTAAATGAAGCTTAGGGAATCCAAGCTCATAAATCATAAAAGCCGGCGCGTACGTTCTGCGTTTTAGCCGAGATTTAAATTCCTAAATGGCTTTTACAAGACCTATCGACAATGCCCTTTTTATGATGATGATAAAAATAAATTAAAAAAAAAAGTAAACAGCAGCCACAAAGTTAGAATTTGAAATTTGCCGGCTGGGACGTTCCTCGGTTGGCCTCCGCACGAGCGAAGAGAGAACGGCTGCAAAGCAATCTCTAAGGGGAAACCGCCGAGAATTTGAAAAAAAAATTAAATATGTACGACTCTGCTTTGTTGCTTTGCGCACCCTCGGCGTTTTTCAAAAGCAAAAAAAAAAAACCACACACACACACACAAGAAAAAGAGAAAAGAAAGAAGAAGAAATAAGGAGGGAGGGAGTCAAATCGCAAAAAAAAAGAAAAACCGGGCGGCCGTATTTGCATAAGAAAGGCAATCAACAACAGCAAATTGTCATTGTGTTCATAGCTGATAATTGCAAAGATGACAACCAGGGATGCGTCTTTATTCTGGGCTGCCTTGGGCCGCCGGCTTCGCGGCGTTCGAGATAGAGAGGAAATGTGACTCTTGCCGACTTTGACAAAAAATAAAACTAAACTGGGCTTGTTTTCCCCAGGAGTTCAGGCAGGGGGAGAAGCCGAAAAGGAAAGGAAGGATAAATTAACCCACAAAGCAGGCGGGAGGAAGACAGATAAATGCTCAGCCGGCAGGGAAAGACAGAAGGCAGGAAGTCCTCAACTTATGACCGTTCCCTTAGTGACTGTGTGAATGGCACTGAAAGAAAAAGGATCTATGACCGCTTTTCACACTTATGACTATTGCAGCATCCCCCCGGGTTCAGGTGATTTGCATACGGTTGCTTGGCAACTGACTCACGTGGATGACGGTTGCGGTGTCCCAAAGTCATGGGATCCCCTTTTACGACTTTCTGACAAGCAAAGTCAAATGGGGAATCCAGATTGTTGTGGCCTATTGGCCACTGGCCCCTCTAGCAGCCAAATCAGAGGAGGAAGTGGCTTGGGAGTCAGGGTCAGCATCAAGGCAACCTAGGAGCTCCGAGGGAGAAGAGGGAATGGAGCTGGCAGAGAGAGAGAGACAGAGGCGGAGTCTGAGATGTCCCTCAGCTGTCAGATGGAGAGTCAACAGCCCCTAGGTCTGGAGGTGGCTGATGAGGAAGAGGAGGAACAACTGGGTCCAGGGCCTGACGCACAGAAGGCAGAGGAGAGGAGAGGAGAGCAGTGGAAATCTATGGGCCGGTCCTTGGGACGGAAGAGCCACCGCTGCTAGTGAAGCACCAGCCTAGCTCTGGGGACAAAAGGCAGGGGGCAGAGATGAATAGATGTGGCAGACAACTATTCATCTCCCAGACGGATGGACGGACTTGTTAGCCTGCGGTGAGAGAGAAACTTTTTGCCGGGGCTGCCGGCACTCCCAAGAAAGGAATCTTTGAGTTCACTTCAGAGAGTTTGTCGTATTTGGGGAGCTGGGTCAGAACACGTATTCACTTAAGAACCGTGTTGCTAATGTAACAACTGCAGTGATTCGCTTAATAAATGTGGCAAGTAAAGTCGTAAAACAGGGAAAAACTCACTTAACAAGTTTCTCACTTAGCAACATACATGTTAGGCACAGTTGTGGTCTTAAATTGAGGACTACCTGTAATAGAGTTGTAAGGGATCTTGGAGGTCTTCCAGTCCAACCTCCTGTCCAAGTAGGAGACTCTGTACCATTTCAGACAAATGGTTGCCCAATCTCTTCTTAAGAACTTCCAGTGTTGGAGCATTCAAACATTCTGGTGGCAAGCTGTTCCACTGATTAATTGTTCTCACTGTTGGGAAATTTCTCCTTATTTCTCGGTTGCTTCTCTCCTTGATTGGTTTCCATCCAAAGAAAGGGTCTTGGTCTTCTTCTGAAGAACCCACTTTCAGAGATCTTTGAAGGGGCAATTTAGGCCAGTAAATGCAGCTCCCCTCCTCATTTCAGAAATCTAGATTAAATATTAAATTAAATATCTAGATTGCTTATTTGTACCCTATGACAATCATTAAGTGCTGCACCTCATGATTCTTGACAAATGTATCTTTTCTTTTATGTACACTGAGAGCATATGCACCAAAGACAAATTCCTTGTGTGTCCAATCACACTTGGCCAATAAAGAATTCGATTCTATTCTATATTCCAGACAGATGGAAGTTTATGTCTCATCAACACAGGAGCAAACATGTTCAAGTAAGCCTAAATTACTACGAGTATGTCCTAAATTAGACATAATTCCTGCAACCGTTCTTTATATGCCCTCCGCTCCCGTTGCTTGCCTCTCGTCAAAAATAAAGACTCCCGACCCAACTTGTTCTATCCAGTGTGGGTCGGAAGAAAACTGGAGAATCCCGGGCGCACGCCAGCTTATTTAGACGAGGGAATTCTCCCGAATACGAGGGCTAAGAGGTCGAAAGAGATCGCCATGCTCCGACAGACGCCGCCGCTTTAAAATGGCGTCTCCGAAAAAACAAAACTTCACAGGAAAACCGTAGAGCTTCCCTGAACTAACATCTTGTGAGAATCGTGAAAACGTTGGCCGGGATCTGTGGCAATCTGTGGCAATCCCGGAGAGAGAAAAAAGGGATATTGGACAATTCCCAGGTATTTATATTTATATTTATATTTATACCGAACGGATTTCCTATGCTTTAATACCAAACGGTTTTCCTATGCTTTAAGAAAAAACAAAAACAAAAAATCTCGGAGCTGACTCTCGGCCACGAAGATTTGGGCTGGGCTCTCTTGCAAAAGATCATTATCGCTGGTGTGTTGTTGTTTCTTGCCGTGGTTTTATCGCTGCTGCGGCAAGCTGCCCTTTTGGGAATACTGGCTCCCGGAGATAAGAGCTGAGGTTCGGACTTGCTGCAGATGAGTCGGACAAGACTGGCACCGGGGACGGCCATCTCGATGTCGTTGCTTGTCATCTTGGCGACGAGAGGCCCTTTGGAAAGAGCCCCCCAGAGACTGGACTGGCCTGGTTTCCAGGCGGGCCACCAGGACATTAGACCAACATCATACGGCGTTTGGATCCTAGATCTTCAACTCCTCCGTTATAACCCGCAGTATTGGCGGCGACCAAGCCTGGGACAACATTCTGTTAGGCGAAGGAATGGGCCTGGCTTTCAAACGATCCCCCTTAATGCTAAACGGGACTCAGTTTTCCCTCTACCATCACGGGGGCAGCGGTTGGATATTGTTACTGCTGCAGCAGAGGCAACGGTTTTTGGATTCACAAAAAATAACAACAAGACTGAGATTAAGGCAATTTTAAGAACTAAGCTATGCCGGGTTTGGAGGTTGCCTGTATCTGCCTCCTATTGCTCTTATTGTTTTTAACCCCCGGAAATACTGTGATTTTATTAATGCTTTGGGCTATGAATGTGTTATGATTGGGCGATAGAGATTGTGTGACTGACAGTGGTAGAATGAGTGAGCTGGGGATTGGGTCTTTGCCACCCTCTGCTGAGTGTGGAAACAGAAGCGGAGGGGGGTTTCAGTCCATCCCCAGGCTCAGTATGACTGGTATGTATGGTCTGCTGGGAGAGAGGGGGACCAGTTGGGGGGGGAGGGGATCTCTGGTGTGAGTGGGGACAGGAGCATTAAGGTCATTACAGGGAGAGGTAGGTATGGCGGGAGCAGGGGGGTAGGCCGCTCTCGGGGAACGAGAACTCGCTGTCTCCAAGCGATTCCTTGTTCCGGCCCCTCTGGTTTGGTTCCATCTTGCTCAACCCGAGGTCCTGGTAATCAGGGATGTCAGGGCCCTGGACTCAAGCTGCTGCTGTTGAATGCCAGGTCAATTACCAACAAGGCCCCCCTTGTACGGGATTTAATCCTGGAAGAGGGGGCGGACCTGGCATGTATCACTGAGACCTGGCTAGGCCAGGAGGGGGGGGGGTTCCCCTCTCCGAGATGTGCCCGGACGGGTTCTTAGTGCAGCATCAGCCGCGACCCCAGGGAAGGGGTGGAGGAGTGGCGATTATAGCTCGCCAGAACCTTAATCCTCGAAGGAGCCCTGCCCCGGAGATTGTTGGGTGTGAGACGCTCCTTCTGAAGTTGGACTTAGGGGTCCAGGTGGGCCTTTTGTTAGCGTACCTGCCTCCTAGCTACGTTACAAAGGCCCTGCCTGTTCTGCTCGAGGCGGTAGCAGGGCTGGCGATTGAGTTCCCCAGGTTGATGGTGCTGGGAGACTTTAATTTGCCATCGCCCGGTGAAACCTCGGAGGCAGTCCAGGAGTTCATGGCTTCCATGACAACCATGAACCTGACCCAAGTAGTTCAGGGTCCGACTCATGAGGGAGGCCACACGCTTGACCTTGTGTTTCTCTCGGGGCAGTGGAGAGATGATCTGAGGCTGAGGGGTTTAGTCACAGTACCCTTGTCGTGGTCAGATCATTTCCTTCTGAGGTTGGATTTCATGGCACCACTCCTCCACCGCAAGGAGGCGGGGCCGATTAAGTGGTTCCGCCCCAGGCGCCTAATGGAATCTGAAGGATTTCAGAGGGAACTTGGGGAAATACCTGACTCCCTGGTACATGATTCATCTGAGTCCCTAGTGGCTGCTTGGAATCAGGCGGCAACGGGGGCCTTAGATCGGATTGCGCCTTTGCGGCCTCTCCGTGGCAGCGGATCCCGGCGGGCCCCTTGGTTTACTGAGGAGCTCCGGGAGATGAAGAGCCAAAAGAGACGCCTAGAGCGACGATGGAGAGCCAGTAAAGCTGAGTCTGACCGGACACTTTTAAGAACTTACATTAAGTCTTACTTAGTGGCGATAAAGGCGGCAAAATGCGCGTATTTTTCCGCTCTTATTGCATCCGCCGACTCCCGCCCAGCCGCCCTGTTTAGGGTGACTCGCTCCCTCCTAGCCAAGGATGGAGCTGAAGATCCCTTGCAGGGCAGAGCTGAGGAATTTTCTCAGTTTCTGGCGGATAAAGTCGTTCAGATTCGGACAGACCTGGACTCCATTTGGACAGGGCAAGCCGAGATGACAGGGGTGAGTCTTAGTCCTGTTATATGGGACGAGTTTGAACCGGTCACTCCTGAGGATGTGGACAAGGCCATAGGAACGATGAGCGCCTCCACCTGTTTATTGGACCCGTGCCCCTCCTGGCTGGTCTCTGCCAGCAGGGAGGTGACACGCGGCTGGCTCCAGGCGGTTGTGATCGCTTCTCTGAGAGAGGGATCCGTCCCACAGCCTTTAAAAGCTGCGGTGGTGAGGCCCCTCCTCAAGAAGCCTTCCCTGGACCCAGCAGATTTAAAGAACTTCCGTCCAGTCTCCAACTTACCCTTTTTGGGTAAAGTTGTTGAGAAGGTGGTGTCGCTCCAACTCCTGCGGCTATTGGAGGATACTGATTATCTGGATCCCTTTCAATCGGGTTTCAGGCGCGGCTACAGTACGGAGACTGCTTTGGTCGCGCTGATGGATGATCTCTGGCGAGCCCGGGATGGGGGTCACTCCTCCATCCTGGTGCTACTTGACCTCTCAGCGGCTTTCGATACCATTGACCATGGTATCCTTCTGCGTCGTCTTGGGGAGATGGGAGTGGGAGGCACTGTTTTACGGTGGTTCTCCTCCTACCTCTCTGACAGGACGCAGTCGGTGTTGACAGGAGGACAGAGGTCGGCCCCTAGGCCCCTGGTTTGCGGGGTGCCACAGGGCTCGGTCCTCTCGCCCATCCTGTTTAACATTTACATGAAACCGCTGGGTGAGATCATCCGACGACATGGGGTGAGGTATCAGCAGTATGCTGATGATACCCAGTTGTACATCTCCACCCCGTGTTAGTTCAGTGAAGCAGTTGATGTAATGTGCCGCTGCCTGGACGATGTGAGGGTCTGGATGGGAGTGAACAGACTCAGGCTCAACCCAGACAAGACTGAGTGGCTCTGGATATTGCCTCCCAAGGACTATGTCGACTGTCCCTCCTTGGTTCTTGGGGGAGAAAAATTGACTCCCTCAGAACAGGTTCGCAATTTGGGTGTCCTCCTAGATCCACAGCTAAAATTGGAGCAACATCTTTCAGCTGTGGCTAGGGGGACCTTTGCACAAATCCGTCTTGTGCACCAATTGCGACCTTACTTGGAGAGGGAGGCCTTGCTCACAGTCACTCATGCCCTTGTCACCTCACGGCTAAACTACTGTAACGCGCTCTACATGGGGCTACCCTCGAAGAGCATCCGGAGACTCCAACTGGTACAGAATGCAGCTGCGCAAGCGGTAGTGGGTGTGCCGAGATACACCCACGTAACACCTCTCCTTCGCCAGCTGCATTGGTTACCAATTAGTCTCCGGTCGCAATTCAAGGTGTTGGTCGTTACCTTTAAAGCCCTACATGGCTCAGGGCCAGGTTACCTGCGGGACCGCATCCTACCACATACCTCCCTAAGACCAGTTAGGTCCCACAGAGAGGGCCTCCTCCGGGTCCCGTCGGCTAAACAATGTCGATTGGCGGGGCCGCGGGGGAGGGCCTTCTCTGTGGGAGCCCCGTCCCTCTGGAACCAACTACCACCAGAGATCCGGACCATCCCCACCCTGCTGGCCTTCCGTAAAGCCCTAAAAACATGGCTCTTCCGGCAGATGGGGTGAATATGACAATCAGATTCCCCCTGAATGTTGCGCTTACAATGTTTTTTTTTTTTAATTATATTTTTAATGTATGACTATTGTTTTTAAATGTACGCTTCTTATTTATGCTGTACGCCGCCCTGAGTCCCACGGGATTGGGCGGCCTATAAGAGCGTCTAATAAATAAATAAATAAATATGTTTTAGCGTCCAGTCCCCTAATCTACCTTGGTTGCTCTTCTCTGCACTCTTTCTAGAGTCTCAACATCTTTTTTATAATATGGTGACCAAAACTGGATGCAATATTCCAAGGAATTGGGTATGTCTAGTTTAATCAAAAGAAGGACTAGGGGTGACATGATGTCCGTCATCCAATATTTGAGGGGCTGCCACAAAGAAGAGGAGGGGTCAACTTATTTCCCAAAGCACCTGAGGGCAGGACAAAAAGCAACAGGTGAAAACTGATCAAGGAGAGAAGCAACCTAGAACGAAGGAGAAATTTCCTGACAGTGAGAACAATTAAATCAGTGGAATGCCTTGTCTCCCAAAGTTGTAAATGCTCCATCACTGGAAATTTTAAAGAAGAGATTGGACTGTCATTTGTCAGCAATGGTGTGGGGTCTCCTGCTTGGGCTGGGGGTTGGACTAGATGACCTCCAAGGTCCCTCCCAACTCTGTTATTCTCTTATTCTGTTTCAGCTATCTTCTAAATCCAGTTTGCCTGAAAGTGATTGCTTCCCACACAACTTCCCCGGGGGAATGAGAAGGAAACGGCGAGGGAGATCAAAGCCAGCTTTAATATTTTTATGAGGTCCTTATTTGCTTTGCAGTTTCCCCTTTTATCCCTGACATCAATATTGCAGCGATCACAATGAAAAGAGAGGCACAGAATTCCAGCTTATTTTTAAGACTTCTTTTTGTTTTCCCCAGTCAATCCAACATAGCTGCCTTTGGCAACCTTCCCACCCAATCTGGACGGGTTTTCTTCACTTCGTTCTGATTTTAAGACAGCTCTGGGTTGGGCGGGTACCATATACATTCATTTAATCTTACCGTATTTGGACTGCCATTCAAGTAGGATTTGATAGGCATGAAGTTGAGAAACCAGGTCACTAAATAAACTACGTTCACTTTTCCCCCAAAGGGAAATGAAGGTTTAAGACAGTAAACACACACACACACACACACACACACACACACACACACACACACACACGAGAATACAATACAGGTAGAGCTTGACTTATGACTACGATTGAGCCCATCATTTCTGTTGCTATGTGAAGCATTTGCTAAATGAGTTTTGTTCCATTTTATGATGTGGCTCGCCACATTTGTTCAGTGAAGTCACCCATCCTACTTTTATGCCTGAGATGGGACTAGAACTCATTGTCTCCTGGTGATTAGCCCAAAGTTGCCTGGTCAACTTTCATGCCTAAAATGGGACTACAACTCACCATTTCCCTGTGATTGGCTCAAATTCACCCAGCTGACTTTCATACCTAAAATGGGACTAGAACTCATTGTCTCCTGGTGACTAGCCCAAAGTCACCCGGTCAACTTTCATACCTAAGACAGGACTAGAACTCATTGTCTCCTGGTGATTAGCCCAATGTCGCCCGGTCAACTTTCATACCTAAGACAGGACTAGAACTCATTGTCTCCTGGTGATTAGCCCAATGTCGCCCGGTCAACTTTCATACCTAAGACAGGACTAGAACTCATGGTCTCCTGGTGATTAGCCCAAAGTCACCCGGTCAACTTTCATACCTAAGACAGGACTAGAATTCACTATTTCCAGCTGATTGGCCCAAAGTCACCCGGTCCACTCTCATGCCTAAAACAGGACTTGAACTCACCGTCTCCTAGCCTCTAGCCTGGTGCCTTCACCCCAGACCCAATCAAGATAAATATAGATATTGCTTTGATTTATTAATTTCCATCCCACATAGATATCTGTGTCAATCATGTTGAACACTGGCATTGCCTTCCCTTTTAATAAAAATATAAAACTATAAATGCTGGAAACAAGACCTGAATAAAATATAGAATGATATATTTTAAAAAATAAGAAATTCAGAAAGAAGCATAGGTGGGGAAAAATTGCTGGCTTAGTACAGCGGTTCTGTGTCATGCACATATTAAAACACATTTTTAACAGCTGCAAAAATTGTATAATTTCCAGTACATTATGTCTCTAGGGATTATAGCTGGGCAGAAAAAGACTCCCAACATCCCAACCAAAATTCCATAAATTGACGGTTTCCTTGAATTTCCCGAGAGATTTTGCAGAAACCTTTTGCCATTTAATTAGGTATATTAGTCTGAAAAGATATTACAGGCAGAGCTCAGCGTATGGTCACAGTGAATAAACCGTAAATATGAGGTCTCCTAAATATGCTGAGTTCATTCATACAATGTTCTTGGTAGGTTTCCTGCTACTTCTGTCAAGTCTGAAGCTGGCCTGACGGAGGCCATCTTGGAGGCTGCTTCAGGATTGCCCCGATGGTGCCGAGGTATAGGGAGGGGGGAATAGAGATAGCTGGGGTGTTGTAGCCAAAACAAAATGGTTTCCCCTGAGAATCAAGGACATTCCCACAGGTGGCTGAAAAGAGGAGAAGTTTCCAAGCAACCGGACAGAGCCCTGATTGGACCATATGACTGATTGTTTGGGAAAGGGGGAAAACTTTTTACTTTTAATTAGGTGAAAACCGCGGGAACCTTTAGAGTCGGTTTTCACCAGTCTGTGCCAATATGATATGTCCAATAAACCTGTTCTTTGAGGAACTTGCTTGCCTTGGAGTTCTGTTTGCTACGGGTGTATTACTTGGAACCCTGACAACTTCTTTTGCTGATCAACGAGGAGCAACTATGGTCACAAAACATTGTTAATTGTTAAGACTGCATTAATATCATGTCATGTCCTTGACGTACATACATACATACATACATACATACATACATACATTTATTCTATCTATCTATATGTCTGTCTGTCTGTCTGTCTGTCTGTCCGTCTGTCCGTTCATATCTATCTTATCTAATCTGTCTGTCTGCATTCTCTTTCACTTGGATGTAGTGAATATTGGCAATGCTTTATAACACATATCAAATCATTATTATGTGTAATAATATTAATATTAACTATCTATCTATCTGTCTGTCTGTCTGTCTATCTGTCTGTCTGTCTGTCTGTCTGTCTGTCTATCATCAATCTATCTATCTATCCCTCTATCCCTTTATCCATCCATCCTGCTCTAGTTGAGCAATAATGGCAGGGGTGAAATGCTCCTGGTTCGCTCTTGCCTGTCGGTCGTCGGAGAGCCGATCGTGAAGGCAGCGCGACGCTCCGCCCACCCGCCGGGATACCGCCATTTGAGTTCTTTTACCCTCTGCGCATGCACAGAATGCTTTGTGCATGGGCAGAGGGTAAAAGAACTCAAATGGCGGTGTACCGGCGGGTGGGCGGAGCGTCACGCTGCCTGCGCGATCGGCTCTCTGACGACAGACAGGTAAAAGCGAACTGGGAGCATTTCACCGCTGAATAATGGTATTTATTGTTATGTAAATATTATGTAAAGCAATGATCAAACAGGATGGTCACAACATGTCCAATGTTTTTAATGTTTGTTTAATGTTTGTTTGTTTAAATAAAATAAATTTTTAATAATAATAAAAAAGAAGCACACTTATTGTCATCACTGACCAGCGATTCGTCTAATCCTGTAACAGACATTAAAAAAAAACATAAGGACCATTGGATACCATGCCAGGAAGATCGAAATGGAAGCGTAAATGAATTAAAAGATGTAAGTACAGTCTTTAGGAAAGTGACAAATATTAACATGAAAATAAATGGAGATCTCAATGATAGAACATTAATAAAAAAAATATCCTTGTTTAAACATTCCAAAGTAGATTAAGGGCCTCATAAAATATTAATATGTTTTAAAAGTTTATCGACCAATTAAGAAGAGAAAAATCAAACGCTCGCAGACCGTTTGATTAAGGATAAGAAAATAAAAACGATCGTAAGTTCAAATGAAGAAGATTGACCTCGATTTAACATACACTGCCCACTAATATTTGCAATAGTGGTCACTCTTTGGAATGCTGTTTATCCCACTTGAAATAAATTGGCAACTGGATTGGAAATGCAGAGTCCTTTTGGCCTTAAACTAGACATTGTTTTTGATTTCTTGGAAACCTTTTATTTGATTCCCCCCTCCCCCTTTTTTGATCCTGTTGTAGAAGCATTTATGTCTCACAACAAATCAAATCAAACATCTTTATAACAATTTTTGATTTGTCTTTACAGTAAAAAAAAGATAATTTACAGTAAAAAAAGATCATTATTGTCCAAGAGGGGGAAAAAACCAATAGGACAATAAAACAATATATTTAATTAAAAGTTTTATGTGCTTGTATTGGTCATATATTGGTTATATATTGGCTCAGGGTTAAACTGTGGGGGTCCTTGGTGCTCTCTGAGCTTGGTTATTTTCTTGCAGATGTTTCATGACCCATCTCCGTAACATCATCCATTCACTTATTTGTCCAATGTGCATTTATTTGATTTAGAAGATGTATAATACTATGAAATATGTGGAAGAACTGTTTCAACAAAGGTCCCCAGGTAGCACTGCTTCACTCAGGTATGTTAAGACTCACATATTCTTTCATTTAAACTTGTCTTAAATTATCTGGCCTTGTATCGCCTCTAGTTCAGATAGGTGGCAAAGTGAGTGAGTGAGTGAGTGAGTGAGTGAGTGAGTGAGTGAGTAAGTAAGTAAGTAAGTAAGTAAGTAAGTAAGTAAGTAAGTAAGTAAGTAAATACATAGGTAGTAAACAAAACTCCCAGCAACACCAACAGGTCAACCCACTTATATGTAAACACAAAAGCAAATCCCACTCCCTTCTAGCATCTAGATCAGTGGGTCTCAACTTGGGGGTCGTGACCCCTTTGGGGGTCGAATGACCCTTTTCCAGGGGTCGGGAGACTTTGCCCGGACGCCGCCATTTGGGTTCTTTTACCCTCTGCGTATGCGCAGAATGCTTTGCGCATGCGCAGAGGGTAAAATAACCCAAATGCTGGCGGTGGGGCAGGAGCGCCGGTTGGGTGGGTGCAGCAGGGGGCGTGGTGGGGGGCACAGAAGCGGGGTGGGACCCGGGGGGCTGGGGGCAGGGGGTGGGTCACGGCATTAGGAAGGTTGAGAACCACTGATCTAGATGATGTTACCTAGTTGGGTCATGAAACATCTGCAAGAAAACCACCAAGCTCAGAGAACACCAAAATCTCTACAGTTGTCCTCCTCCTCCTCTTCCTCTTCCTCTTCCTCTTCCTCTTCCTCTTCCTCTTCCTCTTCCTCTTCCTCTTCCTCTTCCTCTTCCTCTTCCTCTTCCTCTTCCTCTTCCTCCTCCTCCTCCTCCTCCTCCTCCTCCTCCTCCTCCTCCTCCTCCTCCTCCTCCTCCTCCTCCTCCTCACAAACCCCACTCCCTTCTAGCACTGATGATGTTACCTAGTTGGGCCATGAAACATCTGGAAGAAAACCACCAAGCTCAGAGGGCACCAAGGACCCTGGAGTTGCATAACTTGGTGAAGATATTTTGCCACCTGCTACGTGAGTGTGGGATAGCATCCCTTAAAAAGTAATAAATACAACATTTATCAGTGTGACTGTAAGGTCTTGGCCTCTCCCCCTTATTCAAGAAAATAAAGACTCTTGAAACATGGCATTTTAAAAGGAACCTTTTATTGAACAGAGGTGATAGCAGGACAAAATAAAAGCAGGCTCTGAGATCCCTCAGGCAATACAAGTAGAATAAAAGGAATTAGGAACCCCTCCCAACAGTCCGATGTGGATTCAGTTAATCTGCAGATGTGAAGATGTTATTGTACCGCCTCTCTGAGAATGCGATAAGGGAAGTTTCTCAGGGTCGTCTTCTGCCGGCTTTCAGGCAATGCAATGGTTTGTTGGGGTATTTCTGGTGGAATTTCCTTAACAATGTAGGGGCTTTTACATGCTTCTTAGCCACCCATTTATTTTGAAGGATGGCAAGTGTTTCTGCATAGACCCATGATGAGTGTGAGAATCAAGGATTTCCTTGATTTCAAAATGTTGTTCTCCTTCCACTATCAGGGGGACCGGAGGTGTGGGCATAAGAGGTCTAATTTCGGAGGTTACTTCATGTTTGAGTAGACTGCAGTGAAACACGGGATGGACTTGTCTAAGTGTTTTGGGAAGGAGCAGTTCTACTGTGACCAGGTTTATGACTCTGGTGATGGGAAAAGGTCCTACAAATTTTGGACCCAGTTTCTTAGAGGGTTGTAGTGACTGCAAGAATTTTGTAGATAAATAGACTCTGTCTTCAATTTTGAATGGTTTTGGCTCTGCCCTCTTCTTGTCTGCTTGAGATTTAAATGCTGCTCTAGCTTCCTGCAAGGCTAACCTTACGACTGGCCAAGGGAGGGGATGTTGGGTTTCTCTGTGGGTAGTTCTGGCATAGGAGTGAATTCCTGGCTGGTGGCTACTTGGAATGGAGTAAATCCCATGCTGGTGTGCACTGAGTTATTATAAGCCACCTCAGCAAAAGGTAACAGGTCTGTCCAGTTGTCCTGTTGGTAATTTATAAAACATTTTAAATATTGTTCTAGCACCCCGTTCGTGCGTTCAACCCCCCCATTCGTTTGAGGGTGGTGGGAGGAGCTTAACCCCTGGGCGGTGCCATGAATGCCCTCCAGAATTTTGAAGTAAATTGAACTCCCCGGTCAGAAATAATTCTTTGGGGAGCTCCATGTAGGTGATAAATGTGTATGAGGAACAATTTTGCCAGTGTTTTGGCTGTTGGAATTTTTGGGCAAGGGATGAAATGGACCTACTTGGGGAATAGGTCCGTTACTACCCAAATAACTGAATTTCCCGTGCTTTCTGGCAGTTCTACAATGAAATCCATAGAGATCTCTCTCCAGGGTGCTGAAGGCTCAGCCACAGTTTGCAAAAGTCCAGGGGATTTTCCCTGCCTTCTTTTTGCTGCAGCACAAACAGGGCTGCTGGTGACGTAGCTTTCAATGTCTTTTTTGAGTGACAGCCACCAAAATTTTCATTTGATAAGGTGCAGGGTTTTTACGAAACAAAAATGCCCTGCCAACCTGAAGTCATGGCATCTAAAGCTAAATCGTCTTTAATCAGGCACTTATTTTTGTGGGCTTTGAACCACTCGTCCTTTTCTATAGCTTGCTTAAAATCTTGTGTGGTAGCATTATCGGTGGGCAGGTTTTGCTTGGATTGTGCCCTTGTAATTATTTCAGCTGCCAGCTGGGTGTTTTGGAGTAGTGATTATTTGATTATTTTGGCTTTGGCACTATTGTATTGGGGTTTCCTCGATAGTGCATCTGCAAGAAAGTTTTTTCTCCCTGGGAGATATTTAAGTATGAAATCAAATCGCTTGAAGTATTGTGCCCAGCGTACTTGCTTGGGGGAAAGTTTCCGTAGGGTCTTAAGGGCCTCCAGATTTTTGTGATCAGTCCGGACCTCAAAAGGGATTTTATTGCCCTCCAGGAAGTGCCTCCAGGTGAGGAGTGCCCACCGAACTGAATATACTTCTTTCTCCCAAATAGCCCACCTCTGTTCTGTTTCAGTTAATTGTTTGGAAGTGTATGCACATGGCTGCAGCTGGTATGTTCATTCTTTTGCAGTAAGACAGCCCCTACGCTACGTCACTAGCATCCACTTGTATGACAAAAGGTTTATCTGGATCTGGGTGCTTTAACATTGGTTCGTCTGAGAACAGCTGCTTGAATGCCATTTGGCATTCCATTGTCCAATTTAATGGTTGTTTAGTTTTTGGTTTGCCCTCCCATTTTGTTTTTAGCAAGTTGGTTATGGGGAGGGCGATTTTTGCAAAAGCTGGGATAAATTGGTGGTAAAAGTTCACAAATCCCAGGAAGTTTTGTAATTGTTTGCGTGCGTGGGGCGGTTCCCGATCGATTATGGCTTGTACTTTATGTGGGTCCGTCTCTATCCCCTTGTGGGATATCCGGTACCCCAGGTAGTCTGTTTTTTCATGGTGGAATTCACATATGGAAAGTTTTGCATAGAGTTTGTCACATCGGAGCTTGTTTAGGACAGCTCGGACTAATTTTACGTGCCCCACTTTGTGTATATTGAAATGTCATCAAGGTAAAGCAAGACTCCCTTGTATAAATGCTCATGAAGTACTTCATTTATCAGTTGCATAAGCACAGCAGGGGCTCCTTGTAATCCAAATGGGAGTACCTTAAATAGGTACAATCCAGTGGTGTGTTGAATGCAGTCTATCCCCCTCCCTTATTCTGATGCGGTCATACACCTCCCGTAAGTCCAGTTTAGAGAAGATTTTCCTCTTAGAGAGGTGTGCTAGCATGTCCTTCATAAGGGGGAGGGGATATACATTTTCTGTGCTCACTGTGTTGAGGTTTCTATAGTCCACGCAAAGGCGCAAAGTGCCATCCTTTTTTTCTCACGGAATAGTACTGGGGCTGCAATTTTTGGTCTGTTTGGTTCGATAAATCCCCTCGCCAAGTTTTTGTCAATGAACACTCTCAGTTCATGAAGTTCTCGGGGGGACATGCTATACATCTTTGGCTTTGGGAGTTTAGACCCTGGTAGAATTTCGATGGCACAGTCTGTGGCACATTGTGGGGGGAGTTTGTCCGAGCCTTCCTCGCTGAAAACCTCAGTGAGATCTCTATACTCTTTCGGGATGCCCTTGGCCGGTGTGGTCCAGCCGGGCATTGCCGTTTCTTTACTTCCCCCTTTTCAGGACTCTGCTCTTGTTCATCTGCAAAAGTCACATGTCCTTGGAATCTTATGGTCCCTCGCTTCCAGTTTATTTTAGGATTCCATTTCCTCAACCACACAAGTCCCAGGACTAGCGGCCATTTCATTCCAGGTGCCACTATAAATGTCAGCGTTTCATCATGGTTTTCCATGTTTATTTGCAAAGGCTCGGTGGCAAAAATGGCCGGCTCCCCCCCTGATACTGTCCCGTCTAGCTGGCAAAAAGTGATGGGGTTTTTTAGCTTTCTTAGGTGGATCCCCAGTTTCCCCACTAATGCTGGACTAATTAGGCAACGAGTGCATCCCGAGTCCAGTAAGGCTGAAACTTTTTCCCTCTTCCCTCGGCTGGGGATAAAAAGTCTTAAGGGTAGGGTGAGCGGTTCAATTGGGTCGCTTACCAGAGGGTCGGCATCTGGGTTGCTCTTGGATGGACTCGGGTCCTCATGTTTGGGTGCTGGAGTTTCTTCCCCTGGGTTTTGGGAGGGGCGAAACTCCACAGTGTCTCTCCTTCTTAATGCAGTTTCTTTCCCTCGGGGGGTTGGTTTTGCAGGTTTTCCTCCGGACAGGGGCTTGGGCTTTCTGGCAGGAGTTTTTGAACAGCACCCTGCAGCACGGTGCCCCTCCTTTCTGCATTTGAAGCAGGCCGATGGCTTCGGTACTAGAGCTGCTTGCGACTTGAATAGCTTTCTCTTCCCTTGGGGTGGGGCTCTTCTCCAGACCCTTCCTGCTCGGTACCGGTTTCGACTCATATTGATCTCAGCTTCCTCCGCCATGAGGTACCACACATGCAAACGGTTAGGGGCCCCTTGGGCTAGGCAAGCAATGTACAGGTTGTCATTCAGCCCATCTTTAAACCAGCTCACCAAGATGTCTTCCGGCCAGTTCACTCGGCAGGCGAGGTCTTGGAATTCCTTGGTGTATTCGGCTACTGGTCGGCAACCTTGCTTTACGACTCTGATGTAGTCGCAGGCTTTTCGGTCAGCCAGTGGGTCTTCAAAATGCCATTGTAGGGCCATCATGAAGTGGTCGAAGTTTCGCAGCTCAAGGGCATTGGCGTTGTGGAGGGTCACTATCCACCAGGCAGCTGCTCCCTCTAAGGCTAGGGTGACCACTCGGATTTTTGCCCTCTGGGTTGGGAAATTTCGCCCATACTCCTGCATGTAAGTGAGGACTTGGGTTAGGAAGAATCCCAATTGTTGAGGATCTCCATTGAATTTTATGCCCAGGGGGCTCTTCCTTTGCAACTGAAGTCCCCTGGGTTGGCCAGGGACATCCACCTGGGCTGGTGTGGTGGGAGGCACATTCTCTGGAATGGCCACTGCCCCGGCATTGGCGTCAGCTTGGTCAGCTGTTGCTGGGCCCGGGTTCACAGCTCTGGCTCCCTCAGTGACTGGCATTTCTTCTGCCCTCCTTCGTTGGTGGCCTGGTTCCCCTCGGACATTAAAGTTCTTCAGAGTCTCCATCACAAGGTGGGTGATGTGCCACTTGAGTTGGTCATCCCCCAGCAGTTCCTCAATCAGCTCCTCCTGGTCAGACAGGGCCTCCAACTCCATCTTCCACCCCAGTTTCCAGCTACCACGGGTGAAGGTGACTCCCCTGTTTCTCCCATCCCAGCTGTCCTTCTTCCCCACGCCGATCGACCATCGGGGTTTCGTGGAACCTTCCAGGACAGCCTCGATGTCCTTGATGGGGCATATTGGGCCAGCATCCAGCTGGGTAGTTGTTGAGGTTTCTCCCCAGCACTCGGCCTCCCTTTGCTCGCTGCTTTGTTTGGACATGGTTTGTAGGGTCCCCTCGGTAGAGGAAAAATTATCTCCAGGTTGACCATGTTTGCAGAGCCTGCTGTATGTAAGGTCCGGCCTCTCCCCCTTATTAAAGAAAGTAAAGACTCTTTGTCAGAGTGTGAACAGTGTGACTACTATTTTGAGACAATCCAGGAGCAAAATACAGTACACAGAGGTTTGTCTTTCAAACAGTGGTTTATATACAAGACTTCTATATACATATACACATGTGGTAGGCACATACCAGGCAATCAATCAATCTTCAACTCTACATGGAGAACTACAATGCAGATAGAACACAACGAGGAGCCACATCTTACAGAGAGAATACGTACAAAATGTTTTACAGGTGGCACTTACCCCCTGCAAGATTGGCAAAAATGTTCCCGCATTTGTCACCTAAGTGTTGGAAGTGTAAGCAGGAGTATGGAACATATTACCACATGTGGTGGACGTGCTCAGAAATTAAGAAATACTGGAAAAGAATACAAAATTGGATCGAGGAGATAACAAAACAAACTATAGAACTCAAACCGGAAATTTTCTTATTAGGAATAATGAAAACAAAAATAAACAAACCGGCCCAATACTTTATACTTCACATAATCACAGCAGCCAGAATCCTATACACTCAACACTGGAAAACCGTGTACCTACCAATACAATGTTAATAACTAAGATATTAGACTGTGCAGAAATGTGTAAACTAACAATGAAACTACAGGATAAAGAAGATTCAGAATATTACAAAATTTGGGATAATTGGTACAAATGGATGGAAAAGAAACAAACAAAATAAATAAATGTAATACCTTAAGGGTGATGAAGAGAATAATCAAATTAAAATAGACTGATGATAAATTAGGAAAGTAATAAACTAGATACCGAAATGATAACGATACGCAAAAGCTGTAATATATCTGCATAACCATTATTATTATTTTTTTTTCTTTTGTATGTTGATGTATGTATTTATTTTTTTTTCCTTTTCTTGTTTCTTTTTTTTAATGCATATATATATCTAGATCACATTAACTATGGAAATATATAGTGATATATAAGTTTGATTTGTATATAGACACACACACACACACACACACACACACATATATATGTGTGTGTGTGTGTGTGTGTGTGTGTGTGTGTGTGTACATTTCTTCTTTTTGTATGTTTTTGTATGTTTTTTTCCTGTATTATGTCTTTTTGTATATTTTAAAATAACTTAATAAAATTATTTTTTAAAAAAGAAAAAGAACACAATGAGGAGATAGATGCTAGAGGAGAGAGAAATGCCCTCTCATGGTCTCCCTTATATAGACAACTTCTTAAAGAGGCAATAACCCTGCTGACTCATCCTCAGTCTTAAAGTGGCAATAACCCTGCTGACTCA
Source organism: Diadophis punctatus similis (assembly GCA_023053685.1). NCBI lineage: Eukaryota > Metazoa > Chordata > Lepidosauria > Squamata > Dipsadidae > Diadophis > Diadophis punctatus. The sequence continues at coordinate 3,207,626 of JALIGW010000032.1, read as the reverse complement.
TCCTAAATTCATCCTCCTGGTCTGCAGCCTTATAGCGGCTGGTCAGCTTTAAATCTCCATTACCCTAACACTCTTGAAACATGGCATTTCAAAAGGAACCTTTTATTGAACAGAGGTGATAGCAGGACAAAATAAAAGCAGGCTCTGAGATCCCTCAGGCAATACAAGTAGAATAAAAGGAATTAGGAACCCTCCCAACAGTCCGATGTGGATTCAGCCAATCTGCAAGTGTGAAGATGTTATTGTACTGGCCGCTCTGAGAATGCGATAAGGGAAGTTTCTCAGGGTCATCTTCTGCCAGCTTTCGAGTAATACAACCCACATGGCCCTCCCTCCCCTGACATTCCCCAAAAGGCACAAAAACCCCGGACACCTAGCCGCCAGGCAAAAAGGGTATAAATCAATAGCATGCAGTATATAGGGTAGCAATAGCAATAGCAATAGCACTTAGACTTATATACCGCTTCATAGTGCTTTACAGCCCTCTCTAAGCGGTTTACAGAGACAGCATATTGCCCCCAACAATCTGGGTCCTCATTTTACCGACCTCAGAAGGATGGAAGGCTGAGTCAACCTTGAGCCTGGTGAGATTTGAACAGCTGAACTGCTGAACTAGCAGTCAGCTGGAGTAGCCTGCAGTAGCTGCATTTAACCACTGTGCCGCCTCGGCTCTTTTACATGGAGGTACATGGAGGAAAGCCATAAAATAAAGAATTCAGGCAAGGACCCCCGTTCCCTGAAGAATGGCAGATTCACGGATCTGACATTGGCCTTTGTATTTGGAGATGATTTGGGGTGGGGGGATTAGAGCACATTTTGGGGCACGATAAAAAGACACTCCCTGAGGATCTGAGTGAGAGATTCTACTTTCTCCACAAGGGCAAAGTCGAAGGTCCCTTCCGGCCTTTTGATTCGATGTCTGTTTCTATGTCTGCATCCAACCCATCAAGAACTAAGGAAGAGGGCAGGAGGCGTCGTTCCTTAGGGAGGAAAGGGTGGGTTGAAAAGTTTTGGCACTTGTGGAAAGTGGAAAGTGCCCTTGGATAAAAGACCAAGAGCCACTTAAAATGTATCGGATGCTCTGGTGCATCTAAAAATGAGAACTGAGAGAAGAATGCATCAGAGAACAGAGGTGAGAGAAGGAGTCCTCCCTATGATGTAGAACAAAATGAGAGAAAGACGGAAGGAAGGAAGGGGAAAGAGGAGGGAGGGAGGAGATGGAAAGGAGGGAGGGAGGAAAGAAGAAGAAGGAAGGAAAGAAGAAAGGAAGAAAGGTAGGAAAGGGAAGGGAAAAAGAAAAAGGAAGGAAGGGAAAGAAGGGAGGAGAAGAAGGAAGGAAAGTTATGGAAAGAGGTCTGAGGGAGGGAGGGAAGGAGAGAGTAAGGAAGGAAGGAAGGAAGGAAGATGAAGGAAGGAAGGAGATGGAAAGAGGAGAGAGGGAGGAAGGAAGAAGATGGAAGGGAAGGAGGGAGGGAGGAAAGAAGAAGAAGGAAGGAAGGAAAGAGAAGGGAAAGAAGAAGGAAGGAAGAGAAAGAAGAAAGGAGAAGAAGGAAGGAAAAAGATGGAAAGGCAGGAGGGAGGGAGGAAAGCAGAAGGAAGGAAGGAAGGAAGGAAGGAAGGAAGGAAGGAAGGAAGGAAGGAAGGAAGGAAGGAAGGAAGGAAGGAAGGAAGGAAGGAACGATTCCAACATACAAAGTCAATGAGGGAAGTTAGATCCATTTAACGACTGCATGATTCACTTAACAACTGCAGTGATACACATAATATCCATGACAAAAAAAGGTTGTAAAATCAGCCACAAGTCACCCAGCCCCTCTCTTTGCTTAGCAATGAAAATTCTGGTCCCGATTCTGGAACTCGGTGGACTCTCCCAATAAGGGGACTGTTTTAATACCAATGTTCTGCGAGACAGGATGTTTTTATATGTATAAAATGTCAATTCCCCCCGTTATCTATTGCACAAATACACCCACAAAGACTTCTATTTCAACCTATTTTGTGCATTCATTGCACATTAAAGCATTCCTTTATCCATGGTGATGCAACCAGTTGAAGCCCAGCTGGGAATTAATGAGTTTCCTAATATAATATCGTTGGTCCTTTGTCTGCAGTTTCAAATTCAATTAATCTGATATTTATTTATTTTTGTTTTTGCTTTCTAGCGATGGGCAATTCATCCGAGGTCGTGCTTTTGGGGGAACCCTGGAAAGCCAGGAAGGAAAAAAACAAAACAAAACAAAAAAACCACAAATTGATAAATAATTTTAAAAACAGCCCCCCTTTCCTTTCTTCTCCATCTTCCTCGCCACCTCCCCTCTCAGGTAGCAGGTGTGAAATTCACCAAGCCAGGCGCACAAAAATAAACTCCAAAGCAATTACACACTCTTTCGGGTTTTTTTTTTTTTTACGAGCTTCTTTGATATTTCGGGAATCAAGTGGAGTTTAAAAAAATTAAAAATAAACGAACAAACGCAATCCATTCTGTTTCTAAAAAGTCTCCTTGGGTAAAGCAAGAGAACAGCTGCTTATCTTTCAAAAATGCCAGACGGAACGTCTGTGCTCGCCTTTTCCGTTCAGGTCAGTGGCTCGGCTCATTTGTAAAAACGGCTAATAAATACAAATCTGACAGTCAGCCTAATATTCCAGAATCAAAAGCCATTATTGACTTTGCCATATTGATCTACGACAACCGAGTCGGGGGTATAATAGATTGCACTGTTTCTTCCTTTTATGCCGACGCTTGGCTTGGCCCACCTCTGCATTAAATTAAGGTTGCTCTGTCAGGAATTGTTAAAAGAAGCCATCGGCTTCTTTTAAGCCGGCTCGTCAGACAGTAGCTACGACAGACCCTGGATTTATTATGTATTTCTTTATTTATTAAATTTATAGGCCACCCAGCTCCCTAGTCAAAAAGACTCTGGGGGGCTGGCGATGAAATAAAATTATAAATATAAGAAGTATAAATATATAATTATAAATATTAGCAACTCTAGGCACTTAAAATGAAGCAGGATCCCATGGAAAGTAAAAGCTAAGAGCAGGAACAGTATGGAGGTGGGGCCTTCTGCCTTAGTCTACCAGCCACAACCGGCGTGAAACATCTATCGAAGGAGGGAAGGTGGAAAGGAAGGAAAGAAGGATGGAGAGAGAAGAGAAAGAGAAAGAAAGAGAATAAAAGAGACACAAAGAAAGAAAGAATGAGAGAGAGAGAATGAGAAAGAGAGAGAGAGAGAAAGAAAGAGAATGAGAGACAGAACGAAAGAATGAGAAAGAAAGAAAGAAAGAAAGAGAATAAGAGAGAGAGAAAGAGAATGAGAATGAGAGAGAGAATGAGAGAATGAGAGAGACAGAGAATGTGTGTGTGTGTGAAAGAAAGAAAATGAGAGAGAAAGAAATAGAAAAAGAAAATGAAAGAGGGAATGAGAGTGAGAAAGAGAATGTATGTGTGTGTGTCTGAGAGATTGAGATTGAGAGAGAGACAAAGAATGAGAGAAAAAAGAAAGAAAGAAAGAAAGAAAAAGGAAGGGAGGGAGGGAGGGAATGAGAGAAAGAGAGAGTGAAAGAAAGAGAAAGAAAGAGAGAAAGAAAGAAAGAAAATGAGGGAGAGAGTGAAAGAGAGAGAAAGAAAGAGAAAAAGAGAGAGAAAGAAAAGAGAGAGAGAGAGAAAGAAAGAGAGAAAGGAAGGAAGGAAGGATGGATGGAAGGAAGGAAAGAAGAAGGAAATGAGAGAAAGAGAGAGAGAGAAAGAGAGAAAGAGAGAAAGAAAGAAAGAAAGAAAGAGAGAGAGAGAGAGAAAGAAAGAAAGAAAGAAAGAAAGAAAGAAAGAAAGAAAGAAAGAAAGAAAGAAAGAAAGAAAGAAAGAAAGAAAGAAAGAAAGAAAGAAAGAAAAAAAATGAGAGAGAGGGAAATCAGAAGCTCTGTAATTTGCAGCTATTCCTGGGCAAGTCAAGCCTGAGCTTCGGTGAATGACTTCAGCTCCCCAAAGGAATCCTGTCTCTCTCTCTCTCTCTCTCTCTCTCTCTCTCTCTCTCTCACACACACACACACACACACACACACACACACACACACACACACACACACACACACACACACACTCCTTCCCTCCCTGCTCTATAAATGGACTCCCAATGCCGTCTTCTTTCTCTGCTGGGAAGCAGCTGGCTGGCATCCATCTTTCCAAGCTTCTGCCGTGCCATTCCCCCCCCCCCCCCGTGTCCCCTTCCTTTGCTGGGGGAAGGCAGGAAAAACTCCTGTGAAGAAAGACACAGCTGGGAGGGGAACTCACAAAACCGAACAACAAGAAAAAGTTGGACAGAAAGTCACACCTTCTTCCCCAAGCAAACCAAGGATCCAGAAGTAGTGGAATTTTCTCTTTTAGACAAATTCCACTGCCACAGCTTTCCCGAAGTAGCTTGCTTAAAATGTCTTTTATTGACAGAATTGGGCTGCTTTATACTGGACTGGTGGGTTAGATTTGAAAGACAGTTCTGGTCACCAGAATATAAAAAAAACACGTGGAGACTCTAGAAAGAGTGCAGAGAAGGGCAACAAAGATGATTAGGGGACTGGAGGCTATTATTTTTTATTATTATTAGAGTTGGAAGGGACCTTGTAGGTCATCTAGTCCAACCCCCTGCTCAAGCAGGAGTTCCTACACCATTTGAGACAGATGGCAGTCCAGTCTCCCCTTGAAGGTCGCAAATGTTGGGGCTCTCACAACCTCCGCTGGCAAGCTGTTCCACTGGTTGATCGCTCTCACCGTCAGAAAGTTTCTCCTCAGTTCCAGGTTGAATCTCTCCTTGGTCAGCTTCCATCCGTTATTCCTTGTTTGGCTTTCTGGTGCCATAGAGAACAGCCTGACCCCCTCCTCTCTGTGGCATCCCCTCAAGTACTGGGACACTGCTATCATGTCACCCCTGGTCCTTCTCTTCGCCAGACTGGCCATGCTCAGTTCCTGCAACCGCTCTTCGTATGTTTTATTTTCCAGACCCTTTATCATCCTGGTTGCTCTCTTCTGCACTTTCTCTAGGCTAAAACATACAAAGAATGGTTGCAGGATTTGGGCATGTCTAGTTTAATGAAAAGAAGGACTAAAGGTGACATGATAGTAGTCTTCCAATATTTGAGGGGCTCCTACAAAGATAAGAGGGGGGGGTCAATCTCTTCTCCAAAGCATTCAAGGCAGCACAAGAAGCAATGGATGGAAACTAAGATTGGAGAGAACCAACCTAGAACACAAGAGAAATTTCCTGACTGTGAGAACAATTAACCATTCGGAAATGGCTTGACTCCAGAAGTTGTGAATGTTCTAATACTGCAAATTCAATTCAGAATACAGCTGGAAGGGACCTTGGAGGTCTTTCAGTCCAACTTCCCTGCTCAAATAGGAGATCCTATACCAGTGATGGCGAACCTATGGCACGCGTGCCACAGGTGGCACGCGGAGCCCTATCTGCTGGCACGCGAGCCGTTGCCCTAGCTCAGCTCCAGCGTGCATGTGCACTCCAGCCATCTGATTTTCGGCTTGCACAGAGGCTCTGGGAGGGTGTTTTTGGCTTCCGGAGGGCCTCCGGTGGGCAGGGGAGGGGATTTTCACCCTCCCCAAGCTCCAGGGAAGCCTCTGGAGCCTGGGGAGGATGAAAAATGGGCCTACTAGGCCCACCAGAAGTTGGGAAATGGCCCGTTTCTGGCCTCCAGAGGGCCTCCAGGGTGGTGGGGGAGGCCATTTTCGCCCTCCCCAGGGATTGAATTATGGGTGTGGGCACTCGCCCATGCACGATAGGACGTGCGCACGTACTTTCGGCACCCGAGGAAAAAAAGGTTCGCCATCACTGTCCTATACCATTTCAAACAAGTGGCTGTCCAGTCTCTTCTTAAAAATCTGCAGTGATGGAGCACCTACTGCTTCTGGTGGCAAGCTGTTCCACTGGTTAATTGTCCTCACTGTTAGGAAATTTCTCCTTAATTCCAGGTTGCTCCTCTCTTTGATTAGTTTCCACCCATTGTTTCTTGTTCTGCCTTCAGATGCTTTGGAGAATAGGTGGACCCCCTCTTCTTTGTGGCAGCCCCTCAAATACTGGAACACTGCTATCATGTCCCCCCTAGTCCTTCTTCTCTCTAGACTAGCCAAACCCAAATCTTGCAACCGTTCTTCATATGATTTTGTCTCCAGGCCTTTAATCATCTTAGTTGCTCTTCTCTGCACTTTTTCCAAAGTCTCAACCTCTTTTTTGTAATGTGTTGACCACATTACATGATGCAGGATTCCAGGTGTGGCCTTACTAAGGCTTTATCAAGTGGTACTAATACTTCACGTGATTTTGATTCTATGCCTCTGTTTATACAGCCAAGGATTGTATTGGCTTTCTTGGCTGCTACCGCAAATTGAACCATTTGTCTGAAATAACATAGGATCTCCTTTTTGAGCAGGAGATTAGAAGACCTCCAAGGATGATAAAGGGTCTGGGAAAAAAAACATACAAAGAGCGGTTGCAGGAACTGAGCTTGGCCAGTCTGGCGAAGAGAAGGACCAGGGGTGACATGATAGCAGTGTTCCAATACTTGAGGGGCTGCCACAGAGAGGAGGGGGTCAGGCTGTTCTCTATGGCACCAGAAAGCCAAACAAGGAATAACGGATGGAAGCTGACCAAGGAGAGATTCAACCTGGAAGTGAGGAGAAACTTTCTGACGGTGAGAGCGATCAACCAGTGGAACAGCTTGCCAGCGGAGGTTGTGAGAGCACCAACACTTGCGACCTTCAAGAGGAGACTGGACTGCCATCTGTCTCAAATTGTGTAGGAACTCCTGCTTGAGCAGGGAGTTGGACTAGATGACCTACAAGGTCCCTTCCAACTCTAATAATAAATCTTTGTTATTCTAACAAGGAGAAGGCTCAAGGGGAGACATGATAGCCTCTTCCAATTTTTGAACAGCCGTCAAGGGGAAGAGAACCTCAATTTATTCTCAAAAGCACCAGAAGGCAGGGCAAGAAGCAATGAATGGAAGCTGGTCAGAGGGAGATCCAGATCGGTCTGTCAAGACCTTTCTGGATCTTGAGCCTATCTTAAACTAAAGTTTTGGCTGTTTTCCCTACCTTGTCATTTACGCATTGTTTTCCCCTATTTTTTTTTTCATATCCTTCATTGACCGCCAGAGGGAGCCCGTGAAACCACCAAGAATTCCAAGATAAACACTGAAGATTTTGCAAAAACAAAGATAATTTAGAGAGAGAGAGAGAGAGAGAGAGAGAGAGAGAGAGAGAGAGAGAGAGAGAGAGAGAGAGAGAGAGAGAGAGAGAGAGAGAGAGAGAGAGAGTCTTTCTGTGGCCCATTCTTTTATGCAGCAGAAAACCTGAGCTCATCTGACAAAGATCATATAGAGGGATGTTCTTATTCTTCTGTCTCAATCCAGAACATTTAGGGACCCCCACCATATACAAAACCAAATTTCGAGGTTTGTATTCTATATGCATTGGAGTTTACATAAAACACCTTTTTCCCCCACTGGTTATTCTACACCTCTTCCGTTTAAGCTTATCTCTTAGAAGAAAGAGGCATTCACAAACGGATGCACAGATACACAGACACAAACGCACACCTCCAGACCCACATCGGAGTCTGATCTTTCCTCCTCTTCCTCCTCCTGCTCCTCCTCCTGTTCCCCTTTTCTTTCTCCACCCCACCCACCTCACTCGCTTCTAGAACTGATGCCATGACTTAGTTGGGTTATGAAATGTCTGCAAGAAAACCACCAAGCTCAGAGAGCACCAAGGACCCCTCATGTCAACCCCTCATGTGGAAGAGGTCGCGAGAGCCCCAACGCTTGCGACCGTCAAGGAGAGACTGGACTGCCATCTGTCTCAAAGGGTGTAGGAACTCCTGCTTGAGCAGAGGGTTGGACTAGATGACCTACAAGATCCCTTCCAACTCTAATAATAATTCTGAAATCTAAACCTTGAGCTACAAATATTCTCCTTTATTTTTAAGAACAGATTAGACAACCATTTGTCTGAAGTATATAGGTCAGTGATGGCGAACCTTTTTTTCCTCGGGTGCCAAAATAGTGCGCGCACGCGCTATCGCACGCTCGTGCGTGCCCACACCCATAATTCAAAGCCCCCCACTTGCCCCACCCCCCTGTGCATGCGTGCGTGATCCCCCCACTCCCCCATTTCCCGACTTCCAGTGGGCCCAGTAAGCCCATTTTTTGCCCTCCCCAGGCTCCAGGGGATTTCTTGGAACTTGGGGAGGGCGAAAATGCTCCCCCCTGCCACCCCGGAGGCCCTCCAGAGGCCAAAATCATCGTCCCAGAGCCTCAGCGCGAGCCAAAAATCAGCTGGCGTGCACGCACATGCGCGCTAGAGCTGAGCTAGGGCAACGGCTCGCGTGCCGGCAGATATGGCTCCGCGTGCCACCTGTGGCACCCGTGCCATAGGTTCGCCATCACTGATATAGGTTCTCCTGCTTGAGCAGGGGGTTGGACTAGATGACCTCCAAGGTCCCTTCCAAATCTGTTATTCTGTGTTCCACGTCATGCAGATACTTTTAATCTCAAGTATCTCTCTTTGGGCAAAAATGTGCTAGTGAATCTTTGTTCACTTTCTTGCTCATAAACAAAGAATATCTGCAAAGCTAAAGACAATCCAACACTAACAAAAATAACTATTTGCGCATCTGCAGATTCACACCACCCACGGCTGTATAGTGTGACTGTGCATGCACACGAACACACAAACCTACACATTTTATTACCCGGCTCTCATCTATAACTTGCAAGAATTGTTCTGAATGCCATCTGGTTTTTTTGTTGTTTGTTTGTTTCCTGAGAAGCCGTACTTGCCTGCCTGAGTTTTCCGCAATTTTTTTAATATCCACCCGAAATTACATTTCAGCCTCTTTGGGGACCAAACCTTTAAAATTCAATTTCGTATCGATATAATTAGTTAAGAAAAAGGAAAAGCGAAGGAGCACAAAAAGGGAAGTGCCATTTGATTGTGCTTCTCCAAGCAAATAGACTCCCGTGTCAATCTTCCTGCAACGGGACCGATAGAAATATTAACTTCTTGCTTCCAGAGGAAATGAAATAAAATTTTCTCCAAGGCCACCTTAGCCTTGCTGGATGAAAAGAGTGTGTGTGTGTGTGTGTGTGTGTGTGTGTGTGTGTGTGTGTGTGAGAGAGAGAGAGAGAGAGAGAGAGAGAGAGAGAGAGAGAGAGAGAGAGAGAGAGAGAGAGAGAGAGAGAGAGAGAGAGAGAGAGAGAGAGAGAGAGAGAGAGAGAGGATGTACGATCAGAGGTTTTGAAATGAAATCTACAATGGATTCCTAGCTGCAGAGAAATGAATTCAAAAATGTCTGTCTGTCTGTCTGTCTGTCTCTCTGTCTCTCTGTCTCTCTATCTATCTATCTCCCTCCCTCCCATCCACCCATCCATCTATCCATCCATCCATCTATCTATTTCCCTATCTCCCTCCCTCCATCCATCCATCCTCCATCCATCTATTATCTATCTATCTATCTATCTTTCTGTCTGTCTATCTATCTATCTATCTATCTATCTATCTATCTATCTATCTATCTATCTATCATCTATCTATCTATCTATCTATCTATCTATCTATCTATCTATCTATCTATCTATCTATCTATCTATCTATCTATCTATCTATCTATCTATCTCCCTCCCTCCCTCCCTCCCTCCCTCCCTCCCTCCTCTATCTATCTATCTATCTATCTATCTATCTATCTATCTATCTATCTATCTATCTATCTATCTATCTATCTATCTATCTATCTATCTATCTATCTATCTATCTATCTATCTATCTATCTATCTATCTATCTATCTATCTATCTCCCTCCCTCCCTCCCTCCCTCCCTTATCTATCTATCTATCTATCTATCTATCTATCTATCTATCTATCTATCTATCTATCTATCTATCTATCTATCTATCTATCTATCTATCTATCTATCTATCTATCTATCTATCTCCCTCCCTCCCTCCCTCCCTCCCTCCCTCCCTTATCTATCTATCTATCTATCTATCTATCTATCTATCTATCTATCTATCTATCTATCTATCTATCTATCTATCTATCTATCTATCATCTATCAATCGATCGATCGATCGATCGATCGATCTCCCTATCTCTCTCCCTATCTCTCTCCCTCCCTCCATCCATCCTCCACCCATCCATCCATCCTAGTCATTGAGCAATTTTTTGAAAGATGTAATGATCTAGTTCAGAATATGGGTATCTGATCAGACCAATAAAATAAACATGATCTGCATTCATCCAATTAGCATAATCAGCAGTCTTACCCTGACTTAACCATGCCAGTAACCGTGAGAGGGATCCAGGAGTCCAAGTGGACAATCACTTAAATATGAACTAGCAATGTGCGTCAGTAGCCAAAAAAGCCAACACAATCCTAGACTGCATTAAGAGAGGGATAGAATCAAGATCATATGAAGTTCTAGTACCACTTTACAAAGCCTTAGTAAGACCACACTTGGAATACTGCATCTAGTTTTGATTGCCACAATATAAAAAAGATGTGGAGACTCTGGAAAGAGTGCAGAGAAGAGCAACAAAGTTGACTAGGGGGATGGAGCCCAAAACATATGAAGAATGGTTGCAGGAATTGGGTATGTCTAGTTTAATGAAAAGAAGGACTAGGGGAGAGTGTCAAGATTGAACTGCTTTGCTTCTTTCAAACCTAATGCTTTTCAACTTGCCAATGAACTGGAGGGAGGGAGATGGAATGTGGAGAATGTATACAGAGATCATGAGAACTTGGAGCCAGCAAGGTCACCGCTGCAACTGCTGGAGAAAGAGATGGACTGTTCCCATACCAAAAGACTGTCTCATAATTGGGCAATGTGATCAACCAGAGGTGGGGAGAAGGAGAAAGGATGGTTTAACTGGGCAAGCATTTGTGGGGGAAATCAGAGCTGGTTTCGTTTCTTCAGTAGCAACATGGTGTATCCAATAAAGTTTTACTTTTGGGAATTCAATTCTCCCGAGAGGGTTTTTCTTGTTTGGGGTTTGCTAATTGGTATGATAGCAGTGTTTCGATATTTAAGGGGTTACCATAAAGACGAGGGGGATCAAACTATTTTCCAAAGCACCAAAAGGCAAGACGAGAAAAGATGGATGTTAACTAACCAAGGAGAGAGGCTATCTAGAACTAAGGAGAAACTTCCTAACAGCGAGAACAATCAACCAATGGAACAGTTTGCCTTCAGAAGTTGTGGGTGCTCCATCACTGGAGGCTTTCAAAAAGAGACTGGACAGCCATTTATCTGAAATGGTATAGGGTTGGACTAGAAGACCTCCAAGGTCCCTTCCAATTCTATAATTCTATGTTCTTTGACTTGGGATGATTTGGCCGGAAGCAAGCAGAATAAAATTGTTGGTAGTTAAGTAAGTCAAGATGAAAATAAAAATAAAAAAATAAAGAAAACCCTTTTAGAAGTCCTGGGTGAATATTTTTCATTGATTCGGATTGATCGGCCACACTGAGCTGATGGATCAATGCGATTCATCAAAGCAAGTACTGGATTTGGATGCTTTATGTACATTTGTCTGAGCGAGGCCCAATTGAATCCCATCCTAGTTGAAGCTTTGCTCCGAATTGATTCAAAGGTCTGAATAGAATCGATTTTCCGAATTGCATCTGAGCTGGATTCAAACAGTCATATCGAATATGACCCAATTTGCACACCTAAACAGACAGAGCAATACTGATCCTCCAGCTTTTGGTTGCTCGTGTGTGTGTGTGCGTGTGCATGAGAGAGAGGGGGCGGGAGAAAGAGAGAGAAAGAGAAACACACAATCACACACACACACACACACACACACAGAGAGAGACAGAGACAGAGACAGAGACAGAGACAGAGACAGAGAGACAGAGAGACAGAGAGACAGAGAGTGAGAGACAGAGAGAATGAGACAGAGACAGAGAGAGGGGGAAGAGACAGAGAGGAAGAAAAAAGAGAGAGAGACAGAGACAGAGACAGAGAGACAGAGAGACACAGAGAGAGAGAGAGAGAGAGAGAGAGAGAGACAGAGACAGAGACAGAGACAGAGACAGAGACAGAGAGACAGAGAGACAGAGAGACAGAGAGTGAGAGACAGAGAGAATGAGACAGAGACAGAGAGAGGGGGAAGAGACAGAGAGGAAGAAAAAAGAGAGAGAGACAGAGACAGAGACAGAGAGACAGAGAGACACAGAGAGAGAGAGAGAGAGAGAGAGAGAGAGAGAGAGAGAGACAGAGACAGAGACAGAGACAGAGACAGAGAGACAGAGAGACAGAGAGACAGAGAGTGAGAGACAGAGAGAATGAGACAGAGACAGAGAGAGGGGGAAGAGACAGAGAGGAAGAAAAAAAAGAGAGAGACAGAGACAGAGACAGAGAGACAGAGAGACACAGAGAGAGAGAGACAGAGAGAAAGAAAGAGAGAGAGACAGAGAGAAACAGAAAGGGGAGAAACTGTCGTTTCTATACAACAACAGCATTTTGAAGAAGAGTGTTTGGTTTGAGTTCCTCGTGTGTATCAACCAGTTTGGACGTGGAAGTATTAACAACGTCGGATGAAACTATGGTTTCCTTGTTGCTCTTTGAGCTCGATTGTCTTCTTGCAGACATTTCTTGACCGAACTAGGTAATATCATCAGTGCTCCTAGCTGGGAAACTGTAGACAACCTACATCAAGCTACGTTCAAAAACCCTAGAGTTGTGGTGACATAGTAGTTAGAATCCAGTATTGCAGGCTAATTCCACTGACTGCCAGCAGTTTGATTCTGACCGGTTGAAGCTTGACCCTGCCTTCCATCTTTCCGAGGTTGGTAAAATGAGGACCCAGATTGTTGCGGGCAAGTGGCTGACTTTGTAAACCATCTAGAGAGTGCTATAAAGCACTATGAAGTGGTATATAAGTCTAACTGCTATTGCTAAGTGGTATTTGCTGGAGAATTCCTGGAAGCTTGGCACAAATCAGCTATCAACAGGTACATACAGATAAACAATATCTACATACCATTAAAAAAAAAAGCAATCAGCAAGCCAAAAAGAAAACAGAAAGACCAAAAAAACATCCTTGCCAGCAATCAACATCCAGATAGGCAGAGATTAACACTAACTATCAACTTAGACAAACAAATAGCAAACAACAGTCAAAGTGATAGCAATAGCACTTAGACTTATATACCACTTTACAGTGCTTTACAGCCCTCTCTAAGCAGTTTACAGAGTCAACATATTGTCCCAGGGGTGAAATCCTCCCGGTTCGCTCTTACCTGTTGGTCGCCACACAGCCGCTTCCCCTGCCCGCCTGGACGCCAGCATTTGCGTTCTTTTGCCCTCTGCGCATGTGCAAAGCGTTCTGCTTGTGCAGAGGGCAAAAGAACACAAATGCCGGTGTCCAGGCGGGCGGGGGAAGCGGGTGGGGGAAGCCCCGTGCCGCGAACGCCACCAGCTTCTTCGGCTGTGTGGCGACCAACAGGTAAGAGCGAACCGGGAGGATTTCACCCCTGTATTGTCCCCAACTATCTGGGTCCTCATTTAACCTTGGAAGGAGGGAAGGCTGAGTCAACCTTGAGCCTGGTGAAATTAGAACTGCCAAATTGCTAGCAGCTGGCAGTCAGCAGAAGTAGCCTGCAGCCTGCATTCTAACCACGGCAACACCAGGGCTCTTGTATATAAACAGAGAGCAAAATCCCTCCCTGCTAGAACTGATGATGATACCTAGTTGGGTCATGAAACATCTGCAATTATGGATAAGAAGCAATTGTGGCACAGAAACACAAAAAGATCTGGATAATGGACATAAGAGTGCCTGGAGACAACAGAAGGGAAGAGAAAGAGCTGGAGAAAATCGCAAAGTACAAAGACTTGCAAATAGAAATAGAATGACTGTGGAAAAAGAAAGCAAAGATAGCATTATTAGTAATCGACGCCTTGGGTCCAATCCCAAAACAAGTGGAGAACCATTTGAACAGCTACGGCATTGACAAATTCCCTATCAGTCAATTGCAAACTGCAGCTTTACTTAGTAGATGAGTAGAAATAAATAGAAATAAATAAGTAGAAATGAGTACGAACAAATGGGGACAGTAGGACAGGGACGGTAGGCACATTGGTGCACTTATGCACGCCCCCTTACAGACCTCTTAGGAATGGGGTGAGGTCCGCAGTAGACAGTTTAAGGTTAAAGTTTTGGGGGTTTGAGGATGTAACAAGAGAGTCAGGTAGTGCATTCCAGGCATTGACCACTCTGTTGCTGAAGTCGTATTTTCTGCAATCGAGTTTGGAGCGGTTTACCTTGAGTTTGTATCTATTCTGTGCTCGTGTATTATTGTGGTTGAAGCTAAAGTAGTCATTGACAGGTAGGTCATTCTAGCAGACAATTTTGTGTACTAAGCTTAGTATCGGCGTGCCTACCGTCCCTGTCCTACTGTCCCCATTTGTTCGGACTCATTTCTTATGCTTATACTTGTACCTGTTTATACTTATACGTTTATATGTTATGCTTATACTTATACTTGTTTTCTCATACATGCTTGAATAAATAAATAAATAAATGAATTAATGAATTAATGAATTAATGAATTAATGAATTAATAAATAAAAAATAAATAAAAAAATAAAAAAAATAAAAAAATAAAAAAATAAAAAATAAACCATGATTACTCGGAAGCGAGATGTTCTGTCCAGCATACTCATGGCCCTGTTTCTCATCAAAATGGACAATCTGGTGGTTGGGCAAGTTTGAAAGAGGATGTCTCTCATTACAAGGGAAGCTTTATTAGAGGAATCAATTTAATGTTGCCTCTGACGCTTCTTCAAACAACCTAATGCTGATAATCAGGATGGTGTGTTAATCCTTCCGATCGATGGGCATGGCGTTGCCGAAGAGCCCTTTGTTCTTGCTGCAAAACGAACATCGAAAAAGAATTAACCAAGCTTCTTATTGTTGTTGTTGTTGTTAAATGAATTCCGTCCCGGTGGAGGTAGGAGACTGACATCAATGAGGAAACGAGGTTCTGATTTTCAAATCCCACCTCACGTTCTCATTTCTTTATTTAAGAAAATGTTACTCCACCCCTCCCTGGTGACAATAATCACAAAACCACACTCCTTAGCACTGATGATATTACCTAGTTTGGGTAATGAAACTTCTGCAAGTAAACAACCAAGTTTAGAGAGCACCAAGGACCCCACAGTTCTCCTCCTCCTTCCTTCTCCTTCTCCTTCCCCTTCTCCTACTCCTCCACCTCTTCCTCTACATCCTCCTCCACCTCCACCTCCTCCTTCCCCTTCCCCTTCCCCTTCTCTCCCTCCTTCTCCTTCCCCTTAGCAATAGCAATAGCACTTAGACTTATATACCGCTTCATAGTGCTTTACAGCCCTCTCTAAGCGGTTTATAGAGTTCAGCATATTGCTCCCAACAATCTGGGTCCTCATTTTACCCACCTCAGAAGGATGGAAGGCTGAGTCTTTCCCTTCTCTCCCTCCTTCTCCTTCTCCTTCTCCTTCTCCTCCACCTCCTCCTCCACCTCCTCCACCTCCACCTTCTCCTCCTCTTTCTCCTTCCCCTTCTCTCCCTCCTTCCCCTTCCCCTTCCCCTTCTCCTTCTCCTCCTCCTCCTTCTCCTCCACCTTCCCCTTTTCCTCTCCCTCCTTCTCCTTCTCCTTCTCCTCCTCCTTCTCCTACTACTCCACCTCCTCCTACTCCACCTACTCCTACTCCTTCCCCTTCTCTCCCTCCTTCTCCTTCTCCTTCTCCACCTTCCCCTTCTCCTCTCCCTCCTTCTCCTTCTCCTCCTCCCCCTCCTCCTTCTCCTCCTCCCCCTCCTCCTTCTCCTTCACCTTCCCCTTCTCCTCTCCCTCCTTCTCCTTCTCCTCCTCCCCCTCCTCCTTCTCCTCCTCCCCTCCTCCTTCTCCTTCACCTTCCCCTTCTCCTCTCCCTCCTTCTCCTTCTCCTCCTCCCCCTCCTCCTTCTCCTCCTCCCCTCCTCCTTCTCCTTCACCTTCCCCTTCTCCTCTCCCTCCTTCTCCTTCTCCTCCTCCCCCTCCTCCTTCTCCTCCTCCCCTCCTCCTCCTCCTTCACCTTCCCCTTCTCCTC
Organism: Diadophis punctatus similis; assembly: GCA_023053685.1. Classification (NCBI taxonomy): domain Eukaryota; kingdom Metazoa; phylum Chordata; class Lepidosauria; order Squamata; family Dipsadidae; genus Diadophis; species Diadophis punctatus. The sequence continues at coordinate 3,191,496 of JALIGW010000032.1, read as the reverse complement.
TCCCTCCTTCTCCTTCTCCTCCTCCCCTCCTCCTTCTCCTCCTCCCCCTCCTCCTTCTCCTTCACCTTCCCCTTCTCCTCTCCCTCCTTCTCCTTCTCCTTCTCCTCCTCCTCCTCCCAAACCCCACTCCCTTCTAGCACTGATGATGTTACCTAGTTGGGTCATGAAACGTCTGCAAGAAAACAGCCAAGCTCAGAGAGCCCCAAGGCCCCCACAGTTCAACCCTGAGCTAGAAATCTTCTTTTCTATCAGTAAAACATCCTATTCTTGGCAATCCCAAAGAATTGTAAAACAAGTAATGGCAGTGGAAATGGAAGTTGAATTTTGTAATTCCCCATCCCCGCTGACCCCCATTTCAAAATATCAACCACACACAACGCTCAATCCTCAAAGCAGGACTGACGTTACGGCAAATATATATTTCCGTATCTATCCAGAATTCAGGTGACATGTCTTTTTTTTCTCAAAACTCCAGGGATGGTGGGTTGTTTTTTTTTTTTTTTACAAAAACAGCAGCATCTAAAAATATTTTGAACGTTGGTTCACATCAACCAACAATTGATGGAGGTTCATAGTTCATGCTGCCAGACTCTGGAGCCCTCCTCCTCTGCCTTTCCCCCTTTGACATTAAAACGTGCATTTTAATTGAACAGATGTTGTGCCCTGAGATTTTTTAATAGCCAGTGACAGCTGAAAGGAGCATTTCAGGTAAAGGATAGAGCCTCTTCCAACTTCCGTGACCAATCACAGAAATATGAAGGTCCTTTGAGAGACAGGTTTGAGGTTGCCTGAATTAAAAACTGAGGTTAAACAAGGAATTTTTTTTAAAAAAAGCTTCCATAAGGTCATGGTTTTATGCGCTGGATAGGAATTCACATATGCAGCTGCTAATGAAGAAGGCTCTTCGAATGGCACATATTGCTCTGCGTTTCAGCTTAAACCGTTCTGTGAATTATGCTAGAAATGAGAAGTATTAGGCAAATATCACACTGAATTCAAGGCTATCCTTTTCTCTCTCCTCCAAATGCTACAGAAACCAATGAGATTTGGCTGCAGAGAGATTATGGACTGTGGTGTCCTCTGAGCTTGGTTGTTTTCTTGCAGATGTCTCATGACCCAGCTAGGTAACATCATCAGTGCTAGAAGGGAGTGGGGTGTGTGAAGCAGAGGGAGGAGGAGGAGGACTGTGGGGTCCTTGGTGCTCTCTGAGCTTGGTTGTTTTCTTGTAGGCATACTAAGTAATATCATCAGTACTAGAAGGGAGGAGGAGGAGGAGAAAGAAGAGAAGGAGAAGGGGAGAGAGAAGAAAAGGAGAGAAAGAGGAGAAGGAAGAGAGGGAGAAGAAGAAAGATAGGAGGAGGAGGAGGACTGTGGGGTCCTTGGTGGTCTCTGAGCTTGGTTGTTTTCTTGTAGGCATTTCATGACCCAACTAGGTAATATCATCAGTACTAGAAGGGAGGAGGAGAAAGAGGAGAAGGAGAAGGGGAGAGAGAAGAAAATGAGAGAAAGAAGAGAAGGAAGAGAGGGAGAAGAAGAAAGAGAGGAGGACAGGAGGAGGAGGAGGACTGTGGGGTCCTTGGTGGTCTCTGAGCTTGGTTGTTTTCTTGTAAGCATTTCATGACCCAACTAGGTAATATCATCAGTACTAAAAGGGAGGAGGAGGAGGAGAAAGAGGAGAAGGAGAAGGGGAGAGAGAAGAAAAGAAGAGAAAGAGGAGAAGGAAGAGAGGGAGAAGAAGAAAGATAGGAGGAGAAGGAGGGGGAGGAGTACTGTGGGATCCTTGGTGCTCTCTGAGCTTGGTTGTCTTCTGGCAGACGTTCCATGACCCAACTAGGTAACATCATCAGTGTTAGAAAGGAGTGGAGTTCTAGCACTAATTATGTTATTTAGTCCCTGTTCCTTCTAGCCCTGATGATGTTACCTAGTTGGGTCATGAAACGTCTGCCAGAAGACAACCAAGCTCAGAAAGCACCAACTATTCCACAACTAAGTTCCTTTCAATTATATATATTTTTAAATCTCTTTATGCTGAATTCCCCTCCCTAACTGGTTTTCACCCTCCCGTTTTCAACTTCCCTTGGACTCACGAAACTAACTACGTGACCTTCAGACCTTGCTGGGACATTTTGAAACCTCGTAGAAAGAGCATGGTTTTTATCAATGTTCAATTTGTAGCCGTGCATACGAAGACACCAATTTCTGGAAAGGAAAGCATCTGCCTCTCTTGTGCTCTGGGTGACTTCACACATTCTGCAGTCACAAACCCGGGTTTTTCTGCGGAGTGTGCAATTAAGGGAGACCAATCAGGCAGCTTTCACAGGTATTTTTATTTAGAAGTACGCGTCTCTGGTCTCCAGGGGAATTATTTTCTACCACATTGGTTCTAAAGTGCAGCCAAAGCAAACCTAATTCTTTTTTCCTCCTCCTTCTTTTCCCCCTCTCACATAAACAATCTTCCACACGTTGCTTTTCCAACAAGTTTTATTCAGTTTGATTGCTTGGCACGTGGCTTCTGAAGCTAAAAGGCACCATTCATTCAACTACAACATGGTGGATCATGCCCAAGAGTAGTATTCACTTATTTTCCCTACTGGTTCTCAAATGTGAGCATGCATGCCTTCCGCGCATGCGCTTTGCTCACATGCGTGGCTTGCACACATGCGCGTGGCTTCAAAACGTGCCTAAATAGGATGGCATAGTGCCGGGGTGCGTGGGAGGAGGCAGGCCACCCGCAGGTCGCTACTATCGGTTCACCCAAACCGATCCGAACCGGCTGAATACTACCTCTGATCGTGCCACAGGAAACAATATAGGTGAGGGCAAAATAGAATGTCTGTCCTCAGCTCTTTAAAGCAGCTACGTCTTTTCATAATCACAATCTCTAAAAAAACAAGATGCGGCTGCTTTTAATAACTGCACAGAATTGGTAATTCCTGGTTTTCAGACTAAAATTCAAAGGAGCTTCATCACTGGAAGCTTTCAAGATGAACAATTAACCAGTGGAACAGCTTGCCACCAGGAGTTGTGAATGCTCCAACACTGGAGGATTTTTAAGAAAAGACTGGACTGCCATCTGTCAGAAATGGTGTCGGGAAATGGTTCCCAATGTGGGGCCCACGCCCCACAGGGGGCAATTTGATTTTCAATGGGGGGCAATTGGAACCTTGTTTAAACCAAGTTAATGGCCTTTTAGGCTTTCTCCACCCATTCACTTTTACTAGCAAGCAAACAAGAAGGGAACAGTTGTGATGGGGAGAAAATCACACACACAACACACAGAGATTGCGGACCGCACCGGCAAAGTGTGAAAACTTTAGAGTTGTTCCTGAAGCCTGAAAAGTTACCATCAAGGAAAGACTCAGGTGGTCCTCGACCTTTGGCCACAATTTGAGCCCAACATTTCCATCACCAAGCACGGCAGTTGTTAAGTGGTAGTTGTGCTCGATTTTATGACCTTTTTGCCATAGCTGTTCAGCAAATCATTGCCCCTGTTAAGTGAACCACATCATTAAGTGAATCTGGCTTACCTGACTGACTTTGGCTCTCATTTACTCTCAACTGAGAGCAAACCCCCCTCCCTTCTAGCACTGATGATGTTACCTAGTTGGGTAATGAAACATCTGCAAGAAAGCAACCAAACTCCGAGAGCACCAAGGACCCCACAGTTCTCCTCCTCCTCCTCCTCCTCCTCCTCCTCCTCCTCCTCCTCCTCCTCCTCCATCATCTCCTCCTCCTCCTCACAACCCCCCCTCCCTTCTAGCACTGATGATGTTACCTAGTTCGGTAATGAAACATCTGCAAGAAAACAACCAAACTCAGAGAGTACCAAGGACCCCACAGTTCTCCTCCTCCTCCTTTTCCTCCTCCTCCTCCTCCTCCTCCTCCTCTTCCTTCTCCCCCTCCACTTCCTCTTCCTCCTCCTCTTCCTCCTTTTCCTCCTCCTCCTTCTCTTTCCCCTCCTCTTCCTCCTCCTCCTCCTCCTCACAAACTCCCCTCCCTTCTAGCACTGATGATGTTACCTAGTTGGGTCATGAAACATCTGCAAGAAAACCACCAAGCTCAGAGAGCACCAAGGACCCCACAGTTCTCCTCCTCCTCCTTTTCCTCCTCCTCCTCCTCCTCCTCCTCTTCCTTCTCCCCCTCCACTTCCTCTTCCTCCTCCTCTTCCTCCTCCTCTTTCTCCTTTTCCTCCTCCTCCTTCTCTTTCCCCTCCTCTTCCTCCTCCTCCTCGTCCTCACAAACTCCCCTCCCTTCTAACACTGATGATGTTACCTAGTTGGGTCATGAAACATCTGCAAGAAAACCACCAAGCTCAGTGAGCACCAAGGACTCATAATAAAAGGACGTGCATAAGCGCACCAGCGTGCCTACCGTCCCTGTCCTAATGTACCCTTTTATTTTTATTCGTATTCATTTCATGTATTCAAATCATGTTTATACTTATATATATACCATCTAATACGTGCTTGACAAAATAAATAAAAATAAATAAATTAAAAAAATAAAATCGTTTGCTAATGTTGATTGTGTATGGAACAGAGATGTTGGACTAGGGTTGAGTCAAGCCTTCCATTCATGTTTGAGGAGCAAATGTTTAGTAGGTAGCTTTTTTTCCTTTAACCAGAAGGTTTCCAGGTGTTGTTTTATCTCACTTCCTGATCTTTAAGCTAAATTTCAAAAGAAAAACACATCTTGGCATTCACGTACATTAAAACAGGACGTAATTGCTTCTGGAGAACAATGGCGCATGATAACAAGCTATCACTGGAGGGGCATTATAGAGAGAGAGGGGGGAAAAGATAGATGGGCCACAGTTTTGAAATCTTCAGGAAAGTTTGCGGGGGAAGATAGATGTCAATTTTGCACTGATTTCAATTTGTCTCGAAATTTCAGTCCATTTCATTTAGGGAGGTAATTTTAATTTGAACGATTCAGGATGTTTTTTCTTTCCTTGAAACACCTGCATTTGACATTTGGGGCTAGCCTCATCCTTGTGGTGGGGTCTGATGATGGAATTCATATCCGGATGCGAAAGAGCAAGTCGGAAACGTTTTTGAAATCAGCTTTGTCTGTGTGAAAATTGCGCTTCGCACTTTCGCTTCGGAACAACAGAATAACAGAGTTGGAAGGAACCTTTGAGGTCTTCTAGTCCAACCTCCTGCTCAAGTAGGAATATCTTCCAATAGTCCATTAGATTTTGGAATACTGCTATCCTATCTCCCCTTAATCCTTCTTTTCATTAAACTAGACATACCCAGTTCCTGCAACCGTTTATCAAAACATATCTAGTCTCCATCTTCCTAATCGTCTTTGTTGTTCTTCTCTGCACACTTTCTAGAGTCTCAACATCTTAACAATCTAATGAAAAGTAGGACTAGAGGTGACACAGAACATAGAACAACAGAGTTGGAAGGGACCTTGGAGGTCTTCTAGTCCAACCGCCTCTTCCCATGGAAGGATTTATATTCCTTGCAGCCAGCTGGTCATTTGCATGCTTTTAGAGAGTCGTTGAGGTGACTTGGAGGTTTATCTGGAAATCTAGAACAATAGCGAACGAATGCGAGACCTCAAAACTTTCTTTCCAAATGAACCTTGGTCGATTAATGGCACCGCATTCCTCTAGCAAGGATTGCTTCTGCTTTTATTCTGAATCCCACGGAAAGACGACAAGAAGCAATAACAGGAAGTAAATCATTTCCAGAGTAGTTAGCTTGGATTGGGAGATTTCAATTCCCTCCTCTGCCATTCTCTTCCTCTCAGCTCGTTTTCCTTTTTACATCTTCGACGTTTGCTTTCAATCATTTGGGGACCAGAACGGGGGAGGAAATCCCATTTACACCCTTCTACGTGCGCGCACACACACACACACTGCAAAACCTCCCTAAGATGAAAACTCTGGAGTCTTTGATGGTCCGTTCTTCCTTCCTTCCTTCCTTCCTTCCTTCCTTCCTTCCTTCCTTCCTTCCTTCCTTCCTTCCTTCCTTCCTTCCTTCCTTCCTTCCTCCCCTCCCTCCTCCCTCCCTCCACCTTCTTGCAGAGACCCTGACATCATTCATCGTAATCATAAAACATTCATTTGCTGTTTCTGGCCAATTGGAAGGCCCTCTTGGGAAGCCATAAAGAGGGGGTGTCAGGGTTATAATGAATGTAAATGCCAGGTGTTTAAGCCCCGGTAATGGGCAATTTGCAACTCGAAGCAATATGCACAATAAGCAAAGCCGCCCGTTATGGCACCTGATCGGGGGGGCGCGATGGCCGTTCGGAGAGAATGAAACATTTTACGACCTCTATGTGGCCCTGATCTCACAATCTAATAATAGTCCAGACAAAATTAGTTCCTGCAATAATGCGTCGGAGTGTTAGGGGGTGGCGGGGATCGAGAGGGGCGGAGAGCGGTGGCAGGCGATGGAAAATTACATCTCAGGTGTTGGAGGCCAGAGTTGCCGAAGGATCAAAAGGGGAATTGCAAAGCTGGATGTGCTATTTAAGACAATGGCCTCCCATGGAAAGGGAAAAGGACAGGGATCGGCCTTCATCACCAAGTTGCTCTAGGGAGGTCCTTCTGCGGAGACCGGTGACCGGAAAAGACCGGGAAGAAAAACAGGCCCCTTCCTCTGAAAGGCTTCGGGGCTTCGGGGCTTGCAACAGTGGTGGGTTGTAAATATTTTTGCGCATGCGTGCTTCTGCGCATGTGCAGAAGCATCCCGGGCTGGTGGGCAGAGCCTCCTGCTGCCGGCGCTACCAGTTCTAAGAACCGGTCTGAACCGGGAGCAACCCACCACTGGCTTGGAGGCCGTACAAAGATCAATCAATCAATCAGAACAGAGCTGAAAGGGACCTTGGAGGTCTTCTAGTCTAGCCCCTTGCTCAAGCAGGAGACCCTATACCATTCCAGACTGTTAAGGTGAGAATAAATCTCATAGAGGCGATGTGGATCTTTTCTTGGAATTCAGACATTCAGAAATAAAGCCAAGATTAAAAGTCTAATAGAAAATTTTTATTTCGGTAAAAAAAATAATAAATCATGAATAGTTACATCCTTGGTAATAAATCGTGACCGTTCCGGTCAGAGTCAAAGGCAGAAGAGAATAATGGAGAATCAGGAATGCACACATGCGCATAAGATCACATCACGTGTCCTGCTTGTATTGGAATGTACCATAATATTAGGATAGGGGTGCATCACCCTGCATAGACATACAACTGACAATATTCACTACGTGACACAGACAACGGTTGTCCAATCTAATCATCAGAGCTGGAAGGGACCTTGGAGGTCTTCTAGTCCAGCCCCCTGCTCAAGCAGGAGATCCTATACCATTTCAGACAAATGACTATCCAATCTCTTCTTGAGAACCTCCAGTGATGGAGCACCCACAACTTCTGAAGGGAAGGTGTTCCATTGATTAATTGTCCTCACTGTTAGGAAATTTCTCCTTAGTTCTAGGTTGGTTCTCTCTTTGATTAGTTTCCACCTGTTGCTTCTTGTCCTGCCTTCTGGTGATTTGGAGGGTTGTCCCCCTCTTCTTTGTGACAGCCCCTCAAATACTGGAATCCTGCTATCATGTCACCCCTAGTCCTTCTTTTCTCTAGACTAGCCAAACCCAATTCCTGCAACCGTTCTTCGGGGCCTTTTGCAGAAACCAATAGCTGGAAATGAAAATAAAAACAGGGCTATGTTCAAAAGACATAGCTTGAAGGCCATAGGAAGATGGAGGATAAATTCCAAAGGTGCTTTTTGAAAAGGCAGCTGGACTTTCTTGGTTTTTTTCTTTGAAAACTTTTGCTTCTCATCCAAGAAGCTTCTTTAGTTCTAAAGAAAAGAAAAAACAAAACAAAAAACAAAACAAGGAAGTCCAGTTGCCTTTTGGAAAAGCAACCATGACCCGGATTGAGATCCTCCCTGGACAAATTGCAGTGGAGATTTATTTTGGAAAGGTCCACCCGTTCTCCTCCACCAAGACTAGGAGACGCTACAGTAGAAGAATGAAGAAGTGGATATGAAATTTGGAGGTGGGGAAACCCTGGGAAATATCTAGTGGAGCAAGGAATGAGCAACCCTAGGAGATATCTAGTGAAGGAAGTAATAATAATAATAATAATTTATCGTCATTGTACATATATACACAGTATATAACAGAATATAACAGAAGTTAGAGGCAGTACTGCAGACCACTTTAGCTGACTGTGATCCGCAGGTCAGCGGTTCAAATCTCACTGGCTCAAGGTTGACTCAGCCTTCCATCCTTCCGAGGTAGGTAAAATGAGGACCCAGATTGTTGGGGGCAATATAAATATACATTGCTTACTGTGTAAACCGCTTAGAGAGTGCTTGCACTGTGAGGCGATATATAAATCTCACAAATAAATAAATAAAGTACACCATACAACAAAATTGACACGACCCTTCAAGGCCAGTCCCAACACACATAGTGATCCCTAAAAAACACGCCCCACCCACCACGAATTCCCACCCTGAACCACTCAAACATCCACACAACAGACCAAGTAATACTATGCAACAGCCTCACTGATGGTGACCCTTTAATTCATTATTAAGTGCAATTATATCTCTGGGATTAAAAACTGTTCAGAAAGAGTGTGGTCCGAGTTTTAATTGTACTGTATCTTCTGCCAGAAGAGGATGAGGAACCTCTGGGAGATATCTAGTGGAAGAACAAGTGAGAAACCATGAGAGTTATATGGGTGCTGAAGCCAACCCATCTTAAAGTATGCTGACTGGGGAATTCTGGGAGTTGAAGTCCAACCATCTTACAGAATGCTGGCTAGGAATTCTGGGAGTTGAAATCTACCCATCATAAAGTATGCTGACTGGGAATTCTGGGAGTTGAAGTCCAGCCATCTTACAGAA
>JALIGW010000032.1:3181445-3182524 GCA_023053685.1 Diadophis punctatus similis | reverse complement strand
CCCTTATCAGCTAGCTTTCCCCATGCAAGGAGCTCTCTAGGGGAGGAGAGACAAATGATCATTCTATTCGTATTTTGTTTTGTTCGTCTATGTTTTGTGTGTTGTTTTCCCCTTGAGATGTGCTGTTAGGGACAAGCTGCATTTCAAGGGCAGCTTCCTATGATGGATAGCTATTAATTATTTTTCAGCCAGGCAGTAATATTTCTCCCATGGTTTGCAAGGGAGACTAAGGGTAGCAAACTGCCTCTTCTCTTCCTTATTGGACCAGAGTAATACCGGGCATCTCTCTGGAGTTTGGTGCAGGGCTTCCAAACCCTAGCAGATAGTGCCAAGAGTCCAGGCAATAATGTGGGATCTGATATTCTTAAAATACGTATTTCTGAAGAAGGAAGGAAGGAAGGAAGGAAGGAAGGAAGGAAGGAAGGAAGGAAGGAAGGAAGGGAGGGAGGGAGGGAGGGAGGGAGGGAGGAAGGAAAGAGAGAGAGAGAGAGAGAGAGAGAGAGAGAGAGAGAGAGAGAGAGAGAAGGAAAGAAAGAAGGAAAGAAAGAAAGAAAGAAAGAAAGAAAGAAAGAAAGAAAGAAAGAAAGAAAGAAAGAAAGAAAGAAAGAAAGAAAGAAAGAAAGAAGAAAGAAGAAAGAAAGAAAGAAAGAAGAAAGGGAGGCAAGGAAGGAAGGAAAAGGAAGGAGGGAGAGGGAGGAAAGAAGGAAGGAAAGAAAAGGGAGGGGAGAGAGAGAGGAAGAAAAGGAAGGGAGGGTGGGAAGGAAGCAAGGAAGGGAAAGGGAGGGAGGGAAAGAGGAAGGAAGGAAATATGGGAGAAAGGGAGGGAGGAAATGGAGGGAGGGAGGAAGAGAGGGAGGGAAAGAAAGAAAGAAGAAGAAAGAAAGAAAGAAAGAAAGAAAGAAAGAAGAAGAAAGAAAGAAAGAAAGAAAAAAGGGAAGCAGGGAGAGGGAGGGAGGGAGGAAAGAGAGAGAAAGAAGAAAGAAAGAAAGAAAGAAAGAAAGAAAGAAAGAAAGAAAAGAAAGAAAGAAAGAAAGAAAGAAAGAAAGAAAAAAGGAAAAGGAAGGAAGGAAGGAAAAGGG
>JALIGW010000032.1:3126445-3176445 GCA_023053685.1 Diadophis punctatus similis | reverse complement strand
AAAACATTTCATTTCCTGGGGCAAAATAAAAGAATTGAGCTTAACGTCATGGAATGTGGCACTGTGGTTACAGATAGTCCTCGGCTTTTGACCGTTTGCTTAGCGGCCGTTCGAGTTTTGACTTTGTTTACGCTAGTTCAAAACACATTCTTATGAGCAGCAATATGGAAAATCTTGTCTTGTTTCTGCTTGGAGGGGTCTCCAAATTTGACCGCTTTAAGACTTGTGGACTTCAACTCCCAGAATTCCCCTGTCCAGTTGTGTCCGACTCTAGGGGGAGGGGTGCTCATCTCCATTTCTTAGGCTAGAGAGAGCTAAAGGCTAGAGAATGCCTGAAATCCTGGCACTCAGACAAATCAGCGATCAACAGGCACATAGAGATTAACAACTTATACACAGCATTCAAAAGAGGCAATCAAAAAGCCAAAAAGGAAACAAAAAGACCAAAACATCTCCTCACCAGCTATCAACACTCAGAGGAGCAGAGATTAACACCATGATTAACACTAGACCAACAACTGAGAAGCAAACAATACCCCAACTAAGGAATTACCTTCTTAGGCAAACAATCAATCAGCAACAACAACTGCCTAATCAAGGAACCACAATGACCACTCCCAGCAACACTCAATCAATCAATCAGAATAGATCTGGAAGGGACCTTGGAGGTCTTCTAGTCCAGCCCCCTTCTCAAGCAGGAGACCCTATACCCGTGATGGCGAACCTATGGCACGCGTGCCACAGGTGGCATGCGGAGCCATAGCGGAGGGCACACGAGCGTTGCCCACCGGCAAACCAGAAGTGCGGAAAAATGCACTTCCGGTTTGCCGGTGAGCTGTTTTTTGCACTCCGGAGGGTTCAGGAAAGCTTCCTGAAGCCCCGGAATGCAAAAAATGATGAAACGGACAAACCGGAAGTGCGGAAAAAACGCACTTCCGGTTTGCCGGTGAGCTGTTTTTTGCACTCCGGAGGGTTCAGGAAAGCTTCCTGAAGCCCCGGAATGCAAAAAATGACAAAACGGACAAACCGGAAGTGCATTTTTCCGCACTTCCGGTTTGTCCGTTTCGCCGTTTTTTACTGTCCCAGGCTCTGGTAAGGCCTTTGCGCGGGTTTGTGTGTGTGCACATGCGCAGGGGGCAGCATGGGGGGGGGTTGTGCGCATGCGTGGGGGGGAGGGAATGGGTGTGTTCTCCATCACTGCCCTATCCCATTATAAGTGGCGGTCCAGTCTTTTCTTAAAAGCCTCTAGTGATGGAGCACCCACAACTTCTGAAGGCCAGCTGTTCCACAGGTTAATTGTCCTCGCTGTTAGGAAGTTTCTGCTTAATTCCAGGTTGCTTCTCTCCTGGATTAGTTTCCATCCATTATTTCTTGTCCTGCCCTCTGGTGCTTTGGAAAATAAGTTGACCCCCACTCTCCTTGTGGCAGCCCGTCAAATACTGGAATACTGTATCACACCATCCCTTGTCCTTTTTTTCTAGACTGGCCATACCCAATTCCTGCAACCGTTCTTCATAGGTTTTAGTCTCCAGGCCTTTAATTATCTTAGTTGCTCTTCTTTGTACTTCTTCCAAAGTCTCAACATCTTTTTTTATAACCTGGTGACCAAAACTGGATGCAGTATTCCAAGTGCGGCTTTTACTAAGGCTTTATCAAGCGGTAAATAATTCTCTGTGTGATTTTGATTTATCTTTAGAGCCTAATTCCATGCAAATAGATTAGGAGACCTTGGACTGTCTGCATCTCCTTGTCAATGCAGGAAGAGTTTTATAAAGCGCTACTAATACTTCGCGTAATTTCACTGTCAGGGCAAGCATAAGCAGAGAGCAAACCCCACTCCCTCCAGCACTGATGTCGTAACCTAGTTGGGTCATGAAACATCTGCAAGAAAACAACCAAGCTCAGAGAGCACCAAGAATCCCACGGTTCAACCACTACAAATATTATCTTCTCTATTGGTAGAAGATGGCCAGTTTGACATCTGAAGCTTCTGTTCAATCAGTCACAGACAAACGTAGAACGTATCTCGTATTCACTGTATTCCCAAGCAAGTCTCCTGTCAAAGAAGCCCAGACCTAAATTGGTTTCCCCAACCCCACCCCAGAGACCTCTAAATTGGTGTCATGCTCCACCAATTGGTTGTTCTAATGGAGAGGTCAGCGGGAGAACAGTGGTCATTTTTCATCTAGGGGGGAAAAAAACCCAGAGACTAGGAGAGAATCCTTCTCGGGAGCACTTTTTAAGAAGTTGAACAGATTTCCGTAACTCTTTTCCCCCCTGGGTTCATTTCCAGACTTATCAGGCCTTACGGGTGATTATTGAACTAAAGACGAACCTGGGATTAGAAATAATTTGGTCCCTGACTCGGCAGTTTCCTTCTTCTCATTTCCAAAGCATCTGTCATCCAGGCCACTGCCGATTCCCACCCTACAGCCCACCAACTCTGCTGAAGCAGCAACTCTGCATTATTGGAAGAGAAAAAGGAACAGAAAGAGTGGTGGGGTTTTTTTTTTGCTTTTTTTTTTCTTGGAAAAAAAAATAAGAGTGTAGAAACACTTACAAGGCAAATAGGGAGAGTTGTTTGCAAGAGGTGATGGAAGGTTGTTCCTAATCATAGAGAATAAGAGCGGAAAAGGAAAAAATAATCATGAGAGAGAGGACATAGAGCAAGCTAGCGAGATATTAAATAAGAAATGGATTAGATGGAAGGATGGATAAATAGATGGATGGAAGCAGGGGCGGGTTGGTCTTACCTCGCTACCGGCGCACTGCGCGCGCATCGCCATGTTTCGTGTGCGCGCGCTCGCTACATGCGCGTGCCCCCTCACGCGATTTTGCTTCCGTACATGCGCAGGAAGCTAAAAGAGGAGACACGCACGCGTAAGCAAAATAATTGCCGAAAACTCGCGCGCGCGCGTCCCCTTGCGAGTTTTTGCTTCCTCGCATGCGCAGGAAGCAAAAAAAGCCCAAAAATTCCTGAAAAAAGATGGCGCCACGCGATGGACCGTCGAGGACAGCACCGGAGCCGTTTCGCAATCTGCCGGCCGCTACCGGTACCATAGAGAAGACCGCACCGGTAGGAACCCACCCCTGGATGGAAGGAAGGAAGGGATGATGTGATACAGTATTCCAGTATTTGGTGGCCTGCCACAAAGAAGAGTGGGGGTCAACTTATTTTCCAAAGCACCAGAGGGCAGGACAAGAAATAATGGATGGAAACTAATCAAGGAGAGAAGCAACCTGGAATTAAGGAGAAATTTCCTAACAGAAAGGACAATTAACCTGTGTAACAGCTTGCCTTCAGAAGTTGTGGGTGACTTTGGGCCAATCACCAGGAGACGGTGAGTTCTAGTCCTGCCTTAGGCATGAAAGCTGGCTGAGTGACTTTGGGCCAATCACCAGGAGACTGTGAGTTCTAGTCCTGCCTTAGGCATGGGAGTCAGCAGGGTGACTTTGGGCCAATCACCAGGAGACGGTGAGTTCTAGTCCTACCTTAGGCATGAAAGCCAGTTGGGTGACTTTGGGACAATCACCAGAAGACGGTGAGTTCTAATCCTGCCTTAGGCATGAAAGCTGGCTGGGTGACTTTGGGCCAGTCACACTCTCTGTCCAACCCACCTCATAGGATTGTTGTAGGGAAAACTAGGAGGAGGAAGTTTTGTTGGATATGTCCACTGCCTTGAGTTATTTCCAACAATATTAAAGGTGAGACGCAAATAAATAAGTTAAAAAAATAAAGAGTCAGGCATAGCAGTAAGCATTTCTTTGTTTCTGAAGGACAACAGTCCAGAGCCAGTTTCAGAAAATAGACAAAAAAAGGGTTGTCACAGAGAAGAGGGAGTCAACTTGTTCTCCAAAGCACCAGAAGGCAGGACAAAAAGTGTTGGTTGGAAACAACTAATCAAGGAGAGAAGCAACCTGGAACTAAGGGGAAACTTCTTGACACTGAGGACAATTAACCAGTGGAACAACTTGCCTCCAGAAGTTGTGGGAGCTTCATCACTGGAGGTTTCAAGAAGAGATTGGACAACCATTTGTATGGAATGCTATAGAGCAGGGCTGTCAAACTCAAGGCCCGGGCTCTGGGTCCGGCGCAGAGCTGCTGTGGAAACAGTAAAGGACCGGCCCGCGGTGCCTCTGCCAGCAAAAATGGAGCTCTGGAGGGCCATGAGTGCTCGGGCCACCACAAGCCCCCCCCACATGAGTGACATCAAGCTGGCCACGCCCACCCTTGCCATGCCCACCTGGCCCCATGAGGTCAAACACAACCCTGATGTGGCCCTCAATGAAATCGAGTTTGATACCCCTGCTGTACAGTCTCCTGCTTGAGCAGGGGGTTGGACTAGAAGACCTCTCAGGTCCCTTCCATCCCTATTATTCTATGTTCTGACCCCACTAGTTCTCTTATTGTCCCAATATTAGCCACAACTGTAAAGCAAAAATCAAGCGGAGATTCCTTCCTTCCCAGACCTTCTCCGCTCTGCTCAGTGCCTTCTTCACAGGTCAGTAACCTGCATTTAAAGGGCGCCTCATGTCCACTGCGCCTTTCCTGTCTCCCCAATTAGCTTTCGTTTGGCTTCCAACCGAGCACACATGGCCGGCTTCAGAGGCATGCCGCCTTTCAAAACGTCTCTGTTAACCGGCTTAATGAAAAATGACAGATGATAAATTCATAAGTACACACACTCGCTCGAGCACGTGGGAGAGCGAGAGACTGAACAAGTCCCAAGTGCTTCAACCAGAAAAATAAAATCAAAATAAGACTCATATTCCTACTTAGTTCTGGAAGACAAGAGGTGAAATACATCCCCTATCCTATCCTATCCTACCCAACCCTACCCTACTCCACTCCATGGGGAGGAGAAAGAGAAGGAGGAGGAGGAGGAGGAGGAGGAGGAGAGGAAGAAGGAGGAGGAGGAGGACGACGAAGGTGAAGGAGAAGGAGGAGGAGGAGAAGGAGGAGAAGGAGGAGGAGGAGGAGAAGGAGAAGGGGAAGGAGAAGGGGAAGGGTAGTAGTAGTAGTAGTAGTACAGTAGTAGTAGTAGTAACTGGGCTGAAAGCTTACTTACTGTTGGAGTTAATATAATAATAACAATAGCAATAGCACTTACACTTATATACTGCTCCATATTGCTTTACAGCCCACTCTAAGCAGTTTACAGAATCAGCTTATTGCCTCCAACAATCTGGGTCCTCATTTTACCCACCTTGGAAGGATGGAAGGCTGAGTCAACTTTGAAACGGTCATGGTCGAACTGCTGGCAGTGGGTAGAATTAGCTTGCAATACTGCAGTCTAACCACTGCGCCACTACAGCTCTCTCTTTCTCTCTCTCTTTCTCACACTTAGACATATACCGCTTCATAGTGCTTTACAGCCTTCTCTAAGCGGTTTACAGAGTCAGCCTCTTGCCCCCAATAATCTGGGTCCTCATTTTACCCACCTCAGAAGGATGGAAGGCTGAGTAAACCTTGAGCTGTTCAGGATCAAACTGCTGGCAGTCGGCAGAGTTAACCTACAATACTGCATTTTAACTACTGCACCACCACGGTGCATATTTAATATATTATACACATGACACTGTATATTTAATATATCAAGTGTATAATACATGTGGATGAGATGGGCAGCATATAAATCTAATCAATCAATCAATCATCAACTAATCAAGGTGGAATTGTTGCCCAGTGCACGAAGAGAAAAACAAATTATTATACCTTTCTCTTTTAGATTCCAGATAAGAAGGACATTAAATAATGGGGGAGATATTCCCATTAGCTCAGTTTTGGGCTGATTTGAAGCGGCCCCTGCTCTAATTTTATGCATCTATTATAATCAAATGATTTCAGCCCCAAATATTTTTGCATTGGTTTGTTAGGTCCTCATTGGTACGAATTAAATTTGCATTTACCCATCTGACAATACTTAACGTGCAGTCATATCAGAAGGAGCTGATTGGGTCTTAATGGATGGAGAAGACTTCTCTTCTAAAGATCACAGAACCATGCTGACTTTAGAATAGAATAGAATAACAGAGTTGGAAGGGATCTTGGAGGTCTTCTAGTCCAACCCCCTGCTTAGGCAGGAAACCCTACACCACTTCAGACAAATGAGCCAAGGTGGCGTAGTGGTTAAAGTGCAGCACTGCAGGCTACTTCAGCTGACTGCTAGTTCAGCAGTTCAGCTGTTCAAATCTCACCGGCTCAAGGTTGACTCAGCCTTCCATCCTTCTGAGGTTAGTAAAATAAGGACCCAGATTGTTGGGGGCAAGAGGCTGAACTCTGTAAACCGCTTAGAGAGGGCTGTAAAGCACTATGAAGCGGTATATAAGTGCTATTGCTAAATGGTTATCCAATCTCTTCTTAAAAACTTCTAGTATTGGAACATTTACAACTTCTGGAGGCCAGTTGTTCCACTGATTAATTGTTCTAATTGTCAGGAAATTTCTCCTTAGTTCTAAGTTGCTTCTCTCCTTGATTAGTTTCCACCCATTGCTTCTTGTCCTGCCCTCATGTGCTTTGGAGAATAACTTGACCCCCTCTTCTTTGTGGCAACCCCTGAGATATTGGAACACTGCTATCATGT
Organism: Diadophis punctatus similis; assembly: GCA_023053685.1. Taxonomy (NCBI): domain Eukaryota; kingdom Metazoa; phylum Chordata; class Lepidosauria; order Squamata; family Dipsadidae; genus Diadophis; species Diadophis punctatus. The sequence goes on along the minus strand of JALIGW010000032.1, from coordinate 3,169,861 downwards.
CTCCCCTAGTCCTTCTTTTCATCAAACTAGATATACCCAATTGCAGCAAACATTCTTTATATGTTTTAGCCTCCAGTCCCCTAATCATCTTTGTTGCTCTTCTCTGCACTCTTTCTAGAGTCTCAACCTCTTTTTTATAGTGTGGGGACCAAAACTGGATGCAGTATTCTAGGTGTGATCTTACTAAGGCTTTATAGAAGTGGTATTAGTACCTCCCTTGATCTTGATTGTATCCCTCTGTTAATGCAACTTAGGATTGCATTGGCTTTTTTGCTGCTGCCGCACACTGCTGGCTCATATTTAAGTGATTGTCCACTAGGACGCCAAGATCCCTCTCACAGTTACTGCTATTAAGCCTGGTTTCACCCAGTCTATATGTGTACTTTTGGTTTTAGTTCATCATTTTGGTCTACAGCAGGAGTAGTTACCACCCCCCTGTTAGTTACCAGTTCGGTTTTGCTCTAAACAAATTAAAGGATGTTCTCCATCCTTGGAATCTCACCTTTAGAAAAGTTCTCCTGATCTTTAGTGAATTAAGTCCCTACCTTCTACAACACCAGGCATTTTTTTTTTTGCCTTTCAACTTCCTAAGTGTTTCAATTTCCTTCTTTGGAATTTGCTCCCCTGCAAATATAAGGAAACGGATACAATCCCGGCCTCCCACCGGCTTTGTTTGGCCAACTGTGGTTCTTTAATGGTCTTCTCTGATAGCCTGGTAATGGACCCAGCTGGATAGGGATCCATCTACTGAAAGTTCTCTTGAGGAACATCTATAAAGTCTATAACAACATTCTCAAGCTAATGCCTTCCAGATGGGTTAAGGCCACCCTATACAGAATTAATGGGCCAGCATGGATGTCAGTGTTGCAAGTAATGCACGCATAGAAGCAGACCTGAGGCCATCTTGGAGGCTTCAAGGTTGCCAATGGGTGGAAATTCAAAGACTTGCTGTCTCATCATACATAGAGAGCAGTAGTGGGTTCTAAATGCTGTTGCTACCGGTTTGCGCTCGTGCGACACGTCTGCGCATGCGCAGAAGTGTCCCGGGCAGGTCGGCAGAGCATCCCAGGCGGGTGGGCGGAGCCTCCCGCCGCCGCTACCGGTTCACAGAACCGGGCCGAACCGGGAGCAATCCACCGCTGATAGAGAGGATTTGGTGTGGCTGATTCACGTATCCATGCAGGGAGGTAATAGCAATAGCATTTAGACTTATATACTGCTTCATAGTGCTTTCCAGCCCTCTCTAAGCGGTTTACAGAGTTCAGCATATTGCCCCCAACAATCTGGGTCCTCATTTTACCCACCTCGGAAGAATGGAAGGCTGAGTCAACCTTGAGCCGGTGAAATTTGAACAGCTGAACTGCTGAACTAGCAGTCAGCTGAAGTAGCCTGCAGTGGTGCACTTTAACAACTGCGCCACCTTGGCTCTTCATTCTAAATAATTAGAATAACAGAATAACAGAGTTGATAGGGACCTTGGAGGTCTTCTAGTCCAACCCCCTGCTCAAGCAGGAAACCTTATACTATTTCAGACAAATGATTGTCCAATCTCTTCTTGAAAACCTCCAGTGATGGAGCACCCACAACTTCTGAAGGCAAGCTATTCCACTGCTAAATTGTTCTCACTGTCAGAAAATGTCTGTTTAGTTCTAGGTTGGTTCTCTCTTTGATTAATTTCCATCCATAGTTTTTTGTCCTGCCTTCATGTGCTTTGGAGAATAGGTTGACCCCCTCTCCTTTGTGACAGCCCATTAGATATAGGAACACTATCATATCACTCCTAGTCCTTCTCCTCATTAAACTGGACATACCCAATTCTTGCAACCGTTCCTCCTATGTTTTAGCCTCCAGCCCCCTAATCATCTTTGTTGCTCTTCTCTGCACTCTTTCTAGTGTTTCTACATCTTTTTAACATCGTGGCGACCAGAACTAGATGCAGTATTCCAAGTGTGGCCTTACCAAAGCATTATAAAACAGCATTAACACTTCACGTGATCTTGATTCTATCCCTCCGTTAATGCAACCTAGGATTGCGTTGGCCTTTTTGGCAGCTACCCCACACTGCCGGCTCATATTTAAATGATTGTCCACTGGGACTCCAAGATCCCTCTCCCAATTATTACTATTCAGCCAATTACTACTCTTCGCCCGAGCCGGGCTGAACCGGTAGAAACCCACCAATGGCCCAGTGTTCAAGTCATTCTTGATTCTGGAAGGTAACCTTCCTTGTACATTTCATTGCAGGAGAAATTCTGGATACCAGCAATTCTAGAGATACAGGCCCAGGTGTAAAAAGTTATAGAAACGGACAGTGATGGTATTTCCTAAAACTCACACACACACTAATGGCTGAATTCTGAATTCTTGCAGCAAGGAATTCCTGTCAGAACAGATCTTATTAGGCCCGCCAACTCAGTGAGATGGCAATTCATGTCTACTTTTTTAATATATATCTATATATGTTTACCCTCAGAGAAATCCCTAATGTTAGCATTTTAAATACACTGGACTGAGGGAGAGGAAAAGATAATTACCTCAGTGATGTGGGGAGCGAAGGATTATTAAATAGAAAAAAAAGGTATTTTGTGAATAATATTTGGTATAGATAGTCCTTGATTTACAATGGTTCACTTAGTGACCAAAGTTACAACGGCACTGGAAAAAGTGAGTTACGAGTTACGACCTGTTTTCACACTTATGACCCTTGTAGCATTTCCATGGTCACATAATCAAAATCTAGACGCCTGGCAACTGACTCATCTTTATGACGGTTGCAGTGTCCGGAGTCATGTGATCCCCTTTTGCGACCTTCTGACAAACCAAGTCAGTGGGGAATAACCGGATTCACTTAACAACCGTGAGAATAACTTAACCAGAGCAGTGATTCCTTAAAAACCGTAGCAAGAAAAGTGGGTAAAATATGGCAAAGTTCACATTGAACTTTCCACTTAATAACTGCCTCACTTAGCAACAGAAATTTTGGCTTCACTTGTGGTCATAAGTTGAGGACGAGCTGTAGAACAAAGCAATCTTAGGAAGAATAAATCTTTGGTACCGAATATAGCTTGCTGGCATGTGTGGGGCAGGCTAGTCCCATCGGGGAGAGAAAGCACCTCAGATAATATAGCTGAGGATTGAGTTCCGCATAGCTTTGGAACACCAGATTAGTCGATCCAGTCAATCAGAATATTTTTTTATTATTTATTTATTAGTGACATTTATATACCGCCTCACAGTGCAAGCACTCTCTAAGCGGTTTACACCAGTAAGCAATGTATGAGGACCCACAATCTGGGTCCTCATTTTACCTACCTCGGAAGGATGGAAGGCTGACTCAACCTTGAGCCGGTGAGATTTGAACCGCTGACCTGCGGATCACAGTCAGCTAAAGTGGCTTGCAGTACCCCACTCTAACCGCTGCGCCACCTCGGCTCCTAATAGAAGCTGGAAGTGACCTTGGAGGTCTTCTGCTCCAACCCACTTCCTCAAGCAGGAAACCCTATACTACTTCAGACAAATGGTTATCCAACATCTTCTTAAAAACTTCCAGTGTTGGAGCATTCACAACTTCTGGAGGCAAGCTGTTCCACTGGCTAATTGTTCTAACTGTCAGGAAAGTTCTCCTTAATTCCAGGTTGCTTCTCTCCTTGATTAGTTTCCACTCGTTGCTTCTTGCCCTGCCTTCAGGTGCTTTGGAGAATATTTTGACATCCCCTCTTCCTTGTGGCAGCCCCTTAAATATCGGAACACTGCTATCGTGTCCCCCCTAGCCAGGGCTGGGTTCTAACTTACCTCGCTGCCGGTTCACTTCCTCCCGTGCCTCAGTGCAGTGCCGAAAAATATTTTTTTAAAAAAAAGACGAAAACAAGATGGCGACCGCATGCACAGTGCCGGAAAGTTGGCTTCTGCACATGCTCAGAAGAAAAAAAACTTCAAAAAAAATCCCCCCCCCATAATAAAAAAGAAATTCAAAAAAAAGATGGTGGCGCCCACGGACCGGCACCAACCAAACAGGTTGTGTGACATCATCGTGATGTCACCAGCGGGTCGCTACCAGTTCGGGTGAACTGGTCTGAACCGGGAGGAACCCACCTCTGCCCCTAGTCCTTTTTTTCTCTAGACTGGCCTCACCCAATTCCTGCAACCGTTCTTCAGATATTTTAGCCTCCAGTCCCCTAATCAACTTAGTTGCTCTTCTCTGCACTTTTTCCAGAGTCTCAGCATCTTTTTTGGTAACCTGGTGACCAAAACTAGATGCAGTATTCCAGGTGTGGCCTTACTAAGGCTTTATCAAGCGGTACTAATACTTCACGTGATTTTGATTTATCTTTAGAACCTAATTCTCCTCAGCTGACTTTACCCAAGAGGTTTAACCAGGCAAACGAAGTTCATCCACTCTGGGTTTCCATGGCAGACTGCGTCCCAAACTAACCAAATGAGCTGACTTTGTACGATACGCAAGGCTGCAACCTGACCAAATTAGGAATCAATCACAGTTTCCATGTGCAACGCAAGACACCCTAAAATAAAGAAACATGCGATACATTCAGAAGAGGAGCAAAACACAGCCAACACACCGTTGAACCCAGGTTTTGCATGATGTGCGAATGCGGTCAATGGGGTTTTATTACCCTATTTTTAAAAGGTAGCCAAAAATGTTTATAATGTTTAAAAGAACATGATAGCGGTGTTCCAATATTTGAAGGGCTCCTACAAGACGAGGGAGCCAACTTGTTTTCCAAAGCACCAAAAGGCAAGATGAGAAACAACGGATGGAAACTAACCAAGTCAAGGTTGACTCAGCCTTCCATCCTTCTGAGGTCGGTAAAATGAGGACCCAGATTGTTGGGAGCAATATGCTGAACTCTGTAAACCGCTTAGAGAGGGCTGGAAAGCACTATGAAGCGGTATATAAGTCTAAGTGCTATTGCTATTGCTAACTTAGAACCAAGGAGAGCAATCAACCAGTGGAACAACTTGCCTCCAGAAGTTGTGGTGCCCCATCACTGGAGGCTTTGAAGAAGAGACTGGACAAACATTCCTCTGAAATGGTATAGGGCCTCCTTCTTGAGCAAAGGGTTGGACTAGAAGACCTCCAAGGTCTCTTCCCACTCTGTTATTCTATATTTCTATGCTTAAATGTGGTGCAAATCTAGTCCTTATTTCCCGGTGTGCCACTTCCATGCCTCTTTTTAGAGTAGAGTAGAGTAGAGTGGAGTGGAGTGGAGTGGAGTGGAGTGGAGTGGAATGGAATAGAATAGAATAGAATAGAATAGAATAGAATAGAATAGAATAGAATAGAATAGAATAGAATAGAATAGAATAGAATAGAATAGAAAATATGGAATGGAATGGAATGGAATAAGAATAGAATAGAATAGAATAAAATAGAAGCTGGAAGGGATCTTGGAGGTCTTCTAGTCCAACCCCCTGCTCGAGCAGGAGTTCCTAATCCATTTCAGACAAGTGGCTGTCCAGTTTATTTTAAAAAACCTCCAGTGTTGGAGCACCCACAACTTCTGGTGGCAAGCTGTTGCACTGGTTAATTGTCCTCACTGTTAGGAAGTTTCTCCTTATTTCCAGGTTGCTTCTCTAACTTAGTTTCCATCCATTGCTTCTTATCCTGCCTTCTGGTGCTTTGGAGAATAGGTTGACCCCTCCTCTTCTTTATGGCGGCCCCCCAAATACCGGAAGACTGCTATCCTGTCACACCCTAGTCCAGTGTTTCCCAACCTTGGCAACTTGAAGATGTCTGGACTTCAACTCCCAGAATTCCCCAGCCAGCGAATGCTGGCTGGGGAATTCTGGGAGTTGAAGTCCAGACATCTTCAAGTTGCCAAGGTTGGGAAACACTGCGCTTAGTCCTTCTTTTCTCTGGACCATCCCTTTCTCCTTCTTTGCTAGAAGCCAGGCTGATGTGTCTCTGGCCCTCCTGCTGTTTAATGAGTTGGGAACCCCCCCTCCAATTCCCCCCCATCACTGCAGATCCAGCCACTTGATGAATGGGGATGCTAATCCACCCCCAATTCTGAAACTTCCTGGTACTCCCCCCCTCCTCTTCCTTTTGAGCAGCTAACTCAGCAAGTTCTCCTTCTATAAAACATAGCAAGCAAGCAGCAAGAGTGGAATAGATTTATGGGCAGGCCTTAAATGACAGAGGGGGATGTTTTGATCCTCTTCGCGGCTCAAACCACCACCACCCCGCCCTTCCCCTCCAGTTTTCAGCTTTTATAAATAACATTTCACAATATTGCTTCCTTCTCTTCTGGTTTCTCTCGTCCCGACTTGGAGGGGGCAAGCCTACATATTTGTTATTTTCTCCTCCTGCAACATTTAGACCTTATCTTTCTTTCTCGGGCCATGCACCATGAAATAAAGTTGGCCAAATCGCAGTTTTATAGGGAGGGACAGGCAAATCTCTTTCCTTCCCACTCCTCACCCTCCACCAGTGTGGGAAAAGCAGAACCTTTTAATTTAGTGAGTTAGGTTTCCAGAACAAGCCCCATCTGCAGGGGCGGGTTCCTAATTTTTTTACTACGACTCTGTGGGCATGGCTTATTTTGTGGGTGTTGCTTGCCAGCCATGTGACCGGGTGGGCATGGGCCTTGGGAGCTTGGCAGCGGCCGGAGAAGCAAGGGGGCATTGCCCACCCGCAACGCAGCCCCCCATAGTGGGAGCAGCAAGACCGCGGCAGCGGTTCTTCTAGGAGGCTCTGTCCAGCCTGAATGCTTCTCCCCATTCGATGATCCTAGGCTCCTGCTGCCCGTTCCCCTCCCCTCAGCAGCTCAAGAAGCCTCGAACGTGCGAAAATGCCTGGGATCATCACCGCGCGTTCGTGGCTTCTCGGACTGCTGAAAGGAGGGGAATGGAGAGAGCTCCTGCCACCCATTCTTTCAGTGTCTAATGCGCTCCCTCAGCCATCCTCCCCTGCTTGGACTCACTGTGGGGTAGGAAGGCAGGCTTCAGGGCATGCGTAGAAGAAATTTTTTTAAAAATTTAAAACATTTTTTTTTAAAAAATGGCAGTGCCCAGGCACCAGCAACCGCACCAGTACTGTGATGTCACCAGCGGGCCACTACCGGTGCTATAGAGTAGACTGCACCAGTAGGAACCCACCACTGCCCGGCCATCTGGGAGACTTGAGACGGGCAATCAGTATAAGAGAATGACCATATAACAGAATGGAAGGGAAACAGAGTTGGAAGGGACCTTGGAGGTCTTCTAGTCCAACCCCCTGCTCAGGCAGGAGACCCTATACAGGATAACAGAATGACAGTGTAACAGAATAATAGAGTTGGAAGGGATCTTGGAGGTATTCTAGTCCAACCCCCTGCTCAAGCAGGAGAGCCTATACAGCAGGGGTGTCAAACTCGCAATGACATCTTGTTGTCACGTAACTTTTTTCCCCTTTGCTAAACTGAGGGTGGAAGTGCCCAGCACGTGACGCAACCGGCCCACGTCATGTATACATGATAAGAACAATAAATTAAGAACAATAAATTAAATAACAATAACAGAATGACAGTGTAACAGAATAATAGAGTTGGAAGGGACCTTGGAGGTCTTCTAGCCCAACCCCCTGCTCAAGCTGGAGACCCTATACAGGACAACAGAATAACAGAATGACAGTGTAACAGAATATTGGGTTGGAAGGGACTTTGGAGGTCTTCTAGCCCAACCTTTAAAGCCCTACATGGCTCAGGGCCAGGTTATCTTCGGGACCGCATCCTGCCGCATACCTCCCTACGACCGGTTAGAGCCCACAGAGTCGGCCTCCTCCAGGTCCCGTCGACCAAACAATGTCGGCTGGCGGGACCAAGGGGGAGGGCCTTCTCTGTGGGAGCTCCCTCCCTGTGGAACCAACTCCCTTCAGAGATCAGGACCATCCCCACCCTGCTGGCCTTCCGGAAAGCGATAAAAACCTGGCTCTTCCGGCAGGCGGGGTAAATGAGATACTCTTTTAACTTTTGTAATTTCTGTATTTTTAATTATTGCATTTGTATGGTTTTATATTTTAATGATAGCTTTTATTTTGTGATGGATCGAATATGTTGTGAGCCGCCCTGAGTCCCTAGGGATTGGGCGGCATAGAAATCCAGCAAAATAAAATAAATAAATAAATAAATAACCCCCTGCTCAGGCAGGAGACCCTAAACAGAATAACGGAATAGCCACCACGCCTCTTATAAGCAGAGATTAACATCAAGAACAGTACCTCAATCAAGGAATTTCCAACTCAAATAAACAAGCTAACAGTAAACAACAGCCCAAACAAGGAACCAGGAAGAATATTCACACCAACACACACAGGATGAGGTTCAGAGCCATCAGGAATCTGACTGCCTGCACAGAGCACCAGCTCATCTCCCCACCGACATGGTACCTATCTATCTACTTGCATAGAACATGCTTTCAAACTGTTAGATCAGGGGTGTCAAATACAGATTTACAGATATACAGATTATTAAAGTTGGAAGGGACCTTGTAGGTCATCTAGTCCAACCCCCACTCAAGCAGGAGTCCCTACACCATTTCGGACAAATGGCAGTCCAATCTCCTTTTGAAAGTCTCAAGTGTTGGAGCTCTCACAACCTCCGCAGGCAACTTCTGTTCCACTGGTTGATCGCTCTCACCGTCAGAAAGTTTCTCCTTATTTCCAGGTTGAATCTCTCCTTGGTCAGCTTCCATCCATTATTTCTTGTCTGGCCTTCTGGTGCCATAGAAAACAGCCTGACCCCCCTCCTCTCTGTGGTAGCCCACACTACACAATACAATACAATACAATACAAGGCACAATACAAGGCCCGTGGGACCATCCTGGAAAATGTAAGGGGCTGGCCCACATCACTTCAGCCCAGTCTACCCAATGCGGCTTCGGCCCGGTCTACCCATTGCAAAGAGGAAACATGCCAGTAGTTTGGGGAGTGGTGTCAAGCTGGCCATGCCCACTCTGTCGGTCACGCCCAGCCAGCCCTCAACCACAGCCCTGATGCAGCTCTCAATGAAATTGAGTTTGACACTCCTGTGTTAGATGGACCAAAGCTGAGGCAAGTGACGGGAGCTCACCCTACCACCCTACCACACCGTGCTAGGACTCAAACTCCCAGAGCTGAGACTATGTCCAGCATCATTAGATTTAGATTTATTATTAGAGTTGGAAGGGACCTTGTAGGTCATCTAGTCCAACCCCCTGCTCAAGCAGGAGTTCCTACACCATTTGAGACAGATGGCAGTCCAGTCTCCCCTTGAAGGTCGCAAGTGTTGGGGCTCTCACAACCTCCACTGGCAAGCTGTTCCACTGGTTGATTGCTCTCACCGTCAGAAAGTTTCTCCTCACTTCCAGGTTGAATCTCTCCTTGGTCAGCTTCCATCCATTATTCCTTGTTTGGCTTTCTGGTGCCATAGAGAACAGCCTGACCCCCTCCTCTCTGTGGCATCCCCTCAAGTATTGGAACACTGCTATCATGTCACCCCTGGTCCTTCTCTTCGCCAGACTGGCCATGCTCAGTTCCTGCAACCGCTCTTTGTATGTTTTATTTTCCAGACCCTTTATCATCCTGGTTGCTCTCTTCTGCACTTTCTCTAGGGTTTCAATGTCTTTTTTGTAGTGTGGTGACCAAAACTGGATGCAGTACTCTAGGTGTGGTCTGACCAAGGCTTTATAGAGTGCTTCATTAAGCCATTGAGCCACTGTGTCTCAAAGAAACCAAGTGTGCCCATCCATCGGTGGTCCGAGAAGTGAAGGGAAAGACGCAGACTGGGAAGCAACACGCAACAAATGCAGCCAAGGCAGATCACTGGCGTAGGTTTGGCCCACCAAGGAGTTAAGTGACAAAGTCTACAGTCCCTCCGATGAATCCATAATTGATTCGGTAACAAATCACTAATCTCGCTGTCATCCTGGTGAATACGATAATAAATGTGCCCTGTCCAGGGAATGCAAAGTTGTTTGAATTGGGCTGAAATTATTAATAAAGGCCCAACTTTTTGCCTGGCTCTTATCTCTCCTGCTCCTCAATTCCAGCTACTTTAGCATTTCTTTTTAATCTCCCTCGCTTGTCACATTAGACAGCCGAGAGTAAAGAGAGGGGTATGTGTGTGTGTGTGTGTGTGTGTGTGTGTGTGTGTGTGTGTGTGTGTGTGTGTGCAAATTGCCATAGAAGCACAATGACAGGTTTTTTTGGGGGGGGGGTGGAAGAGTAGAGTTGCGAAAGCAAAGGGGGCTTTCATCCCTTTCCCCCCCTATTATCATCTATTTGGGGTGAGGGTGTGGGAGGCATATGAAGGGGAAAAAAACCAAATCAAAACAAAATACCCTGGAAATTTGAGGGGTGGGGAATTTGTTTCGGTCTGCCAGCCTTAGTATATTCCCAAACTTGCTTTGGACTTCCCTTCTCTCACACTTTTTTTTCTGTTATAAAAGAGCAGAGTGTTCTTCCTTCTCTTCTTTTTCCTTTTCCTTTCTCTTTTCTTCTTCCTACTCCTCTTTCCTCTCCATTTTCCTCTCCTTTCCCCCTTTCTTCCTCTTCTCCTGCTCCTTCTCCTTTTTCTCCCTCTCCTCCTCCTCCTTTTCTTGTACCTTGTCCTTTTCTCCCGGGAGCCGTCGCTACCGGTTCTCCGAACCACCGGCAAACAGGTAGCATTTCACCCACCCCGATGCATGTCCACTAGAGATCTAAGTCCATTCAACCTTGAATTTCTTCTTAACTCCTGCTCATTTCCCTTGACCGTTAGTAGCTCAGATTCTTGTAGAGTGCTTAAGCTTGCAATAAACTTTTATACATATCTGAATGGCCTGAATCTCTTCGTTTTCCTGGCACTTGATAGTTAGACTTGCAACAAGGACACACAGGTTGAACATCTGTCATTCTGCATTCTCTGTTTCCAGAAGTTGGGGGTGTTCAATCATTGGAGGTTTTCAAGAAGAGATTTGACTGCTATTTATCCGGGATGGTATAGAGTCTCCTGCTTGAGCAGGGGGTTGGGCTAGAAGACCTCCAAGGTCCTTTCCAACTGAGTTATTTTGTATTTTGTAAGCTCTGTTTGTTTGCACAACAGAGATCTACAAAAGCTTTGTTTCTCATTTGCACATATTTGCCAACCAAGAAGGAAGATGGGCATTGAACACCAAGTGAAAGGAGGTTGGGGCATGAAGGAAATTCCCCAAATATTGCTAAAAAAAACATAGCAGTATTTCATTGCCTAAAAGCCCAGCCTGTTTCAGATAAAATTCTTGATTGAAGCCATTAGTAAGCAAAATGAGCTAAAACTGGTAATAGCCAGCATTGAAAAAGAAAAAGTATAGTATAGCCTTTATTGTCATTGTACATCATGTATACAATGAAATTGGTTATGATATGGTGATGATAAGAAGAAAAAAACTTCAAATGCTAAAGGTGGAAAATAATAATAGCAATAACAATAACAACAGCAAGAAGGAGGAGGAGGAGGAGGAGGAGGAGGAGAAGGAGAAGGAGAAGGAGAAGGAGAAGGAGAAGAAGAAGAAAAAGAAGAAGAAGAAGAAGAAGAAGAAGAAGAAGAAGAAGAAGAAGAAGAAGAAGAAGAAGAAGAAGAAGAAGAAGAAGAAGAAGAAGAAGAAGAAGAAGAAGAAGAAGAAGAAGAAGAAGAAGAAGAAGAAGAAGAAGAAGAAGAAGAAGAAGAAGAAGAAGAAGAAGAAGAAGAAGAAGAAGAAGAAGAAGAAGAAGAAAGAAGAAGTTGCTAGACATGACCGAGTTGTTAAATTAACCCACTGGTCATTATGTAAAAAATACAACCTACCTATATCTGAAAAATCATGGGAACATAAAGGAAAAAGTTACTGAAAATGAGACGGTGAAGATCTTCTGGGACTTTCAAATACAGACGGATCGTCATTTGGAACACAACACGCCAGATATCATGGTTGTCGAGGGCCAAAGCGCTCAGTTTATTGATATCGCTGTACCAGGAAATGCCAGAGTCGATGAAAAAGAACTGGAAAAAATCACAAAATATCGCAACCTGGCCATCAAAACTACACGGCTATGGATGAAACATGTAACAGTGATACCCATTGTCATCGGGGCACTTGGTACCATGTCCAAGAATTTCACAAAACACATCAAGAAATTGCAGCTCCCTGCAATAACACCAGCAGAACTGCAAAAAACTGCGCTACTCGGAACATCACATATTTTAAGAAGATACTTGGTTGATACCTAGGACGCTGGCAGCAACCCGTACCAACCATCAGCACCGGTCAATGGTATTTGTGATACATTTTTAAATGTTCAGTTGACGGAGTTTCATGTTTAAGGAATAAATAACAATAACAATAACAACAACAATAATAACAATAACAATAACAATAACTGCAAAATACCAGGACTTAAAAATCGAAATTCAACGATTATGGCACAGACCAGCAGTGGTAATTCCAGTGGTGATTGGAACACTGGGTGCTGTCCCAAAAGCACTGGAATTACATTTAAAACAGCTCAAAATCGACAAAATCACCACCAGTCAAATGCAGAAAGCCGCACTGCTAGGTTCTGCACATATACTGTACTTTGAAAATACATTACGACGTCCTAGCCCCTGGGTGGGGCTCGACTAGTAATTAATGCCAAATCTGGCGAAACAACTGGCCGCTGTGATATAATTGTGAATAACAACAACAACAACAACAACAACAACAACAACAACAATAAATTAGAAGCCCCTACTATTCTAATAATCTCTCGCCCAATTAAAGTGTTAGGTTCATCAAGATATTGATTTATTAGCAAAAGAGATCACCCCTCTCTTTTATACAGATAGTCCTCGGTTTACAAAATTTCATTTAGTGACCATTTCAAAGTTACAACGGTACTGAAATAAGGTCTCATGACCGTTTTTCACACGTATGACCACTGCAGCACCCCCGTGGTGCACGTGATCAAAATTCAAAAGCTTGGCAACTGACTCACATTTATGACGGTTGTAGTGTCCCGGGCTCCTGTGATCCCCTTTTTGTGACCTTCTGACCATCAAAGTCAACGCAGAAGCCGGATTCACTCAATGACCGTGCGACCAACTTTACGACTGCAGCGATTCGCTTAACAACCGTGGCAAGCAAGGGGTTAAAATGGAGCCAAGCTCACTTAGCAACAGAAATTTGGGGCTCCATTGTGGCCGTATGCCGAGGACTGCCTGTCTTACATAGTCTCAGAGTCACTTCACATTGACTAAAAAAAGCACCCCCAAAAATGGAACAATAAATCAATAGCCCCAGGAAAAATAAAAAGAGCAATAGAAGTAAAATGAAAATAGAGAAGCTGCATCAACAAGAAACAAGTTAAAAATAATCCAACTGATATTTTAAAAGGTCTGGGAATACGGAGAGAGACCTCAAGGTAGAGACTGGTTAATCTCCCTGGAGATATTTTTTCAATAAAGGCACTATCATAAATAAGGTCACGCTTGTTAGTCAGACTTCCTGTAAGAGGGAAGTTGGTACAAGCAGCTTTAATTAGAGGCAGGGAAAACTCCATTTTTCAAAATTCTTCATCAAATCTGTCGGTAGAGAATCAGGATAGACTGAGGGAGAGAATCAAGATCACATGAAGTATTAACACCACCTTATAATGCCTTGGTAAGACCAGGGGCGGGTTCTTAATATTTTTACTACCACTCTGTGGGCGTGGCTTATTTTGTGGGTGTGGCTTGCCAGCCATGTGACCGTGTGGGTGTGGGCCTCGGGAGCTTGGCAGCGGCCAGAGAAGCAGGGGGGCATTGCCCGCCCGCAACGCAGCCCCCCGCAGCGGGAGCAGCAAGACTGCGGCAGCGGTTCTTCTAGAAGGCTCCGTCCGGCCTGAATGCTTCTCCCCATTCGATGATCCTAGGCTCCTGCCGCCCGTTCTCCCTCCCCTCAGCAGCTCGAGAAGCCTCGAACATGCGAAAATGCCTGGGATCATCACCGCACGTTCGTGGCTTCTCAGACTGCTGAAGGGAGGGAAACTGAGATAGGTCTTGCTGCCTGTTCTTTCAGCATCTCACGCGCTCCCTCAGCCATCCTCCCCTGCTTGGACTCACTGTGGGGTAGGAAGGCAGCGCATGCGCAGTGCCGGAAGCTCGGCTTCTGGGCATGCGCAGAAGAATTTTTTTAAAAAAAATTTAAAAAACATTTTTTAAAAAATGGCGGCACCCAGGCACCGGCAACCAACCGCACCGGTACTGTGACGTCACCAGCGGGCCGCTACCGGTGCTATAGAGTGCACCGCACCGGTAGGAACCCACCACTGGGTAAGACCACACTTGGAATACTGCATCCAATTTTGGGCTCTACTAAATAAAACAGATGTTGAGATTCTGGAAAGAGTGCAGAGAAGAGCAACGAAGATGATGAGGGGACTGGAGGCTAAAACATATAAAGAACGGTTGCTGGAACTGGGCGTGGCTAGTCTGATGAAAAGAAGGACTAGAGGAGACAAGATAGCAGTGTTCAATATTTGAGGGAGTCAAGCTATTCTCCAAAGCATCTGAAGGCAGGACAAGAAACAATGGATGGAAACTAATCAAGGAGAGAAGCAACCTGGAATTAAGGAGGAATTTCCTAAGGATAACCATCGACCTCACCCCATTCCTAAGAGGTCGGTAAGGGGCGTGCATAAGCGCACAATCGTGCCTACCGTTCCTGTCCTAATGTTCACATATATTCTTACCTCTTTTACTCTTATTCATGCTTGTACTATTACATATATATTCAATCGTGTTTTACTGTTTATACTTTGTTTATAATCATATATGCTTGACAAATAAATACAAAAAAAATACAATTACCATAATCAGTAGAATGGTTTGTTTTCAGAAGTTGTGGCTGCTCCTTTCCCTCCCGCCCTCCCTCCCTCCCTCCCCTCTCCTTATCCTCCCCCCTTCCTTCCCTCTTCCTTCCTTTCATCTTCCTTCCCCCTTCTTTCCCTCCCTCCCTCCCTTCCTTCTCCTTCCTTTCCCTCCTTCTCTTCTCCCTTCCTTCCTCTCTTCTTCCTTCCCCCTCCTTTTCCTCCCTCCCTTGCTCCCCTCTCCTTATCCTCCCCCCTTAATCCCCACTTCCTTCATTTCTTTTTTCTTTCCCCCTTTCCCCCTCCCTCTCCCCCTCCCTCCCTCCCTTCCTCCCTCCCTCCCTCCAGTGAATCGATGTTTCTTTTTCCCACCTGGGAATCAAAATACACCTCTTCATTTCACCCGCTGCAATTGAAACAATTTTGCCCGCAAGCAATTCCAAAAACAGGGGAAGCTTTGTGGGCCATTTAAAGGGGAGGGGGGCAGTACAGTCCGGCTCCTATCTAGAAGTGCAGAATAATTGCTTTTGGCCTGAGTGTATGATTGCAAGGGATTTAAATCTCTTAAGAAAAGTCCCCCGTTTCTTAATAAAATGCAGTGGGACGAAAATGCTAGACTTTCACCACACTGACTAAACATTCTGAGATTGGATCCCATTTCATTTGCCGGCATAGAGACTCGAGTGAGGCCTTTTACCAATTTTTCAGAATAAAGAGACAGATACCTTCCCCCTCACCTCCAAATTCATTTATCTAATGCTATTATTATTATTATTATTATTATTATTATTATTATTATTATTATTATTATTATTATTATTATTATTATTATTATTATTATTATTATTATTATTATTATTTATTCACAAAAAATGTAATACACAGCAAACGAGATTTATATGCTGGATTTCATATCACTATATCACAAGTCGAACACTTCCCAAGCGTCTAGGACTGTGTGATGTATTTTCGTATGATGCGCACAGATCCAAGTATGGTGGCCTTTTGCAACTGACAAATCATGACCCAAAATGCAGACTTTGCAAGGAAGCTGATGAAACAATTGATCATATCCTCAGCAGCTGCAAGAAAATCGCACAGACGGACTACAAACAGAGGCACAACTATGTGGCCCAGATGCTTCATTGGAACCTGTTGCAAGGAAGCTGATGAAACGGCGGCATACAAATCTATTTAAATAAATAAATAAATTCCTGACAAATGGCAGTCCAATCTCTTCTTAAAAGCCTCCAAGGATGAAGCTCCCACAACTTCTGAAGGCAACTTCTGTTCCATTGGTTGATTGTTCTCACTGTCAGAAAATTTCTCCTTATTTCCAGGTTGAATCTCTCCTTGTTCAGTTTCCATCCATTATTCCATGTCCGGCCTTTGGGTGCTTTGGTGAATAGCTTGACCCCCTCCTCTCTGTGGCAGCCCCTCAGATATTGGAAGATGCTATCATGTTTCCCCTGGTCCTTCTCTTCGCTAGACTAGCCATGTCCAGTTCCTGTAACTGTTCTGCATATGTTTTAGCCTCCAGTCCCCTAATCCTCTTGGTTGCTCTTCTCTGCACTCTTTCCAGAGTCTCAACATCTTTTTTATAATATGGTGATGAAAACTGGATGCAGGATTCTAGGTGTGGTCTTACTAAGGCCTTATAGAGTGGTATTAGTACCTCCCTTGACCTTGATTGAATCCCTCTGTTAATGTAACTTAGGAATTGGACTGGGAAGAGAGAGAGAGATTCGAGTCCAGGTGAGATGGTCACTGTGTCAGCCCTGCCTAAATCAAGCCTGCTGTTGTGGGGCAGCAAAGGGAAGGAACAGACAGCTTTGAATTCCGCTTAAAACCTGAAACTTGGCTTAATGCCAGCAACTGTGAGAGGGATCTAGGAGTCCTAGTGGACAATCAGTTAAATATGAGCCAACTGTGTGCGGCAGCAGTCAAAAAGGCCAATGCAATCCCAGCCTGCATTAACAGAGGTATAGAAGCAAGATCACGTGAACTGTTAGTATTGCTTTATAAAGTCTTAGTAAGGCCACACCTAGAGTACTGCATCCAGTTTTGGTCACCACGATATAAAAAAGATGTCGAGACTCTAGAAAGAGTGAAGAGAAGAGCAACGAAGATGATTAGGGGACTGGAGGCTAAAACATATGAAGAACCCTTGCAGGAATTGAAGAATGGTTGGAGGAATTGGTTACGTCTGGTCTAATGAAAAGAAGGGCTAGGGATGGCATGATAACAGTCTTCCAATATTTAGGGGGCTGCCCAAAGAAGAGGGGGTCAAGCTATTTTCAAAAGCATCAGAAGGCAAGACAAGAAACAACGGGATGGAAACTAACCAAGGAGAGAAGCAACATAGATCTAAGGTGAAACTTTCTAATGGTGAAAATTATTAATCACTCTAGCCTTTAGAACAGTGTTTTCCAACCTTGGCAACTTGAAGATGTTTGGACTTCAACTCCCAGAATGCTGGCTGGGGAATTCTGGGAGTTGAAGTCCAGACATCTTCAAGTTGCCAAGGTTGGGAAACACTGCTTTAGAAAGAGACTGGACAGCCCCTCATCTGGAATGGTATGGGGTCTCGTGCTTGAGCAAGAGGTTGGACTAGAAAACCTCCAAGGTCCCTTCCAACTCTGTTATTCTGTCATTCTGTACAGGGTCTCCTACTTGAGGAAGAGGTTAGACTAGATGACCTCCAAGGTCCCTTCCAATTCTGTTATTGTTTTTTATTATTATTACTTTTGTTGGATGATGGACATGTGTTTATCCCAAGCACATTTGAACTCATGCTGACTGACCACAGAGAGCACCAAGGACCTCACAGAAACCCGTACTTCAGCAAATTCACCACTCACCTCTCTTTTCCTCCTCCTCACCTCCACAAAATCTGTCCCTTTGCTTTGCATCCGAGGCCGCTTTAATTTAATTTGTAATAATGCTTTCCCCCTCCCCCCCACTTCTGGCCAAGTTTATATGCTCAGCTGAGTTCTTTGATTGGGCTTTGTGCCCGCTGGAATGGATTTTAATGCATATTTTTATATCTATATTATCAGCGTTATGCATTGGTGTGCTTTTCTCGCTCGTCTTTTTAATGTGTCTAGCTCTGACAATTGTTCTGATATTTTGATGACTGGCTGTTATGTTGTCTTGAAAGCCATTATGGCCGAATACCTTCACATTTGAAACGACCGAGCGAACCTGCAATGCATGCGCAAACTTTGGTGTACGAGATTGCCACAAAGACGGGGGTCGGAATGAATTTTGCAAAAGAGTTTGCGGGGGAAAAAGAAAAGAAGAAGAACTGTACATTGTACTCCAACATAATCTTATCTAAAGGAGCTTTTCCCTAAGGTGCTTTTTCAAGAGGCATCTGGACTTTCTGGTTTTTCTCTGAAGGGGTTTCGCTTCTCATCCAAGAAGCTTCATCCATTCTGAAAGATTCTGACCATCCAGTCAGAGCGGAAGAAGATTCTTGGATGAGAAGCAAAATGTCTTCAAATGAAAAAAAAAACAGAAAGTCCAGTTGCCTCTTGAAAAAGCACCTTTGGGACAACCATGACCTGGATGATGGAGAATCTCCATAGACATCTAAGGGGCTGCCACAAAGAAGAGGGGGTCAACCTATTCTCCAAAGCACCTGAAGGCCAGACAAGAAACAATGGATGGAAAGTAAACAAAGAGAGAAGCAATCTGGAATTAAGGAGAAGCATTCTGATAATGAGAACAATCAACC
Organism: Diadophis punctatus similis; assembly: GCA_023053685.1. Lineage (NCBI taxonomy): Eukaryota > Metazoa > Chordata > Lepidosauria > Squamata > Dipsadidae > Diadophis > Diadophis punctatus. The sequence continues at coordinate 3,151,324 of JALIGW010000032.1, read as the reverse complement.
AGTGGAACAGCTTGCCTCCAGAAGATGTGAATTCTCCAACACTGGAGGTTTTTAAGAAGAGATTGGACAACCACTTGTCTGAAATGTATAGGGCCATGATGGCAAACCTATGGCACGCATGGCCAAAGTGGCATGTGAAGCCATGTTGCCTGGCACGTGCAGGCTTGCCTGTTTGTCTTCCGGGTTCCTGGCACACATGGACATGCAGCGATTAGCTGTCCTTTGCGTGTACGGTAGTGCCGAAAAACAGTGTGCGCATGCGCTCTGGACAGCTGATCATCAGGTGCACATGCACACTAGAACCCGTAAGTTTGGCTTTTCCAGAGTGCGGCCCTGACGAGCATGCGCGTGTGCATGCAATGCTTCTGCGTGACCTTTTCGGCACTCGGTGCGGAAAAGGTTCACCATCACTGATATAAGGTCTCCTGCCTGAGGAGGGGGTTGGACCAGAAGACCTTCAAGGTCTCTTCTCTTCTATTTCTATTATTTCTATTTCTATTCTCTCGCCAAATTCCTGCACTGACCAGAAAGAAACAACAATGCCGACTTCTGTGATCTTTCACACAATATAAAATAGCTACAGTTCTGGAACACCCAAAATGTCAACTTGGAGACTTCTCACATCCTTCTAACACTGCTGTTTTGCAACATCCTGCAGTTCACAGCCAGTAGATTCAGTCACCATGCTACCAGTTTGAAAGAGAATGTTGGTTTAGATCAGTAGTGGGTGCTAAAACCCGCTGCTACCAATTTGCACTCACGTGTGCGTGATGCTTCTGCGCAGAAGCGCCCCGGGTGGGTGGGCAGAGCCTCCCGCCATTGCTGCTTCCGGTTCGCAGAACCAGTAGGAACCAGGAGCAACCCACCACTGGTTTAGATCTGGTTGAGTATCCTTGCTTCTTACAGAATCCAATTTGAGGAGTCCTTGGTGCTCTCTGAGCTTGCTTGTTTTCTTGCAGATGTTTCATTACCCAAACCAGGTAACATCCTCAGGGCTAGCATTTGTCCTGAGGATGTTACCTGGTTTGGGTAATGAAACAGCTGCAAGAAAACAAGCAAGCTCAGAGAGCACCAAGGACTCGCAGTCCTCCTTCTTGTCCCCCTCTTCCACTTTGCAAACACCACTCTCTCTAGCATTGATGATGTTACCTAGTTTGGTCATCGAAACGTCTACAAGAAAACAAGCAAACCCAGAGAGCACCAAGGACCGCTCGTGTCAACCCTGAGCTACAAATATTCTCTTCTATTGGAATCCAATTCTACAGTGTTCCGTCATTCACTGTTCCATGATTGTCTCCAAATTTATAACAACCTGCTCAACCTCTAAGCCTCCCCACCTACTTGTGTGTTCTTGCCAGCCATGCCAATAAAAATCTGGCCTTTGGTTTCTCGTTGCCGCGCACAAGCAATTAGAAAACAGATTCAACTATTGAACACCAATTCTTTCACTAGCTTCCCGAAATTAAGGATAATCATAAAGACATTACGGGATTCACAGATGTCCACGATGTCTCCATTAATGTGACATTATGCCTTGATTGGATGCATGAGCATGGAGGAAATCATTTAGCGCTATCGAAGAAATACGGATTGCATCCTTAAGTGACAGAGACAGAAATACCGAGATCGCAATGACTTGTGTTCTCACACTCTACTTAGAAAGGGTATCAAAACTCTACCGACAAAATTTGCGATAGGGGAGACTATCGGTAGCTCAGGTGTAGGATGAGCGTGGCAGTTCGTTCTCCAAGCTTGTGGGTTGGTTTCCAAACATTTCGTTACCAGGCTAGGTGATATCTTCAATGGAATTTAGGGGATGTCAGTATTGGTGTTCTTCTGCTTATATCCCATCACAAGACCTTCACCTGATGTGACCCTCACTTGACACAACCCACACCTGACCCATCACCTGATGTGACCTCCCCATCATAAGGCCCATCACAAGACCATCACTTGAGATGACCCAGACCTGACCCATCCCAAGACCCTCACCTGATGTGATCCTCACTTGATGCAACCCACACCTGACCCATCACCTGACATGTCCTTCCCATCACAAGGCCCATCACAAGACCTTCACTTGAGATGACCCAGACCTTGCCCATCACAAGACCCTCACCTGATGTGACTTCATCTGATGTGACCTCCCCATCACAAGATCCACTGACCACACAAAGCCCTTACAATCAGAAGAACACCAACACTGACAACCCCTAAATTCCTTTGAAGACGTTACCTAGCCTGGTTATGAAATGTTCAGAAACCAACCCACAAGCTCGGAGATCGAACCTCCACCCTTAATCATCAGAATGTCCAACCAAAGCCACCGGTGAATCCTCCTCATTTTGAAATATTCCTAGTAACTGGCTTCTGACTAGTTGAGTTCTTGTTTCAAGATTTCGGCTTTCATATTTTTTATTCGTCAAACAAAAATTGCAAATTCAAACAAGCAAACTAAGAAAATTACGATAGGCACATTAGTGTGGGAGATGACCAGGCTGAGCCTGAAGGAGGGCTCAAACACATCATCAGTCTGAAGTCCCTTCACACCCACAATAGATTTAAATCCAACTTACCCTGAATTCCATAGACTCTTCTCTACCTCCAACTTGCTTTGACTGTTAGGAGTTCAGATTCTTGTAGAGAGATTAAGCTTGCAATAAACCTATATATTCATTTGAACTTCCTGGTCTCCTGATTTCCAGTGCATTTCTTTCTCTCTCTCCCTCTCTCCCTCTCTCCCTCCCTCTCTCTTTCTTTTACATTTTTTATGGTTTTACATTAAACCGATTATTTGCACACATTACATTACAATTGGCATGTTAAAGGATTTAATTTATAAAAGAGAGTAATAGAATTGAAATGGAAACATAGGTCACATAGCAAGAAGAACTGATGGCAGCTAGACCAAGATGGTCATAGAATAGATCCCGCTTGATCAAAAGAGTCCACAAAAGAGACCTAAAACAAGATGGAACAAAAGAAAGTTCAGGACCATATTGGTTGGAAACAGGTGGAAGAGGCCTTCATCCAGCACTGGATGGACAATGGCTAAAACAATGATGATGACATTATGATTAAAGCTTTTAAAAAAGTCATTCGTCAGTAATGCATTACTATGTACAATTTTGTATACAAAACCTTAATCTGACTGCAAACGTCACGGCTCTAAACTATCCAAACCAACATATTCCATCTTTGTCGGGGCTAGCTTATTGCACAATCTTCGCATCTCCATTATTTATTGGTATCTATTTTTTATTACCCATTCTATTTATAGCTAACTCAGTTATATAATATCAACCCTCAATTATTCATTTTGCCAAGTGTCAGGGGTTTTGAGAAGGAAGGAAGACCACATATGGTGCCCCCAAAATGGTTACCTTGGTCAAGAGATGACAAACGTTTGGCGCACCAAGCTTTAGAGGAATGGCTCAAAACCAGTGAAGACTTTTCTTACTTCTGTTTCTTAGTTTAGTTGCATTCATATTGGTGTCAGAAACTGTTTTGGATTAAGTTGGATTATTTTCAAAAGCACCAGAAGGGAAGGAAAGAATCAATGGATGGAAACTAACCAAGGAGAGAAGCAACCTAGAACTAAGGAGAAATTTCCTGACAGTGAGAACAATTAACCAGTGGAACGGCTTGCCTCTAGAAGTTGTGGATGCTCCAACACTGGAAGTTTTTAGAGACTGGAAAATCATGTCTGGAATGCTATGAGCCAGCTGCAGCTGCCCAAAAAGCCAACACAGTTTTAGGCTACATAAACAGAGGGATAGAATCCAGAACACGTGAAGTGTTAATACCACTTTATAATGCCTTGGTAAGACCACACTTGGAATACTGCATTCAGTTTTGGTCACCATGATGTAAAAAAGATGTTGAGACTCTAGAAAGAGTGCAGAGAAGAGCAACAAAGATGATTAGGGGACTGGAGGCTAAAACATATGAAGAACCATTGCAGGAATTGGGTATGTCCAGTTTGATGAAAAGGAGTAGGGGTGACATGATAGCAGTCTTCCAATATTTGAGGGGCTGCCACAAAGAAGAGGGAGTCAACTTATTCTCCAAAGCACCTGAAGGCAGGACAAGAAGCAATGGGTGAGAAGCAACTTAGAACTAAGGAGAAATTTCCTGACAGTTGGAACAATTAATCAGTGGAACAGCTTGCCTCCAGAAGTTGTAAATGCTCCAACTCTGGAAGTTTTTAAGAAGAGATTGGACAACAATTTGTCTGAAATTGTATAAGGGTTTCCTGCCTGGGCAGGGAGTTGGACTAAAAGACCTCCAAGGTCCCTTCCAACTCTGTTATTCTAGTCCCGTGATGGCACGTGAGCCGTCGCCCAGCTCAGCTCCACCACGCATGTGTGTACGCCTCCCGCCGGCCAGCCGATTTTTGGGTTTCTGCTGTGCATGCACGGGGGTGGGGCACATGCAGGAGATACGCACGCATGTGTGGGGGTTGGGGGTTGCACGCACATGCACGGGAGGGCAGGGGGAATGCGGGGGCAAGTTGGAGGCAAGTTTTTCCTCTGGTTAATTGGAACACTGATTAAAATAAGGAAATGCTATCATGCCTCTCCTAGTCCTCCTTTTCACTAGAGTAGACACTAGATCAGACATACACAAGTCCTGCAACTAGACTAGACAACATTGACCCCAGAAGTTGTGAATGCTCCAACACTGGAAGTTTTTAAGAAGAGATTGGATAACCATTTCTCTGAAGTGGTGTAGGGTTTTCCTGCCTGAGCAGGGGGTTGGACTAGAAGACCTTTAAGGTCCCTTCCAACTATTCTATTCTATTCTATTCTATTCTATTCTATTCTATTCTATTCTATTCTATTCTATTCTATTCTATTCTATTCCTTCCAACTCTGTTATTCTATTCCATTCCATTCCATTCCATTCCATTCCTCTTGGATGAAAAGAGAAATATTTTCAAGAGAAAAAAAAAACCCAATGAAGTCTAGTTGCCTTTTGGAAAAAGCATCTTTGGAACAACCATGGCCTGGATAATTAAGAATCTCCATAAACATCTGAAGAACGGAGAGAGTGGCCAGGTCAGTGAGACCTTTAGGAAACTACATTTCTCAAAGAGATACCCGTTGACTCAACATCCATTCCCAGAAAATTGTCCTGGATTCATACCTAAGCTACTCCATTCAGACTCTACATCAGATTGTTCAGTATTGGTTTTCTTCAACCTCTGCTTCTGTCGCCGTTTGCTTTCTAGCCAGCTGGCCTTGGGTTCCACAGGGAATGTTTGAATTTAAAACCTAATTCACACCAATAATGGGCAAGGGAACCCTGGAAAGTTAAAGCCATAAATCTAATGCTCATTTGGAGGGTTGTTGTTGTTCTTTTTATTGCCCAATTGTTTCCTCTGAGAAGTTGGGTGTCTATAGGCAATGGTCTGAAAATGTACTCAATTAATTTCTCCTTTCATGCTTAAGTTCTCTGTCTTCATTTCAGCCTCTCTCCTAGAGAAGCTAATACTACAGTGCCTTCTTTTTTTTTGTAGCTACTTAGGAAGAAATGGCACAGCATCTGCACCTCTATAACTGTCTGGTTCGGTTCTGCAATCAAACAAGACAGACACAGACTTCAGAGGATAATCAGAACTGCAGAAAAAACAATTACTGCCAACCTGCCTTCCATTGAGGACCTGTATATTGCACGAGTCAAAAAGAGGGCCGTGAAAATATTTACTGACCCCTCGCATCCTGGACATAAATTGCTTCAACTCCTACCCTCAAAACGTCGCTATAGAGCACTGCACACCAGGACAACTAGACACAAGGACAGTTTTTTTCCTCCATGCCCTCACTCTGCTAAACAAATAATTCCCTCAACACTGTCAAACTACTCACTAAGGCTGCATTACTATTACTATTAATCTTCTCTTCATTGTTCCTATCATCCATCTCATCCATCCCACTTATAATTTGGTGCTTGTATTACAGCAAAATTTGCATACCAGTAGGAAAAAAAATTTGAATTTCACTCTTGGTACATATGTACTGTACATAATATGTAAGGGCAAGACTGTTTTTATGAAGTATTTCATCTTACGTGATACAGGTAATCCTCCCCTTACGTCCATAACTGAGCCTGCAAGAAGAATGAACGGGCTAAGACAGAGATCTCCAAACTGGGTGTCTTTAAGACTTCTGGACTTCGACTCCCAGAATTCCTCAGCCAGCCAATTCTGGAAGTTAAAAGTCCACAAGACTTCAAGTCACCCAGTTTGGAGACCCCTGAGGTCTGAATGACCTAAAGACCCTTATTAAAATGCCCATGTCTGAGAACAGGCTAAAATCTAGGACTTTTCGCTACCTAAGCCGACTACTACCAGCTTCGTTCTTAGCTCTGACCACTCTCCGAGAAAAGCAAATCTGGGCTTATATAAAACTTGGAAACTTGATCCGGTTCTCCTGCAGCTTGCCAAGGTGATTTAATATCAAAAGATGACTGGCTTTAATCTCAAGGCAGGAGGGAACGGTCCAAGTTATTTGGCTGAGCTCAAAGTCCAACAGCTGCCAGGTTTTGTCCAAAGGCGCACAATACTTTTTCTTTCTTTTCTTTTTCTTTTTTTCTTTTTTCTTTTTTTTTTGCAACCTTCCCCTGGATCCAGCAGGGCAGCTGCGAAAGGCAGAATTAAGTTAGCAGGTCTGTGAGAATTGCTTTTTTTCTCCCAGGGTGAATAATTCCTACTCTCTCAGCACAGCAATCTGCGGGCGGCTGGATCAGCCAACTGCCGAATTTTTCTCCCATTAAAGTCAGCTAATTGCAAACATGTGGCGTTAAACGCGGGATACCGGAGCACAAAGCAACATCAAGGTGTATTTCAAGGAAGCGGAGACCTGGGTTTCCGCAGCCAGGTCCAGAATGCGAAACACATCCTCTGGTGGCAGGTTTCATAAATCTGGAGGAGATGGTGTACACTCATATGCACATGCACACAAATGCACACAAATGCACACAAACACACACACACACACACACACACACCCCGTAGGTTTGTTCACATAGAATGTTGGGTGAACCCCACATTGCATTCTTCCTCTCCTCTCCTCCTTCCTTTTCCCCTTCCTTCCTCTCATTCATTCTCAAAATTTTTCTTTCAATCTCCATAGTTCTTCCTTCCTTCCTTCCTTCCTTCCTTCCTTCCTTCCTTCCTTCCTTCCTTCCTTCCTTCCTTCCTTCCTTCCTTTCCTTCCTTCCTTCCTTCTCCATCCTTCTTTCCAATATCCTTCCTCCCTTCCTCATCCATCCATCCTTCTTTCCACTCCTTCCTCCCTCCCTCCCTCCCTCCCTTCCTTCCTTCTCCATCCTTCTTTCCAATCTCCTTTCCAATCTCTTTCCTCCCTCCCTCCCTCTTCCTTCCTTCCTTTCTTCCTTCTTTCTTCCTTCCTTCTCCATCCATTCATCCTCCTACCTCCCTCTTTCCCTTCCTCATCCACCCATCCTTCTTTCCACTCCTTCCTTCCTTCTCCCTTCCTTCTCCCTTCCTTCTCCATCCTTCTTTCCAATCTCCTTTCCAATCTCTTCCCTCCCTCCCTCCCTCCCTCCCTCCTTCCTTCCTTCCTTCTCCATCCTTCTTTCCAATCTCCTTTCCAATCTCTTTCCTCCCTCCCTCCCTCCCTCCTCCTCCCTTCCTCCCTCTTCCTTCCTTCCTTCCTTCCTTAACCATACTTTCCATTCTTCTTCCTTCCTTTTTTGTCATTTGCATATTACAGCAAAATGAAAAAAGAAGAAAGTTCATTATTTTTTAAAAAAAGGTGGGGGGGCTACAAACATAACCCCTGCACAACACCTAGCCTTCTCCCATCATGTGCTAGAGAGATACAGAGGAGTTGGGACATTTTTATTTATGATCTATTGTGCTTTTCATTGCTCTCTGTACCTTATCCTGCTAGAAGAATGCTTCAGCCAAGATAGCAGCATATAAATATATGAAAGCAGTAAATAAGAATATAGACATTCCTAGAGATAGAAAGAAAGCTCTACCCACAATAATGTCAGAACTTCCTTGGAACAAATGCAAAATGGAAAGAAGTGAACCAGAGAAAATCAAGATATTTCCAGTTTTGCAATCGTGGTGAATCCCTTTAGCTCAGGTGGAGGAGGAGGGTGAGCTTATGGGTTGGTTTCCGAATGTTTTGTTACCAGGCGAGGTGACATCTTCAGCGGAGTTTAGGGAAGGTCACTGTCCATGTTCTTTTGCTTATAGGGCTTTGTGTGGTCAATAGGTTTTGTGATGGAGAGTTCACATCAGGTGAGGGTCTTGTGATGGATCAGGAATGGGTCACATCAACTGATCTGTCCCATCTGACACCTGACCCATCGCTGACCCATAACCAACCCACATAACCCCCCAACCAGCACTTCACATCCCAATGACCCTCACCTGACATGACCTCCCCATCACAAGACCCACTAAGACTCTCATTTGACATGACTCACACCTGGCTCACTACAAGACCATCACCTGATGTTATCCATGGCTGACCCATCACAAGATCCATCACCAGACCTTCACTTGACCGATGCACACCTGGCCCATCTCAAGAACCATCATCAGACCCTCACCTGATGTGACCCATACCTGATCCCCCACGAGGCCCATCACAAGACCCGCACCTGATGTGACCCTCCCATCACAAGACCTACTGACCACATGAAGTCCTGATAAGCAGAAGAACACCAACATGGGCATCCCCTAAATTCCGCTGAAGATGTAACCAACCCACAACTTCAAAGAATGAACCTTCACCCTCACCTCTATTTCTACTTTCCCCGGGGACTGTTTCTACTCCTGGTTGCAGTGAGGTGACAAAGTCTCAAGAAAATGACAACCTCATATGTCCTTTCTCCATTAACCAGGGTTAACAAGAGTTTAGGATCTCCAAAATACAAGCCATCAACTGGTAATGCTATCTCCAGAAGTAAAGGCAGTACAGAAATGTAGAGAAGTTGATTTGATTTACATTTCAACAACCAACTCCAACTTCCTAATGTGTCTCATGGTTTATATTGGACTCCATTGATGGTGATTCCATGGAGAGGCCCACGGACTATTGTGATTTTTTGCAGTGGCGTGGGGGATATTTTTAATATCTTTATATTTAATACTTTTTAATATTAATATCTTTAATACTTTTAAAGGCCAATGCAGTCCTGAGCTGCATAAATAGAGGGATACAATCAAGGACCAGAGAGGTACTAGTACCACTCTATAAAGCCTTGGTCAGACCACACCTAGAGTACTGCATCCAGTTTTGGTCACCACACTACAAAAAAGACATTGAAACCCTAGAGAAAGTGCAGAAGAGAGCAACCAGGATGATAAAGGGTCTGGAAAATAAAACATACAAAGAGCGGTTGCAGGAACTGAGCTTGGCCAGTCTGGCGAAGAGAAGGACCAGGGGTGACATGATAGCAGTGTTCCAATACTTGAGGGGATGCCACAGAGAGGAGGGGAGCAGGCTGTTCTCTATAGCACCAGAAAGCCAAACAAGGAATAATGGATGGAAGCTGAGCAAGGAGAGATTCAACCTGGAAGTGAGGAGAAACTTTCTGACGGTGAGAGCAATCAACCAGTGGAACAGCTTGCCAGCGGAGATTGGAAGAGCCCCAACACTTGCGACTTTCAAGGAGAGACTGGACTGCCATCTGTCTCAAATGGTGTAGGAACTCCTGCTTGAGCAGGGGGTTGGACTAGATGACCTACAAGGTCCCTTCCAGCTCTAATAATATATATATATATATATATATATATATATATATATATATATATATATATATATATATATATATATATATATATATATATATATATATATATATATATATATATATATATATATATATATATATATATATATATAATGATTTTATTGCCCGAACTATTGATATTGTAGGATCCCTCTCTTAAGATATGGCAATGTGTCAGCCCTGGAGGCCATCTTTTCTTTTGGATCTTCAGGGCTGCCACACTTAGTGCTGTGGGAAACTGGGAGAGGGGATTGCATGGAGTTGGTAGAGTTATTTGGCCATAACTACATTCTTTTCTCTGAGAGTCAAGGACGTTCAGCCTGCACCTGGAGAGGCATGACAGAGAGGCATCTCCAGTTGGGACGGTGGACTGATTGGACCATGTGATGGACATGCGGGTGCAGGGGAAGGGACGTGGACTTTCTTTTGGGTGGGAAAAACCCGGAAGCTTTCGGATTCCCAGATGTGCCAATATGACATCTCTAATAAAGTGGATTTTTGAGGAATTGCTTGCCTAGGAGTCTTACTTGGTTGGGGGTGTTACTTCAGTGGTGGGTTGCTTCCGCTTCAGACCGGTTCTTAGAACCGGTAGTGCTGGTGGCGGGAGGTTCCGCACACCCACCCAGGACACTTCTGCACAGAAGCGCCGCGAGCGCGCAAACGTGAACCGGTAGCGAAATCATTTACAACCCACCACTATGTTACTTGGAACCCTAACACAATGTTTCTCCATCTCGGTCATTTTAAGAGCGGTGGACTTCAACTCCCAGAATTCCCTAGCCAGTGTTGCTCATGAGTCATAGAATCATAGCCCGGAAGGGACCTTGGAGGTCTTCTAGTCCAACCTCCATCCAAGACAAGAGCCTTTATACCATCCTGGACAAACGGCTGTCCTATCTTCTGCTGAAATCCTCCAATGTTGGAGCACCCACAACAATGAACACAAAGAGTGTTATTGTTTCCTTCCAGAATCTTCTGAGTGGGAGGATAAATACCATATTTTTCGGAGTATAAGACACACCTTTTTACCCCCCAAAAGAGGATGAAAACTTGGGTGCGTCTTATACATCGAATGTAGCCCCACCCACCCACCCACCCCCACCCTTTGGCCTCTGCTTTCGAGCAATTTACTTCCTTGCAGCAAGCAGGGAAGAGCCTGTTAAGCCAAGTAAGTCATTATCAGCTTCCCAACCCCCAGCTGATTTGCCACGTGCAAAACTGAAACTGAAACTAGCTGCAAAGAAGCAAATAGCTGGGAGAGACACAGCAGATTTTTATTTTCTGCTGAATTGGATGCAAGGGGGTAAGTAAATAACTATAAATGTCCGTAGAATGTTCAAATTATTAGACTTATTTTTTAAAGACTGCTTTATTGTTGTTCTAGACAACTTAACAAAATGAAGAAGCTTTTTAAAATTAATGCTTGATCTGAAGAGGCCCAGTGCTATTGTGTCTTCTTTTAAATAATAGAGAATAATGTATACTTCCAGAAATTTTAATTAAGTTTGACAGCTCTGTACAAGTATAATCTGAAATGTAACAGTGTCCTGTTTAGTATTAAGATAAGGCAGCTGAGTTAAACCCTGACTTAGTCATGTTTGGAGTAGATCTATTTAAATAATTGGGGAGAGTTAGTGTGATTACATTTAAGAAAACTTTCTGGCGTAACTGCCATAATGTACATTTCTCCAATTCTTTGCTATTTCTATGGGTCAGGCACACATGCACAGAAATACACAGCAAACAGTGTATATCATCTGTGCTGTTTGCTGTTTGCTCTTTGCTGTTTGCTGTTTGCCAAATTGCTGGGAAGCAGAGGCAGATTTTTTCCCCTTGTTTTCCTCTCCCGAAACTAAGGTGCGTCTTATACTCTGAAAAATACGGTACATTCAACGAACAGAAGTTGCTCGCCCTTTAAAATCAGATTCCAACCCCCCACCTCAACTTCTCATTCCAGCTAAGACTTGAGGATTTCTTGCTAGCTTCTTGCCAAGTTTTCTAACCAGACCCAGCCAGGCTATGCTTCCAAATTCAGTAAGTGCTGCCCTCTGCTGTATTCAGCTACTGTCTAGAAATAGATATATATATATATATATATATTGGGGGGGGGAACGTACACAGAATACTGCTGATAAAATGCTGCCTGCAGGAAAAAATCGCACAGAAAAATGCACAAATCTTTCGGGCAGGTTAGAAAGAAAGACAGCACATTTTGCTAACTGATCCAGAAATGGTGGTTGGGGGCAGGGGTGAATTGCTATCGGTTTGGCCCGGTTTGGGCGTACCGGTATTGACGGCCGCCGGTGGTTCTGAGAACCGGTAGCGGTGGCAGTGCAAGGCTCCGCCCACCTGCCCGGACACCACCACTTTTTTTTACCATCTGCGCATGGGCAAAGCCTTCTGCGCATGCACAGAGAGTGATTTAATTAGGGCATTCCTCGGAACCCTGAGAGATAACAGGCTAACGGAGTTGAAAGGGACCTTGGAGATCTTCTGGTTATCCAATCTCTTCTTGAAGACCTCCAGTGTTGGAGAACCCACAACGTCTGGTGGCAAATTGTTCCACTGATTAATTGTCCTCACTGGTAGGAAGTTTCTCCTCAATTCCAGGTTGCTTCTCTCCTTGGTTAGTTTCCATCTCTTGTTTTTTGTCCTGCCTTCATGTGCATTTTTGGAGAAGTGGTTGAAATGATCCCTCTGCCTTCCTCAAGAGAGGCAGAGATTTCCATGTCTAATGGAGGAAGGGTCCCATAATCACTTTTGAGGAGGTCATCTGGAGAGAAAGAGTGAAGTGAAGGGACGCCATCTCTGCCCAACCAACCACGCACAGACACAGAGAGTTCCATGGAGCAATGCAGATCACAGGTGGGATTCAGCCGGTTCTGTCTGGTTCGGCCGAACCAGTAGTGGAAATTGTGGGTGGCCCCGCCCACCCGCCCTGACTCTATGCTATCCTATTTGTGCACGTTTTTGAGGCCAGTTGCATGCACGGAAGGCTTGCGTGCGAGTAAAGTGCATGCGTGGGTGGCTGTGCGCATGTGTGGAGGTGGCACGTGGGAGCGAAGTGTGTGTGTGTGCGCTCACATTTACGAACCAGTAGGGAAGGTAAATGAAAACCATCTCTGATGCACATGGGTGACCCTACGCTAATGAAGCCCCTTCCGAACGAGTCCTCCGTACCCCTGAGGTCTCTCTCTCTCTCTCTCTCTCTCTCTCTCTCTCTCTCTCTCTCTCTCTCTCTCTCTCTCTCTCTCTCTCTCTCTCTCTCTCTCTCTCTCTCTCTCTCTCTCTCTCTCTCTCCCTCTCTCTCCCTCCCTCCCTCCCTCCCTCGGGAATGCAGTTTCTTCTGGAACTTTCCACAGCCTTGAAGGCCTGCTGAGGCCAGAACTTTAGTTCCACCATCTCAACATATGTACCTTTGAACCCATCATTCAACTCATTAGATTCCTGATCAACAGTGTCATCTCCAGAAACAGGTGGGCTTGGAGGCTAAATTGTAGGAAGAACAGCTAAAGGAACTAGGCATGTTTAATTTAATGAAGAGAAGACTTAAGGCAGGCATGGAAGCCTCTTCCAATTCTTGAAGGACTGTTTCAGGGAAGAGAGGGTTGGACTAGATGACCTACAAGGTCCATTCCATTCCATCCACTCCACTCAGCTCCACTCCACTCCGCTCTTCTCTTCTCCTTAGTACCTGTAAGCAGGACAAGAAGAAATGGATGGAAGGTCTTCAGCGGGAGATCCAACCTGGAAATGAGGAGGAATTTTCTGACAGTGGGAATGTCTAATCAATACAAGAGCTTGCCTCTCCGAGTTGTGAATGCTCCATCAATTTATTTATTTATTTATTTATTTATTTATTAAAAGTTCTTATAGGCCGCCCAATCCCGTAGGACTCAGGGTGGCGTACAATGGGAATAAGAACAATACAGTAAAAAAGACATGACAATATAAAACACAACAACATTCATTCAGGGGGAATCCGATCTTCTACTTCTTCACCCCACCTGCCGGAAGAGCCATGTCTTCACGGCTTTGCAGAAGGCCAGTAGGGTGGGGATAGTTCGGATCTCTGGTGGGAGTTGGTTCCAGAGAGATGGGACTCCCACAGAGAAGGCTCTCCCCCGTGGGCCCACCAGCTGACATTGTTTGGCTGATGGGACCTGGGGGAGGCCCACTCTGTGGGACCTAACTGGTCGTAGGGAGGTATGTGGCAGGATGCGGTCCCGAAGGTTGCCTCCAGAAGTTGTGAATGCTTCAACACTGGAAGTTTTTAAGAAGATGTTGGATAACCATTTGTCTGAAGTGGTGTAGGGTTTCCTGCCTAAGCAGGGGGTTGGACTAGAAGACCTCCAAGGTCCCTTCCAACTCTGTTATTCTATTCTATCTCCTGTAGATTGTGATCTGTGTAAACTTACACAATGTGCCAAACCCTCAACTTTGGACAAGAAAGTCCAACATCTCTGTTGACAGCCAAGGCTGTATGGCTCTTCTCCAAATAAGGAGCAGATCATGGCTTAATGTGATGGCCAAGTTCACACAATGTGCTAAGATAACCTCTGGGATCCCACAACTGGTTGAACCACCAATTTTAACTTTCCTTTTTTTAGCCAAGCCTAACTGGTCGTAGGGAGAAATGTGGTAGGATGCGGTCCCGAAGGTAACCTGGCCCTGAGCCATGTAGGGCTTTAAAGGTCAAAACCAACACCTTAAATTGCGACCAGAGACTAATAGGCAACCAATGCAGCTGGCGGAGGATAGGTGTTACATGGGTGTATCTCAGCACACCCACCAATGGAGGGTTCAATGGAGATTTTCAAGAAAAAACTGGACAGCCTTTTGTCCAAGGTTGGTATAAGGACTCCTGCCTTGAGCAATGTGTGGACTAGAATGCCTCCAAGATCTCTTCCAGCCCTATGACTCTACGTAAGTTTGAAGTCCTCCTTGATCTCATGGTGTCGAGATTGAGTAGCAAGCAAAACATTTGCACAAGGGTGACTAACGCATCAAGGGCTCCCCTTTCTGGACTGTTTGGAAGTAGCAGTGGTGATTTATTCCTGGTCCCCCTCCCCCACCTCTGTAGACCCACTGCTTAGCCCAGATCTACCTTTGAACGGAGTCAAAGGTTGCAACTGATGTAAAATGAGGCAGCTGGGCTGCTGTCCAGGGTTGGATGCAAGGATTGTTGGATGCCTGCCATGAAAGATTGGCACAGTCTACTAGATGCCTACCAGTCATAAGTCAAGGTGTTGGTGTTGACTTTCAAAACCTCCAAACCTCCTTTGAGCTAGCTGATCTGAGGGAAGGGTCTCTCCATCTGTGAGTTTGCCTGGCTCACGCGATGACTGGAGGGTCTCTTTTGAAGACGGTCCCATGCAAGAACCTTGGATATTGAGTGTGTTGAAGGGGGTTCTTCTCTTCTGAAGTGTCCAGGCTAAAGAATCTTCTTTTCAGAAAGGGACCTTTCACCCCACCCTCCCAGGAGTTACACAACAGAAGGACACACAGGTAGCCCTTGAACTTATACAGAAGTTACAACGGCGCCAGAAAAAGCGACTGAGGAACAATTTTCACACTTACGACCGTTGCGGCATTCCCCCTGGTCGTGTGAATCAAAATTCAGACACTTGGCCACTGACTCACATTTATGACAGTCGCAGTGTCCCAGGGTCACGTGATCCCCTTTTGCGACCTTCCGAGAAGCAAAATCAATGAGGAAGCCAAATTCACTTAACAGCCGGGTTACTGACTTAACACGTGCAGGGATTCCCTTAACCACTGGGGCGAGAAAGGTTGTAAAATGGGGCAAAGCTCGCTTAACAACTGTCTCACTTAGCAATGGAAATGTTGGGATCAATTGCTGTCATAAATGGAGGACGGTCTGTCTCTCTGTCTCTCTGTCTGACTGACTGTTTTTCTTTCTTTCTGTCTGTCTGTCTGTCTCTCTGTGTCTCTGTCTCTGTCTCTCTGTCTCTCTCTCTCTTTCTCTTTCTCTCTGTCTGTCTCTGTTTCTGTCTCTCTCTTTGTCTCTCTCTCTCTCTCTCTTTCTCTTTCTCTCTGTCTCTGTCTCTGTTTCTGTTTCTGTCTCTGTTTCTCTCTCTGTTTCTGTCTCTGTCTCTCTCTGTCTCTCTGTCTCTCTGTCTCTGTCTCTCTGTCTCTCTGTCTCTGTCTCTGTCTCTGTCTCTGTCTCTGTCTCTCTGTCTCTGTCTCTGTCTCTCTCTCTCTCTGTCTCTCTCTGTCTCTCTCTGTCTCTCTCTGTCTCTGTCTCTGTCTCTGTCTCTGTCTCTGTCTGTCTCTCTCTCTCTCTCTCTCTCTCTCTCTCTCTCTCTCTCTCTCTCTCTCTCTCTCTCTCTCTCTCTCTCTCTCTCTCTCTCTCTCTCCTAAGCCTTTAGCTGTTAAACTTTTTTTAATTCCTTTACGGTAACTCTCTTGATTTTTTATTGTTCAGCTTTATATTCTGAATTTTGTTTTATTGTTGTAAGCTGCCGCGTGTGCTTATATAAGCAAAAAGAGAAGGCATAAATTTAACACTCCCAATGCTATCTAATACACAGCTTCGAGGTGGAGCAAGACGAAGGAAATCTTAAAATAAGGAATATCAAGTTGAACATCTATTTTTTTTTTAAATCACCCAAGCTCTTTTTATAAACTTCTTCCGCCCAAATGCAGCTTCTTTTCTTTTTTTTTCTTTTTTTCTTTAATGCAGAATTGCCACTGAAAAATCCGTTTTGAGATGCAAAACATGGCTTTGAGGAAAATGTCAGAACTGATTTCTCACAAACAGGATGAAACTCCGGAGGCATAAATTTACGGCGAGATGCACCATTGTCATTTGAGAACATGCCAAGTGGATGCAGATCTAGGCAATCTTTGGGCTCCTGGAGAGAGAGACCTATAGCCTGAGGACCCCAACTTGTTCTCTCTTGATGCAAGAGAAACTCAGAGAAATCTTCACACAGAAAGCCCTTGGCCCAAAGCGGAACTATTGATCTTTAAGTTGGTCGGCTAAGAACATGATTTTTCAGCTTGAAAAATACCTGCCAATGAGTTTGCCACAATAGAAGAAAAATGTTTGTAGCTCCCTGGAAGCCTGGCACTCAGACAAATTGACCATCTACAGGCACAGAGAGATAAACAACATCTACACACCATTCAAAAGACTAAAATCAAGTCAAAAGCCAATCAAAACGCTGAAAGACCACAACGCTTCCTTGGCAGCAATCAACATCCAGATAAGCAGAGATGGACCCCAAGAACAAGAACTAAACAATACCCCAATCAAGGAATTTACAAGTTGGAAAAACACACTAACAGTAAACTACAGCCCCATCAAAGAACTGCTAAGAATAGTGGCACAGAATCAAGATCACATGAAGTATTAGTATCACTTTATGAAACCCTATTCCACATCTGGAATACTGCAACCAATTTTGGTCACCGTACTGCAAAAAAAGCATTGAGACTTTGGAAAAAGTTCAGAGAAGAGCAATCCATTAAATTAAATTAAACTAAGATGATCAAAGGCCTGGAGTCTAAAACATACGAAGAAGGAATTGGGTCTGGCTAGTCTAGAGAAAAGAAGAACTAGGGAGGACATGACAGCAGTATTCCAGTGTTTGAGGGGCTGCCACAAAGAAGAGGGGGTCAACCTACTCTAGACAGTAGACAGCCAACTAAATATGAGCCAGCAGTGTGTAGCAGCAGCCAAAAAAGCCAACGCAGTCCTGAGCTGCATAAATAGAGGGATACAATCAAGGACCAGAGAGGTACTAGTACCACTCTATAAAGCCTTGGTCAGACCACACCTAGAGTACTGCATCCAGTTTTGGTCACCACACTACAAAAAAGACATTGAAACCCTAGAGAAAGTGCAGAAGAGAGCAACCAGGATGATAAAGGGTCTGGAAAATAAAACATACGAAGAGCGGTTGCAGGAACTGAGCTTGGCCAGTCTGGCGAAGAGAAGGACCAGGGGTGACATGATAGCAGTGTTCCAATACTTGAGGGGATGCCACAGAGAGGAGGGGGTCAGGCTGTTCTCTATGGCACCAGAAAGCCAAACTAGTTATAATGGATGGAAGCTGACCAAGGAGAGATTCAACCTGGAAGTGAGGAGAAACTTTCTGACGGTGAGAGCGATCAACCAGTGGAACAGCTTGCCAGCGGAGGTTGTGAGAGCCCCAACACTTGCAACCTTCAAGGAGAGACTGGACTGCCATCTGTCTCAAATGGTGTAGGAACTCCTGCTTGAGCAGGGGGTTGGACTAGATGACCTACAAGGTCCCTTCCAACTCTAATAATAAATCCTAAAAAAAATCTACTCTCCAAAGCCACAAAAGGCAAGAGAAGAAACAATGGTGGAAACTAAAAGAGAGAAGCAACCTGGAATTAAGGAGAAACTTCCTAACAGTGAGGACAATTAACCAGTGGGACAGCTTGCCTTCAGAAATCATGGGCTCTCCATCACTGGAGGTTTTTAAGAAGATACTAAACTCGTGATGGCGAACCTATGGCACGCGTTCCAGAAATGGCACACAGAGCCATCTCTCCGGGCACACAAGCCATTGCCCATTGCTCTTCCGGGTTCCAGTGTGCCGGCCAGCTGGTCTTCCCATGTGTGGGAGTGCTGGAAACCGGAAGATCATCTTCCTGGTACGGGCATGCGCACTGGCTGGCTGCTCTTCCGGCTTCCAGCGCATGCATGCGCACAGGCCAGCTGGTGGTCACGTGCACATACGAACCAGAAACCAGAAGACCAGGTGGCAAGTGTGCATGCGTATGCCGGAAACTGGAAGATCATCTTCCCAGCATGCTATTGCACACTGGGCAGCTGCTCTTCCAGTTTGTGGCATGCAGGTGTGCGCGTCCCCGTTTCAGCACTCAATGCTAATAAGGTTCACCAAAACTGGACTAAACAGTCCCTTATCTGAAATAGTATAGGTTCTCCTGCTTGAGCAAGGGGCTGGACTAGAAGACTTCCAAGGTCTGGTCTGGTCTGGTCTGGTCTGGTCTGGTCTGGTCTGGTCTGGTCTACTCTACTCTACTCTACTCTACTCTGCTCTGCTCTGCTCTTCCCACCAACACTGACAGGGCAAGCCACTTGTATAGAAACAGAGAAAACCTCACCTCCTCCTAGCACTGATGATGTTATCTAGCTGGGTCATGAGTATTCTTGATGGTTCCTTGACTGGGCTGTCATTTCATGATTGGCTCAAAGCCAGCTGGGTGAGCCAATCACCAGGAGAGAGTGAATTCCAGTCCCGCCTTAGGCATGAAAGCCGACTGGGTAACTTTAGGCCAATCCCTCTCTCACTCAACCCAACCCAACACACCTCACAGGGTTGTTGTTCTGGGGAAAATAGGACAAAGTAGATGATGTGTTGTGTCCGCTTTGATTTTGTTTTTTAAATAGAGACCAATAAAAGGCAGGATAAAAAATAAATAAATAATAAAATATTTTTTTCCTGATGTTACAGGCTTAATGGGGACTACATACAGCTTTAAACAGAGTTGGATTATGCCAAAACGGTTCATAAACCAGAAAAACTAGAGAGCCAGAAAGTAATTTCTGTCCTCACAATGTGAGTATTTCTTTTTGTTTGAAATCTGTGGGTCGTAACTATAAATAACAGATACTGAAGAGCAAAGTATTAGAAGAAGACAGAAAGAAACATGTTTATTGCATCGCTCTGGTGTTTAGTGTTGTGCCCTTTTGAACCCAGACATGGCGTTGAACAAGAAAGAGCCTTTTCAAAGATAACCTCTGATGGTTTCCTGCCCAATCTATGTTAGCACAGTTAATTTAAGTGTAATTTATTTAGAAGGGAAGTGCTAGCGTATCATACGATACGCAACTCTTTCGTACAATGCCCTGAGTCAATTCGATAGGAACAATCAATGGGCTATTGGCAAGTTCTCCGTCTTTTATTCTCAGTGTGTCATATCAGTTAGTGCCTAACTCATCGGAAAGAGTTTCCGACAATTGACCACAAATTGATGTCTTTTCATTATTATTCCTCACCCTCCATCTCTTCCTCCTCCCCTCTTCCTTCTCTTCCTCCTCTTCTTTTCCCCTTACTCCTCCTCTTCTTCTCCTCCTCCTCCGCTTCCTCTCCTCCTTCTCTTCCTCCCCTCCTCCTCCCCTTCCTCCTCCTCTCCTTGTCCTCTTCCTCTCCTCCTCCTCTTCCACTCATCCTCGCCTTCAGCTCCCCTAGGAGCTGAGATAGCGCAGTGGTTAAAAGCAGCATTGCGACCTTCAGCTGATTGCTAGTTCAGCACTTCAGCTGTTCAAATCTCACTAGGCTCAAGGTTGACTCAGCCTTCCATCCTTCCGAGGTGGGTAAAATGAGGACCCAGATTGTTGGGGGCAATATGCTGAACTCTGTAAACCGCTTAGAGAGTGCTGTAAAGCACTATGAAGCGGTATATAAGTAAAGTGCTATTGCTAAAGTGCTATTGCTTCTCCTCCTCATCCTCATCCTCCCACACTGATGACATTACTTAGTTGGGTAATGAAACATCTGCAAGAAAGCCACCAAGCTCAGAGAGCACCAAAGACTCTACACCCCTCCTCCTCCTCCTCCTCCTCCTCCTCCTCCTCCTCCTCCTCCTCCTCCTCCTCCACCTCCTCCTCCTCCGTCTCCACTTCTTTCACCCCCTCCTCCTCCTCCTCCTGAACAAAAAGCAATGGCTGGAAGAAACATATTGAAGAGAGAAGCAACCTAGAACTAAGAAGGAATTTCCTGACAGTGATGGCAATTACTCAGTGGAACGGGTTGCCTCCAGAAGTTGTGGGTGCTTCATCACTGGAGGCTTTTAAGAAGAGATTGGACAGCCATTTGTATGGAATGGTGTAGGGCAGTGATGGCGAACCTTTTTTGGTTCGCGTGCCAAAAGGGTGTGTGTGCGCACGCTAGCGCGTGCACATATACCCACACCCATTCCCTCCCCCCACGCATGTGCACCACCTCCCACCCTCACGCAAAGGCCTTACTGAAGCCTTGGACGGTGAAAAACGGCAAAATGGGCAAAACGGAAGTTCAGAAAAAAGCACTTCCGGTTTGCCCGTTGGGCTGTTTTTCACACACCGGGGCTTCAGGAAGCTTCCCTGAACCCTCCAGAGTGCTAAAAACAGCCCAACAGCAAACCGGAAGTGCTTTTTTCTGAACTTCTGTTTTGCCCGTTTTGCCGTTTTTTGCATTCTGGGGCTTCAGGAAACTTCCCTGAACCCTCCGGAGTGTGAAAAACAGCTCAACGGCAAACCGGAAGTGCGTTTTTCTGAACTTCCAGTTTGCCTGTGGAGCTGACATAGGGCAACGCCTCGTGTGCCTCCCGATATGGCTCCGCGTGCCACCTGTGGCACGCGTGCCATAGGTTCGCCATCACTGGCGTAGGGTTTCCTGCTTGTGCAATGGGTGGGACTAGAGGACCTCCAAGGTCCCTTCCAATTCTGTAATTCTGGAAGTTGCATTCAAACCAGAGACTTCTCTTTGCCCTTCTGAGGGGCAACCCCCCCCCCCCAAATCTTAAGGCTCCCAAATCTGACAGTGGGAGGACTCTGAGCTTTGTTGGCTACCTGTGTTCAGCTCCCCTCCCTCATTCCGCAAGCCGCGATAAGACTGCCAGCTTTCCAGGCAAAGATATGGATTCCCTATCTTCATTCCATTAAGTTTCTAAGCAGATATGAAATACAGGTGTCCCCTCCGTTTCAATTAGACCGTATCAGAAATCTCTCCGAAGAAATCTTATATAGATCTGTGTAACGTTGCAAGTTCAACAGTCTGGAAAACGCTGTCTCATCAGCAACCAACAATATTATTACGGATTCGCCTCCTCCTCCTCCTCCTCCTCCTCCTCCTCCTCCTCCTCCTCCCCCCCTCCCCCCCACTTCCCTTTAAAGACAACCCATATGGATTTTCCCCCCAACCACTGCAGTCCTTCAGATAGCAATTAATTTCCCCCTTAAATGAAATACCTTTCATATTCCTTTAACCAGGACAGATTAAATTGACATCTATGTGGCCCCGTTGGCTGGCCTAACCTATCCGTTAGCATTAAAGCTTTGCAGGAGTTATTGGGTCCTTCCCCTCCTCCTCCTCCCGTTTCTCCACCCTTCCAATTTCTTCTTGAAAATGGAAAGGGATTAAATTTGGATTAGATTAGTGTTTTAATCAGAAAGTCCAAAAAAAAAAAAGATGAATGGCTGATATTTTCAGCAGGATAAGATTTTCACTTTCCACCATCTCTGAACACAAAGGTGCATTAGCTTGACTCAAGATGGTTTTGTATTTCTCATCTCTTCCCATCAATGATAAAAATGGCAACGCAACAGAAGAGGACAATTATCCATTAGGGTAAGTATGCCATAGAGTGGGACACCAGCCAAATTATCCCCGTGGTTACTACATAACTAGGCAAGAATTCACATTCCCCACCCCACCCAGCTCCCCAGCAGCTTAGGGCTAATTGATTTCCATCTGAGGAACACCAGGTGAAGACACCTGGAAGGTAGCTCAAGGTAGTAACATGACCCATCAGTGCTGCTTCCAATTGTGTCAGCCTTGCTGGTTTTCCTCCTCGGTGAACTCAACACAGGTTAGCATCACTTTAAAGGCCTTTACTCTCTAGTTCAGGATAAGCAAGTGGCTGGCTTCCAGATGTTTTGGAGTTGCACTTTTCAGTGCCATTGTAATTTTGCATGGTCACAAAATAAACTCTTGTAAATCAAAGACTACCTGTACTAACATTGCAAGCTGTTTCGTTTGGTGGCAGCAGAGCCTCAGATAGAAAGTCCATACAGAGAGTGGTGAGGACAGCGGAGAAGATTATAGGAAGCTCACTTCCCGTCATTCAGGATAACGCTTATAAATGCTATGTGCTTAGAGCTCAAAGCCTTGTTAGAGACCCACACACACACACTCCACGGTCTGTCTCTGTTGCTCCCCTCTGGGAGGAGGTCTTGAAGTATTTCTAGCAGGACTACCAGATTCTGTAACGGCTTATAGGTGGTAAATTATAGGCATGTTCCCTATGCCATCCGTCTGGTAAACTCGCAAGATTTGTTTTTTCACCATGTACATGTATACATTCGAACTAGACTGTGTTGTTTCTCTGTGTCATAGAATATATGTGGGTATATACATAATTTTGCATTTATTTAGTCATGTTTATGTAGTGTATATTGGAGGTGACCCTTTGACAGCTGTATGCAACAAAATTTCATTTTAATGTATGCCTATTCATGTACATTCTGTGAGGAATGGAGCCTGTGGTGGCGCAGTGGTTAAAAGCAGCACTGCAATCTGAACTGCTAGTTCAGCAGTTCAGCTGTTCAAATCTCACTAGGCTCAAGGTTGACTCAGCCTTCCATCCTTCTGAGGTTGGTAAAATGAGGACCCAGATTGTTGGGGGCAATATGCTGAACTCTGTAAACCGCTTAGAGAGGGCTGTAAAGCACTATGAAGCGGTATATAAGTCTAAGTGCTATTGCTATTGCTATTGCTACATTCAAAGTGACAATAATGTTCTGTTCCGTTCCGTTCCATTCCGTTCCAATCCACTCCACTCTCTATTTTGTATCCTATCCTATCCCATCCCATCCCATCCCATCCCATCCCACGCCACGCCACGCCACGCCACCCCATCCCATCCCATCCCATCCTATTGTTTCCTACAGGGTTCCGGATGCAATTCAAGGTATTGGTTACCACCTATAAAATCCTTTATGTCACAGGGCCATATTATTTGTGAGATTGCCTGCCTCCAGTTGGCGTTCTTTGTCCGCCGAGATCCAGCACACAGGACCCATTTTAATTTCCCTCTATGAAACAATGTCACCTGGAGGCATAATCTCTAAGTTGTAGTGCCTGCTCCCTAGAACAATATTTGCTAAAATTCAGATAGCCCTGGCTCTGCTAGTATTCCCCGAGATCCTGAAAATTCATTTTTTTTTTGCCCTGGGCGTTGAGCTACCGTGTGATTAAACCCAGAAATGAAAAGATCTTGATGGGAATTTGCTGGAAGTACAGTAAACTCATTTATTCTGCTTTGGATGTATGTGGTGTTTTGGTTCCCGTGTTTCTAACCATATGCAAGATAGGGACAGTTTGTGAGCTGGGAGAACATGGAAATCAAGTCAAGTCAAGTCAAGTCAAGTCAATCAATCAATCAATCAATATAGAACTATAGGGAAATTTCCTGACAGGGAGAACAAATAACCAGTGGAACGGCTTGCCTTCAGAAGCTGTGGGTGCTCCATCACTGGAGGCTTTTAAGAAGAGACCGGACAGCCATTTGTCTGGAATGGTATATGTTCTGTTGGAGCAAGGGGTTGGGCTAGAAGACCTCCAAGGTCCCTTCCAACTCTGTTATTCTGTTATTCTACTACTCATTGCCCAGAGAACCTTAGCTTTGATCCAATGCATCTGAAAGTCAATTACAAACAAAAAAAATGTGGCAAAAGAATATCCCAAGATCACAGGAGGTGATGGAGCAGGGGGTCCCCAAACTTGGCAACTTTAAGACTTGTGGGCTTCAACTCCCAGCTGGCTGGAGAATTCTGGGAATTGAAGTCCACAAGTCTTAAAGTTGCCAAGTTTGAAGACCTCTGTGATGGAGAAATGAACATTTACAATAGCAGAAAGGGTTTGTCCCATGGAGCACAGTCATTGAGATGTGGGCAGCCTACAAGTTCCATATATTGTTATTATCTTGGGAGTCCTAGAAAAAGTTGTCAAAACCAGGTAGGCTAACATTATACGCCCCTTTCTGCTTCCCTCTTTTTAAATATATGTAAAATAATATTTCAAAAGCAATGAGATTTCTGATCAAAGCCAGGTTTTCTTTCTAAAAGAAAAAGTGGGAGCATCTCAGGAGGGTAGAAAAGCTTTTTAATTAATGGATTCTGGAGGAGGAGTGGGAAAAGAGCTAACTGATGGCATTCAGATTGTTGTAATTATTAATTTCTCCAACAAAGTGATGAATCTCCAGGTGCGCTACCTATCGACTATCTCTTCCTTTCATGCTAACGATGCCATCTCTTCTTTAGATGGAGGGAAGATGAATGGAATTAAAACCGACTGTGATCACATGATGGGCAAGTCG
>JALIGW010000032.1:3098945-3123945 GCA_023053685.1 Diadophis punctatus similis | reverse complement strand
CTGTCCCTGTGTTACCCTGGTTTTCAGACACAAGTTTTTAAATGCCTTTCTTGGTTTCTGTTTCTCGAAAACACCCGGGAATCAATGTTCATGTTGTTATACACACTGGCATATTTCCTGTAGCCTTCGGGCAATTTTCACCACGGCTATGCAATTCCTCTTAGGAGCAGGCCTACAATGTTCTACCTTATGATGTGATTATTCAATTCGCTATAACTCCCTTGTCTCTTTTGAATAGATCTGGATGCCTTTGTCTTTCTCTGTGCTACTAAAAGCAAAAAAACAAAAAACAAAACCAAATGAAAAACAAATGAGGGTTCCCAATTGATCCCCAGAAGAAGAAAAAACATCATGTATAATTTCTATATGTACAACAACATTTCCTAACTGTGAGGACAATTAATCAGTGGAAAACGGCTTGCCTCCAGAAGTTGTGGGTGCTCCATCACTGGAGGCTTTTAAGAAGAGAAATGGACAGCCATTTGTCTGACATGGTATACGGTCTCCTGCCTGAGGAGGGGGTTGGACTAGAAGACCTCCAAGGTCCCTTCCAGCTTAATTCTAATTGAGAACAATTAACCAATGGAATGACTTGCCTTCAGAAGTTGTGGGTGTTCCATTGCTGGAGGTTTTTAAGAACAGATTGGACAACCATTTATCTGAAATGGCATAGGGTTTCCTGCTTGAGCAGGGGGTTGGACTAGATGACCTCCAAGGTCCCTTCCAACTCTATTATTCTATGTTCTATGACTTAGGTCTGTTTTTCACATTTTCAATCATTGCAGCATCCCTGTGGTCACAGGATCAAAACTGGGATGCTTGCCAACCGATTCGCATTTATGACGAGTTGCCGTTCTCCCGGAATCCTGCGATCAACTCTTGCGGGATCGTCCGACCCGCCAACTCAATGGGGAGGACGGATTCACTTCGCCTCTTAGTCATATCACTAACTTTAACCCCTGCAGTGATTCACTTAACAACGGTGGCAAGAAAGGTTAATGTTCACTTAACAACCATCTTGCTCAGCAGCAGTAAATTTATGGTGAGTTGTGGTCGTAAGGATTCCATGCCCTGTTTGTGATATATCTGTGGAGTTTTAAGAAGACGTATTAGTAAATTATTACTTAACTGCCCTCCTTCTCCCACCCACCCCCAAAAACAACAACAAAGGGAGAACCATTGTGAGAAGTGATCTGGAGGTGGGGTTTGGTGTCCAGGAAAAGAGGAAAAAATCAATGAGCTAGAGAAACATCCTTCGCCCAGCCTTTCAGCTGCCTGGAGAAAATATTTATGGGACAGTTGTAAAGCTTTGAAAACAAGAGTGCGTAATGGAAATATTGATGGAGTTTCAATACAGAGGTAGCAATGCTGGCAACTCTGAGGTGGAGATGGAGGTAGCCTTTCTCCATCTCCTCGGATCTTCTTTCTCTTCTTCATCTGGTGTAGGAACTTCAAATGGTGTAGGAACTCCTGCTTGAGCAGGGGGTTGGACTGGATGACCTACAAGATCCCTTCCAACTCTAATAATAAATCTAAAATAAAAATCTAAAATCTAAATCTTTCATACCCAGCACTTGAACTTTTACTGCAGTGTTTGACTTGTGTCAACTCTGAAGTTGGCCTGATTGAGGCCATCCTTGAGGCTTCAGTGTTGCCACAACGGAGATGGGGATTAGGGAGGGAGTTTGTAGCCAAAACAAAATACTTTCCCCTGGGAACCAAGTACAATCCAACAGGTGCTGAAGAGAGGAGGAGTGATGTTACCAAGCAACTGGAGAACACCCTGATTGGACATGCAATTGTTTGTTTGGGAAAAGGGGAAAACTTTTACTTTTAATTAGGTGAAAACTGCAGGAACCTTTAGAGTTGGTTTTCACCAGCCTGTGCTGATATGATAGATGCAATAAAACTGTTCTTTGAGGAATCTACCTGCCTCAGAGTTCTGATTGTTATGGGTGTATTACTTGGAACCTTGACATTTTGCTTCTCTGGGGGTTTCTTCTTCTTGACTTCTTGGCTAGGTCTGATTGCCAAGTAAAATTGAACAGAAGAGAATAATAGAGTTGGAAGGGACCTTGGAGGTCTTCTAGTCCAATCCCCTTCTCAGGCAGGAAACCCTTTACCATTTCAGACAAATGGTTGTCTAATCTCTTCTTAAAAGCCTCCAGTGTTGGAGCATTCACAACTTCTGGAGGCAAACTGTTCCACTGGTTAATTGTTCTCACTGTCAGGAAATTCCTCCTTAGTTCTAGGTTGCTCATCTCCTTGGTTAGTTTCCATCCATTGTTTCTTGTTACAATGTCACCTTTCCCCCCCCCAATGCCGTGGTAACTTCGAACAGTCACCAAATCAAGCTGTTATAAGTTGAGGAACTCCCCATATAAGACGTTAGCCACGGGATCCCAAATGTACAACTGTTTGTTAAATACGTGGGTTGTGGTAGGATGCACTATTTGGCTGGACCAAATTGGATGCTCGGAGAGAAAGCCAAGAAGCATGAAAAGGGCCGAGAGGCAAGATTTTCTGTTCAGCAGGATGTCCAAGGATGAGTTTGATGTGCAGATGATGGATTGTATCATTTAAGACCAAGCTACATCTCATTTTGGTATTCGGGAGGCTAAGTGGAAAAACCATCCAGGGATTAGAAGATGCCATCTAATTTTAATTAATTAGTTAACTCTAATTTGTCATCAAGGAAACCTGAGACTTGTAATCTACATTGAGAGCCAGTTTTGTCCAGGCAACAGGCTAGAAACAAGGAGACAGTGAATGTTAGGCCTGTCTTAGGCATGAAATGCAGCTGGGTGACTTTGGGCCAATCACCAGGAGACGTTGAGTTCTAGTGCAACATTAGACATGAAAGGCCTGATAACTGCAACTTCAAATCTCAACCAACAAATGCTCTGTCTTACACATTGGCAAAAAGAATCAGAACACAAAATACAAACTTGGAGGACACGTCCTTGTAGACGACCCTCACTCTGTCAAGGACCTTGGAGTACTCATATCTAATGACCTAAGTACCAGAGCCCACTGTAACAACATTGCCAAAAAGGCACTAAAAGTTGTTAACCTAATCTTGCGTAGCTTCTTCTCCGGCAATATTACACTGCTAACCAGAGCATACAAAACATTTGTTAGACCAATTCTTGAATACAGCTCACCTGTCTGGAACCCACACTGCATATCGGACATTAATACAATCGAGAGAGTCCAGAAATATTTCACAAGAAGAGTCCTCCATTCCTCCGCTCGCAACAGAATACCTTATTCCACCAGACTTGAAATATTGGGATTAGACAATTTAGAGCTACGTCGCCTTCGATCTGATCTAAATGTAGTTCATAAAATCATCTACCACAATGTCCTACCTGTCAATGAATACTTCAGCTTCAACCGCAACAATACAAGAGCACACAATAGATTCAAACTCAATGTAAACCGTTCCAAACTCGACTGCAGAAAATACGACTTCAACAACAGAGTGATCAATGCCTGGAATGCACTACCTGACTCTGTGGTTTCTTCCCCAAACCCCAAAAACTTTAATCTTAGACTGTCTACAGTCGACCTCACCCCATTCCTAAGAGGTCTGTAAGGGGCGTGCATAAGAGCACCACTGTGCCTACCGTCCCTGTTTTACTGTCCTATTGTCCAAATTTACCTGTACCTACTTTGCTTTTGTTTATGTTTATACCATACCTGCTATCTTGTACATATTTTGACTAACTAACTAACTAACTAACTAACTAACTAACTAACTAACTAACTAACTAACTAACTAACTAAATAAATAAATAAATAAATAAATAAATAAATAAATAAATAAATAAATAAATAAATAAATAAATAAATAAATAAATAAAGGCAGCTAGATGACTTTGGGCCAATGCCCAGGAGACTGTGAGTTCTAGTGCAACATTAGACATGAAAGGCAGCTAGATGACTTTGGGCCAATGACTAGGAGATGGTGAGTTCTAGTCCCGCCTCAGATATGAAATCTAGCTGGGTGGCTTTGGTCATTCTCGTTGCTCTTCTCTGACTCTTTCCAGAGTCTCAGCAGACAGAAGACTTGGTCTTCCAATTTATTTATTTATTTATTTATTTATTTATTTAAATGGATTTATATGCCGCCCAACTCCCAGGGGACTCTCCCAACAACATCCCTGTAAAGTAGCTTGAGCTGAATAACAGAGAATAAAAGATGCTAAGTTACCCAGTGACCTCACCTGGCTGAACCAGCCTTGAATCTGGTCCTGGGACCAGAAACATCTTGATCAGAGGTAGTATTCATTTACCTTCCCTACCGGTTCATAAATGTGAGCGTGCGTGCACCTCCACACATGCACATGGCCTCCTGCGCATGCGCTTTACTCACACATGCACCTTCCGTGCATGCGCCCGGCCTCAAAAAGGTGGCTAAATAGGATGGCAATACGTCACCCGCAGTCGCCGCTACCGGTTCTCTCAAACCGGTCTGAACCGGCTGAAAACCACCTCTGATCTTGATCCAGCCTCTCTCTATCTTGGGGCTGAGCATCCAATACACAAAAATTTCTGGGATCCTCAGAGCCCTCAATTAAGCTTTTTTTAAAATCTCTTCTTTTTTCCCCTCCCTTCTTGCCAGCAAACTTCCATTCCTCCCTCCGACTCTTTCTGCCTCCTCTCCTCTCCTCTCCTCTCCTTTCATTTTATTTTAATTATTATTATTATTTCCCCTCTTTCATTCCATAAGTGCTTGGGGTTTTTTTTTTCTTCCCCTTTTTGGGGTAATATGAGAAGAAGCTTTTATTTCTATAAAACGGCAGCTGCTTTCATTTAGTTTAATGGATTTAATGTATTTAGATGTTCCAAGAGAAGCTGCGAGCTGACGGTATTATCCAGCCGTTCGCTGCTTAGTGCCTCTTCTAATGACGAGACTTATCTGATTCGGAGCATCTCACATCGGCAGCAATATTAATTCTCCCTTCCTTTGTCTTTGGGCTTCCAGATTTAATTTGTAGAGGGAATTCTTTCGAGAGACATGGGTTCTTTTTTCCTCCCTCTCCACAGACCTCGTAATGGTATTTTTTTTAAATTTTGATTTCTTTAATTGTATTTATCGGTCTTCCGCTGTTATTATTTTTACAAATAACTCAAGGCAGCAAATACACAACAGCACACTTTCCTCCTTCTGTCTCCCCCCCCCCACAACAAGAACCCTGTGAGGTGAGTTGGGCTGAGAGAGATGGACCTGCCCAAAAGTCACCCAGTTGGCTTTCATGTCAAAATCAAGACTAGAACTCTTTTTTTCCTGGTGATTGGCTCAAAGACGCCCAGCCAGCTTTCAAGCCCAGCCAGCTTTCATGCCTAAGGCAGGACTAGAACTCACTGTCTCCTGGTGATTGGCCCAATGTCACCAAGCCAGCTTTCATGCTTAAGGCAGAACTAGAACTCACCATCTCCTGGTAATTGGCCCAAAGTCACCCAGCAGGCTTTCATGTTTAAGGCAGGACTAAAATTCACTATCTCCTGGTGATTGGCCCAAAGTCACCCAGTCGGCTTTTGTGCCAGAAGTGGAACAATAACTCACAATCTCCTGGTGACTAACCCAAAGTCACCAAGCCAGCTTTCATGCTTAAGGCAGAACTAGAACTCACCATCTCTTGGTGATTGGCCCAAAGTCAAGCAGTTGGCTTTTATGTTTAAGACAAGACTAGAACTCACCATCTCCTGGTGATTGGCTCAAAGTCACCAAGCCAGCTTTCATGCTTAAAGCAGAACTAGAACTCACCATCTCTTGGTGATTGGCCCAAAGTCAAGCAGTTGGCTTTTATGTTTAAGGCAAGACTAGAACTCACCATCTCCTGGTAATTGGCTCAAAGTCACCAAGCCAGCTTTCATGCTTAAAGCAGAACTAGAACTCACCATCTCTTGGTGATTTGCTCAAAGTCAAGCAGTTGGCTTTTATGTTTAAGACAAGACTAGAACTCACCATCTCCTGGTGATTGGCCCAAAGTCACCAAGCCAGCTTTCATGCTTAAAGCAGAACTAGAACTCACCATCTCTTGGTGATTGGCCCAAAGTCAAGCAGTTGGCTTTTATGTTTAAGGCAAGACTAGAACTCACCATCTCCTGGTAATTGGCTCAAAGTCACCAAGCCAGCTTTCATGCTTAAAGCAGAACTAGAACTCACCATCTCTTGGTGATTGGCCCAAAGTCAAGCAGTTGGCTTTTATGTTTAAGACAAGACTAGAACTCACCATCTCCTGGTGATTGGCTCAAAGTCACCAAGCCAGCTTTCATGCTTAAAGCAGAACTAGAACTCACCATCTCTTGGTGATTGGCCCAAAGTCAAGCAGTTGGCTTTTATGTTTAAGGCAAGACTAGAACTCACCATCTCCTGGTAATTGGCTCAAAGTCACCAAGCCAGCTTTCATGCTTAAAGCAGAACTAGAACTCACCATCTCTTGGTGATTTGCTCAAAGTCAAGCAGTTGGCTTTTATGTTTAAGACAAGACTAGAACTCACCATCTCCTGGTGATTGGCCCAAAGTCACCAAGCCAGCTTTCATGCTTAAAGCAGAACTAGAACTCACCATCTCTTGGTGATTGGCCCAAAGTCAAGCAGTTGGCTTTTATGTTTAAGGCAAGACTAGAACTCACCATCTCCTGGTAATTGGCTCAAAGTCACCAAGCCAGCTTTCATGCTTAAGGCAGAACTAGAACTCACCATCTCCTGGTAATTGGCCCAAAGTCACCCAGCTGGCTTTCATGCCTAGTCAGGACTAGAACTCACTGTCTCCTGGTGATTGGCCCAAAGTCAAGCAGTTGGCTTCCATGCTTAAGGCAGAACTAGAACTCATCATCTCCTGGTGATTTACACAAAGTCAATCAGTTGGCTTTTATGTTTAAGGCAAGACTAGAACTCACCATCTCCTGGTGATTGGCCCAAAGTCACCAAGCTGGCTTTCATGCCTAGTCAGGACTAGAACTCACTATCTCCTGGTGATTGGCCCAAAGTCACCCAGCAGGCTTTCATGTTTAAGGCAGGACTAAAATTCACTATCTCCTGGTGATTGGCCCAAAGTCACCCAGTCGGCTTTTGTGCCAGAAGTGGAACAATAACTCCCAATCTCCTGGTGACTAACCCAAAGTCACCTAGCCAACTTTCATGCTTAAGGTGGGACGAAAACTCACCATATCTCCTGGAGATTGTTCCAAAGTCCCCTTAATTCTAGGTTGGATCTTCCACCCATTACTTCTTGTCCTGCCCTGAGCTGCTTTGGAGAATAAGTCCATCCCCTCTTCTTTATGACTGCCCCTCAAGTGCTGGAAAACTGCTAACATATCACCCGTAGTCCTTCTGTTTGTTATAGACATACCTAGGTCCCTCAATTGCTCATCGTAGGGTTTAGCCTACAGATCCCCGATTATCTTGGTTGCTCTTCTCTGCACTCTTCCTGGGGTCTCAGTATCTTTGCAAGGACAGGCTACAATTATTAAGATTCCCAAGGACAAACAAAGAATTTATCACAAAGAGCTTGGAAAAGTCACAGCACACCTGGTTAGGAATGCACGAATCACAAAGAACCTTAGCATAAAAGACAATGAGTTGGTTGCTCATGGAAAACTCGGTTCTTCATTCATGATGTTAGAAAAATCCATACTTGAGAACATGTAGCTAAATGTCTGTGGAGAGTCTCAGTCATCCAGGTCATGGTTGTCCCAAAAGTGCATTTTTTTTCAAGAGGCAACTGGACTTTCTGGTTTTTCTTTGAAGGCTTCTGAACTGAAGAAGAACAGAAGAAGCTTCTTGGATGAGAAGCAAAACGTCTTCGAAGAAAAAACCAGAAAGTCCATCAGAACAACTAGACACAAGGACAGTTTTTCCCCCATGCCATCACTCTGCTAAACAACTAATTCCCACAACACTGTCAAACTATTTAGTAAGGCTGTATTAGTTTTATTCTTCTCATCCTTCCTATTGCCTATTTCCTTTTCTACTTATGACTATAACTTTGTTGCTTGTATCTTTACGATTTATATTGTTTTATTTAGTTTCCTAGTATGATTTATGTTGGTAGCTTATTTAGTTTCCTATGATTATTACTAAGTGTTACATGTTATGATTTATGATGAATGTATTTTTATGATGACTATGATCATGATTTATGACTTATAGCTGTTATGTACACTGAGAGCTTATGCATCGAAGACAAATTCCTTGTGTGTCCAATCACACTTGGCTAATAAAGATTCTGTTCTATTCTCTATTCTCTATTCTCTATTCTCTATTCCCTACTCTATTCTCTATATTCTATTCCATTCCATCTTTTCTCCTTTTCTTTTCTTTTCTTTTCTTTCTTCTCTTTTCTCTTTTCTCTTTTCTTTTCTTCTTTTCTTCTTTTTTCTATTCTATTCTATTCTATTCTATTCTATTCTATTCTATTCTATTCTATTCTATTCCTATTCCTATTCCTATTTTCTATTCCATTCCATTCCATTCTATTCCTATATTCTATTCTATTCCTATATTCTATTCTATTCTATTCTATTCTATTCTATTCTATTCTATTCTATTCTATTCTATTCTATTCTATTCTATTCTATTCTATTCTACTCTACTCTACTCTACTCTACTCTCTTGAAAAAAAGCACCTTTGGGACATACTTGAGAATGTTCTCCTCAACACACACACACACACACACACACACACACACACACACACACACACACACACGTAAACACGCATACACACACACACACACACACACACACACACACACACACACACACGAAACCACTAGGTGTTAATAACAGAACCAGGAATCACCAGTGATGAGGAACCCTCTTGAATTGCAGGTCACCCTTAATAACCCCAAAACAGAGGCCCAAAATAGTCATAGCTTTGCAAGAACAAATTAATTTTTCATGACAAATCCGTAGAATTGTTTTTCTCCCGGCCTCTGAAAGAAGCTTGTCAAAAGTCATTTGAATTAACACTGTGTGACTCTCCACCTCCATCCACCTCTCCCTCCCTCTCTCTCTTTCTCCTCCTCCTCCTCTCTCTCCTTCTCTCCTTCTTTCCTTCTCTCCTTCTCCTCCTTCTCCTCCTCCTTCTTCAGTGGTTACAGCACTGCAGGCTACTTCAGCTGACTGCAGTTCAGAGTTCAATTCTCTCTCTCTCTCTCTCTCTCTCTCTCTCTCTCTCTCTCTCTCTCTCTCTCTCTTTCTCTCTCCTTCTCCTCTCTCTCACTCTCTCCTTCTCCTTCTCTTCCTTCTCTCTCTCTCTCTCTCTCTCTCTCTCTCCTTCTCCTCTCTCTCACTCTCTCCTTCTCCTTCTCTTCCTTCTCTCTCTCTCCTTCTCCTCTCTCTCACTCTCTCCTTCTCCTTCTCCTCCTCCTTCTCTCTCTCTCTCTCTCTCTCTCTCTCTCTCTCTCATTCTCCTCTCTCTCACTCTCTCCTTTTCCTTCTCCTCCTTCTCTCTCTCTCTCCCCTCTCTCCTTCTTCTCTCTCACTCTCTCTCCTTCTCCTTCTCCTTTTCCTCCTCCTTCTCTCTCTCTCTCTCTCCTCTCTCTCCTTCTCCTCTCTCTCACTCTCTCCTTCTCCTTCTCCTCCTCCTCCTCCTCCTCCTCCTTCTCTCTCTCTCTCTCTCTCTCTCTCTCTCTCTCTCTCTCCTCTCTCATTCTCCTCTCTCTCACTCTCTCCTTCTCCTTCTCCTCCTTCTCTCTCTCTCTCCCCTCTCTCCTTCTCCTCTCTCACTCTCTCTCCTTCTCCTTCTCCTTCTCCTTCTCCTTCTCCTTCTCCTTTTCCTCCTCCTTCTCTCTCTCTCTCTCTCTCTCTCTCTCTCTCTCTCTCTCTCTCTCCTCACACAACTGAAACACTGATTGTGTGTGCAAGTGTGTGGGTGCACACTTCAAGGGAATTGCTAATTTTCTTTCTTTTTTTAATAAAAAGCAGATTCTCAGCTCCCAAATCCCCAAACTGTACGAACCGAATGAAGTAGAAGAGTATCGTTCTCTTATAAAGCTTTATGAAGCCTTGATGTTATACAACTTTAAGCTATAAATTGAACCTAGATTAGCAGGCAGCCAAGTGCATTAAAACTCTGTCATGGAATGACAGAAGTAAAAAAAAAACCCTCATTTTTTAAAGTTGCTGGGAAATGAATGTTAATAGAGCCTAGAGCCCTGGACCCATAAAGTAACCGAGGGAAAGAATTGTAAGTTTTGTCGCTCAGATGTTACAGGAAGACATCGACTGCAGAAAATGGAATGATCTGAAAAGACCCACAGTGGAGTTTTTACCCGGCATCCAAACAGCACAAATTAAAGCCAAAACAACCTTGCAAAAGATGATTGCCGGCTTTAACCCATAACCACAGACCTATGGTCATAGTGACCGCAACAGTTTTCCAAAATGTTCGGAACACCCCTATTTTTAGAAATGGACCGTTCCGGTTGCGAATGGCTTTTGTTTCCCCACCAATAAGAGTGTATACAGTATACAATTTTGCGACCTTCTGACAAAGCAACGTCAGACTTACATTCACTTAACAACCACGTTACTAACGGATCAGCTGCCACCATTCACTTAACAACTGTGGTAAGACCGCAAAACTTAACAACCGTGGCAAGTAAGTAAAATGGCGCAAAACAAATGTCTCGTTTAATAGTGGAAATGCTGGGCTCCCTATGCGGCCATAAATTGAGGACTTCCTGGGTATCGCTTCTCCTTACAGCATCCATTGATGCAAGGAAGAGAAAAATAAAATCTAACAGGACTGGTTCACTCCTTTTGCCGCCAAAGTAAATGGAGATTTAATAGAAGCCAGCTAAATCCCTTCTATTTACCACAAGGTCAGGGGTCAGCAGGAGTAAATCATTAATTAACACACGGATGGCTCCCTGCTATCGATCAGGTTGTGTTTACACACAGGGACCAAAGTAGCCCCTTGGCATTTAAGTCAGCAGGGAGGTTGCTCCAACTGAAATGCAGGCTTGCAAATTTCCTTTTTTCCAGCTTAGCTTTCTCATTCCCCCGACTTTGATAGCAAGCCGAGATCATAATAGTACTAATACCACTCTATAAAGCCTTAGTAAGACCACACCTAGCATCCAGTTTTGCTCACCACACTATAAAAAAGATGTAGAGACTCTAGAAAGAGTGCAGAAAAGAGCAACCAGGATGATTAGGGGACTGGAGGCTAAAACATATGAAGAACGGTTGCAGGAACTGGGCATGTATTTGTATTTGTATTTGTTTATTTGTCAAGCATATAAGATTATAAGCAAAGTACAAACAGTAAAACATGATTGACTATATATGTAATAGTACAAGCATGAATAAGAGTAAAAGAGGTATGAATATATGGGTACATAGGACAGGAACGGTAGGCACGATTGTGCGGTTATGCACGCCCCTTACTGACCTCTTAGGAATGGGGTGAGGTCAATGGTAGATAATAAGAGGTTGAAGTTTTTGGGGTTTGGGGAAGAAACTACTGAGTCAGGTAAAGTGTTCCAGGCGTTGACAACTCTGTTGTTGAAGTCGAATTTTTTGCAATCAAGTCTAGAGCGGTTTACATTAAGTTTGTATCTATTATGAGCTTGTGTATTATTGCGGTTGAAGCTGAAATAGTCATTAACGGGTAGGACATTGAGGCGGATAATTTTGTGAACTACACTTAGGTCAGATCGAAGATGGCAGAGTTCTTTGGACATTGAGGACATTGAGGCGGATAATTTTGTGAACTACACTTAGGTCAGATCGAAGACGGCGGAGTTCTAAATTTTGAAGTCCCAAAATTTCAAGTCTGGTTTCATAAGGAATTCTGTTGTGAACAGAGGAATGTAATACTCTTCTTGTGAAGTATCACTGGACATTCTCAATTGTGTTAATGTCTGATATGTAGTGTGGGATATGTAGTGTGGGATATGTAGACTAGCATGGCTAGTCTAGTGAAGAGAAGGACCAGGGGAGACATGATAGCAGTCTTCCAATATTTGAGGGGCTGCCACAGAGAGGAGGGGGTCAAGTCCACATGGAGAGAAGTAAGCAGTGGGGTACCACAAGGTTCCGTCCTAGGCCCAGTACTCTTTAACATCTTCATAAATGACCTAGATGAGGAAATAGAAGGGGAACTAACCAAATTCGCAGACGATACCAAGCTGGCGGGAGTAGCTAATACCCCAGAGGACAGGCTCAGGATCCAGATGGATCTTGACAGACTTCAAGACTGGGCCCAATCAAACAAATGAAATTCAATACAGAGAAAAGTAAAATCCTACACCTAGGTAAGAAAAATCAAAGATACGCATATAAACTGGGTGAAACCACACTCAATAGCAGCGACTGCGAGAGGGATCTAGGAGTCTTGGTGGACAACCAACTAGATATGAACCAGCAATGTGCAGCGGCAGCCAAAAAAGCCAATGCAATCCTGAGTTGCATTAACAGAGGGATACAATCTAGAACTAAGGAGGTACTAATACCACTCTATAAAGCCTTGGTCAGACCACAACTAGAGAACTGCATCCAGTTCTGGTCACCACACTACAAAAAAGACATTGAAGCTCTAGAGAAAGTGCAGAGGAGAGCAACCAGGATGATTAGGGGACTGGAAACTATAACATACGAAAAGTGGTTGCAGGAACTGAGCTTGGCCAGTCTGGTGAAGAGAAAGACCAGGGGTGACATGATAGCAGTGTTCCAATATTTGAGTGGATGCCACAGAGAGGCTGTTTCCAACCTGGAAATAAGGAGGAACTTTCTGACAGTGAGAGCGATCAACCAGTGGAACAGCTTGCCAGCGGAGGTTGTGAGAGCTCCAACACTTGAGACTTTCAAAAGGAGATTGGACTGCCACTTATCCGAAATGGGGTAGGGACTCCTGCTTGAGTGGGGGTTGGACTAGATGACCTACAAGGTCCCTTCCAACTCTAATAATAATCTAATCTAATCTATTTTCCAAGGCACCTGAAGGCCAGACAAGGAATAATGGATGGAATCTGAACAAGGAGAGATGCAACCTGGAAATAAGGAGAAATTTTCTGACAGTAAGAAGAATGGAATGGAATGGAATGGAATGGAATGGAATGGAATGGAATGGAATAGAATAGAATAGAATAGAATAGAATAGAATAGAATAGAATAGAATAGAATAGAATAGAATAGAATAGAATAGAACAGAACTTTATTGTCACTTTGAATGTACGCTAATCGGCATACATTAAAGTGAAATTTCGTTGCATACAGCTCTCAAAGGGTCACCACCTCCAATAAATACTACATAATATAACCGAATAAATAAATAAATACAGATAGATAGATACAGAATTGTGCATATACCACATATATTGCTCATATATATGAGCAATTAACCAGAAGTTGCCTTCAGAAGTTGTGGGA
Source organism: Diadophis punctatus similis (assembly GCA_023053685.1). Classification (NCBI taxonomy): domain Eukaryota; kingdom Metazoa; phylum Chordata; class Lepidosauria; order Squamata; family Dipsadidae; genus Diadophis; species Diadophis punctatus. The sequence goes on along the minus strand of JALIGW010000032.1, from coordinate 3,110,553 downwards.
GCTTCATCCCTGGAGGCTTTCAAGAAGAGATTGGACTGCCATCTGTCAGAAATGGTGGAGAGTCTGCTTGGGTGGGGCGTTGGACTGGATGACCTATGAGGTCCCTTCCAACTCTGTTAATCTGTAATCTGTAAACCCTCCAACTTTGATAGCAAACCAAGAACACTTTCTCCCATCAAGAGAGAACACTTTTCTCCTATCAAGAAAAAAATCCTCGACTTCCGGTTCCGGATCGCTGCATCGCGGACGCTCCTCGTTGAGCGCCTTTCCTTTTCCCCGTTAAAGCCGCCAGAACAGCTGTCTGGCGGCTTGAAAGTCTCTGCCCCGGGCAAAGGGGAGAGATGAGAGCCGGACAGGTGGGGTAGAGCCCCCCCTAGTGCCCCAAGTGTCAGCTAGGGGCGCGAAAGGTGAGGGCTCCCCAGCCAGCCTGTCTCTTGCTCCGGGGACTTGGAAACCTCCGCTTTTGCGGAGCAAGATGCTGTGACCACCCGCTGCTTCGTGAATGGGATTACAACTACTTAATTGTTTAAACAAGCAGACAGAGAGAGACAGGATTTTAAAGGGCAAGTACAGATTTTTTTTTTCTTTCAACTCCACTGCTGATTTTCACTTCGGAAGAAACTAAGTAACAGTTATTAGGCTACAACATGGCGATCGGAGAAAGTGGGAGGAGAAGTGAAAGTAACTTTCGTTTCCCTAGCAGCTTTTTTTCTTATGGAAATTTTTGATTTTGAAAGTTGGCTTTACTCTCTCTGTCTCCCGATTCTGGATTAAATAATAACTGACAATTTTTTAAAAATAAAATTCTATCTGGCTTTGGAATTTGAAAGAATTTTAAAAGAAATTTAAAAGAACTTTAACTAGAGGCTTGGCTTTTTCTTTGTTCACCACTGGAAATACTAAAATGGCTTCAAAATCTGGAAAGATTGTTTTGAATAAAAGAATGGATTATTCATCTGGTTATATTTCTAAAATGCAACTTACCACTGAGTTAACACCCCCAAAGTCTTTAACACCTGAAAATTTAATAAGTACCTTAAAGATTATTGGGATTGGGTCTCTACCCCCCTCTGCTGAGTGTGTAAACAGAAGCGGAGGGGGGTTCCAGTCCTCCCCCAGGCTCAGTATGACTGGGATGCATGGCCTGCTGGGAGAGAGGGGGACCAGTGGGGGAGAGGAGGGGATCTCTGGTGTGAGGGGGGACGGGAGTATTAAGGTCATAACAGGGAGAGGTAGGTATGGCGGGAGCAGGGGGGTAGGCCGCTCTCGGGGAACGAGAATTCGCTATCTTCAAGCGATTCCTTGTTCTGGCCCCTCTGGTTTGGTTCCATCTAGCTCAGCCCGAGTACCTGGTAACCAGGGATGTCAGGGCCCTGGGCTCAAGCTGCTGCTGTTGAATGCCAGGTCGATTACTAACAAGGCCCCCCTTGTACGGGATTTAATCCTGGAAGAGGGGGCGGACCTGGCATGTATTACTGAGACCTGGCTAGGCCAGGAGGGGGGGGGTTCCCCTCTCCGAGATGTGCCCGGACGGGTTCTCAGTTCAGCATCAGCCGCGACCCCAGGGAAGGGGTGGAGGAGTGGCAATTATAGCTCGCCAGAACCTAAATCCTCGAAGGAGCCCTGCCCCGGAGATTGTTGGGTGTGAGACGCTCCTTCTGAAGCTGGACTTAGGGGTTCAGGTGGGCCTTCTGCTAACGTACTTGCCTCCTAGCTGCGTTGCAAAGGCCCTGCCTGTTCTGCTCGAGGCGGTAGCAGGGCTGGCGATTGAGTTCCCCAGGTTGATGGTGCTGGGGGACTTCAACCTGCCATCGCCCGGTGAAACCTCAGAGGCAGTCCAGGAGTTCATGGCTTCCATGACAACCATGGACCTGACCCAAGTAGTTCAGGGTCCGACTCATGAGGGAGGTCACACGCTTGACCTTGTGTTTCTCTCGGGGCAGTGGAGAGATGATCTGAGGCTGAGGGGTTTAGTCACAGTACCCTTGTCGTGGTCAGATCATTTCCTTCTGAGGTTGGATTTCATGGCGCCACTCCTCCACCGCAAGGAGGCGGGACCGATTAAGTGGTTCCGCCCCAGGCGCCTAATGGAATCCGAAGGATTTCAGAGGGAACTTGGGGAAATACCGGACTCCCTGGTACACGATTCATCTGAGGCTCTAGTGACTGCCTGGAATCAGGCGGCAACAGGGGCTTTAGATCGGATTGCGCCTTTGCGGCCTCTCCGTGGCAGCGGATCCCGGAGGGCTCCTTGGTTTACTGAGGAGCTCCGGGAGATGAAGCGCCTAAAGAGACGCCTAGAGCGACGATGGAGAGCCAGTAAAGCTGAGTCTGACCGGACACTTTTAAGAACTTGCATTAAGTCTTACTTAGTGGCGATACGGGCGGCAAAATGTGCGCATTTTTCCGCCCTTATTGCGTCCGCCGACTCCCGCCCAGCCGCCCTGTTTAGGGTGACGCGCTCTCTCCTCGCAAAGGGGGGGGGCGAAGAACCCTTGCAGGGTAGAGCTGAGGAATTTTCCCAGTTCCTGGCGGATAAAATCACTCAGATTCGGACAGACCTGGACTCCATTTGGACAGGGCAGGCCGAGATGACAGGGGCGAGTCTTAGTCCTGTTATTTGGGAGGAGTTTGAGCCTATCACTCCTGAGGATGTGGACAAGGCCATAGGAGCGATGAGCGCCTCCACTTGTTTATTGGACCCGTGTCCCTCCTGGCTGGTTTCGGCCAGCAGGGAGGTGACACGCGGCTGGCTCCAGGCTGTTGTGATCGCATCTTTGAGAGAGGGGTCCGTCCCGCAGCCCTTAAAAGCTGCGGTGGTGAGGCCCCTCCTCAAGAAGCCTTCCCTGGACCCAGCGGATTTAAAGAACTTCCGTCCAGTCTCCAACTTACCCTTCTTGGGTAAAGTTGTAGAGAAAGTGGTGTCGCTCCAACTCCTGCGGCTATTGGAGGATACTGATTATCTGGATCCCTTTCAATCGGGTTTCAGGCGCGGCTACAGTACGGAGACTGCTTTGGTCGCACTGATGGATGATCTCTGGCGAGCACGGGATGGGGGTCATTCCTCCATCCTGGTGTTACTTGACCTCTCAGCGGCTTTCGATACCATCGACCATGGTATCCTTCTGCGTCGTCTTGGGGAGGTGGGAGTGGGAGGCACTGTTTTACGGTGGTTCTCCTCCTACCTCTCTGACAGGACGCAGTCGGTGTTGACAGGAGGGCAGAGGTCGGCCCCTAGGCCCCTGGTTTGCGGGGTGCCACAGGGTTCGGTCCTCTCGCCCATCCTGTTTAACATTTACATGAAACCGCTGGGTGAGATCATCCGACGACACGGGGTGAGGTATCAGCAGTATGCTGACGATACCCAGTTGTACATCTCCACCCCGTGTCAGTTCAGTGAAGCAGTTGATGTAATGTGCCGCTGCCTGGACGATGTGAGGGTCTGGATGGGAGTGAACAGACTCAGGCTCAACCCAGACAAGACTGAGTGGCTCTGGATTTTGCCTCCCAAGGATTATGTCGACTGTCCCTCCCTGGTTCTCGGGGGAGAAAAATTGACTCCCTCGGAACAGGTCCGCAATTTGGGTGTCCTCCTAGATCCACAGCTAAAATTGGAGCAACATCTTTCAGCTGTGGCTAGGGGGACCTTTGCACAGATTCGTCTTGTGCACCAATTGCGACCTTACTTGGAGAGGGAGGCTTTGCTCACAGTCACTCATGCCCTTGTCACCTCACGGCTAGACTACTGTAACGCGCTCTACATGGGGCTACCCTCAAAGAGCATCCGGAGACTCCAACTGGTACAGAATGCAGCTGCGCGAGCTGTAGTGGGTGTACCGAGATACACCCACGTAACACCTATTCTTCGCCAGCTGCATTGGCTGCCAATTAGTCTCCGGTCGCAATTTAAGGTGTTGGTCGTTACCTTTAAAGCCCTACATGGCTCAGGGCCAGGTTACCTTCGGGACCGCATCCTACCACATACCTCCCTACGACCGGTTAGGTCCCATAGAGAGGGCCTCCTCCGGGTCCCATCGGCCAAACAATGTCGGTTGGCGGGGCCACGGGGGAGGGCCTTCTCTGTGGGAGCCCCGTCCCTCTGGAACCAACTCCCACCAGAGATCCGGACTATCCCCACCCTGCTGGCCTTCCGTAAAGCCATAAAAACTTGGCTCTTCCGGCAGGCGGGGTGAATAGGAAGATCAGATTCCCCCCTTGAATGTTGTTTTTATAATTGTTTTAACTATGCCTTTTAATTTTAAATTATGATAATTGTTTTTATTGTACGCTTCTTATTCTGTTGTACGCCGCCCTGAGTCCCACGGGATTGGGCGGCCTATAAGAACGTCTATTAAATTAAATTAAATTAAATTATGAAAGATGAACTTATTGTTGAATTTAACCAAAAAATTAGTGAAATAGATAATAAAATGCAGGCTGCTTTAAAGAATATTGACCAACAAATTAGAAATGATGTGTTGGAGGTATGTAAAGGTCTAGCAACAAATATTGAAGTTTTGGCAAACCGCATTGAAGAAAACAAACAAGTTTTGACAACTTCAGTAGAATATATAGATAAAATACAAAATGACATTGCAAATTTTGAAACAGAGGTGTTAATGACGCAATTCAGATCCATGGAATTTGCCATAAGGGTCAGGGGGTTGAAAGAAGGATTATATGAAGATTTGAAAGGAAGGATGGTGGAAGCTTTGGAGCAGGTGTCTGGACTGTCTAAAGAAGAACTAGCCAGGCAAATTGATAAAATATATAGAATCAACTCCTGGTATGCAAAACAAAAACACCTACCAAGGGATATTGTAATATACTTTACTACAAGAGCCTTACGGAATAGGATTATACAGGCGACGTTTAAGAATAACCTGCAGGTGAATGGCCAGGAACTGATGATATGGAAAGAAATTCCCTCTAAAATGCTCAAAGCCAGAAAAGATTATACCTTTCTGATTGATGAATTTAAAAGGTTAAATTTACATTACAAATGGGAAGCACCAACAGGAGTTGCAGTGAAATTTCTGGGAAAAAGATATCGGCTTAATACAACAAAGAAAGCTACTGAATTTTATGTCAACGTCTTAAAGGCTGATATATCCAAGATTCCAGAGGAAAGATGTATGAAAACAAAAGAGGAGGAGGAGGGAAAGCCATCCCTTCCTCTTCAAATCGAAACAGATTTACAAAATTTAAATGATTGGCAGAGCCAGACATATGTCTACAGTCTGGAAAAGGAGATGGAAGATCGGGGTCAGATGGGAGGCGAGCTGACAACTACAAAATTATCAAGTTACAAAAAGATGCAACCATCATCAAGATACAACAAGATGCAGTGTTGAAGTTTATTGGACAGATGGTTGCCATTATGACTGTACTTTTCTTTTTCCCTTCTTTCCTTAATTTTTTTTTCTTTTCTTTACTTCTTGCATTCTTTTTTTTTTCTTTTGTTTTTTTTGGGGGGCTTATTCAAAGTATTATTAATTCTTTTTAAAGATTTAGAACTTTTTTGAACCTAATAATTTAATACATAGTAACATTTTGTTACTAATAGAGTGGTAGAATTTATGATGAAGTTTAAGGTTTTTGTATTATTATTTAGTTATTTTTTGTGTAATATCAATTTAAGTTTTATTTAATTGTGAGAAAGATTTGGAATTGTTATCTATCCAGTTATAAAATATTACAATTAGATTTAACATTTTTTTTTTGGGAGGAAGGTTATTTAAAGTTTGGAATTAGTGCTTATAATCTGATATATAGTAATAGTAAGTTATTTATATACTGATTGATTTTATGATGAAGTTTAAGGTTTTTGTATTTAATACTTAGTCATCATTTATGTAATAATCATTTAATTCTTAGTTAACAGTGAAGAAATGTTGTGAAGGGTAGATGATTGAAAGGAGGAGGAAGGAATTTTTATTAGTGTACAATTTGGAGTTGAAGTTTTAAAAAAATAAGGTGGAAGTCAAAATTTTTTAATTTAATTTAAATTTATTTTATTGATATTATGCCCTGTACTCTCTCTGGGAAGTCCGGGGGGGAGGGGGGAGGGAAAGGGGTGGGTTAGGGGGGAGAAAAATTAAAAAAAATGTTTGTACTTTCTATTTAATGTTTAGCTATTATCTATGTAATTTTGTACTAATAAAACTTTTTGGAAAAAAAAAAAAAAAAAAGAAAAAAATCCTCATTTCCTCTACCAGGACAAAATGCCCTAGGTTTTCCCCTGCGTGGAACCGTCTCTTCCAGAGTAGCAATAAATAAATATCTCCTTTAAAAAAAAAAAAAAAGAGGAGGAGGAGGAGGAGGAGGAGGAGGAGGAGGAGGAGGAGGAGGAGGAGGAGGAGGCATTTTAATGGAACCCGAGCTTCGGCGAGCATCCGTGAGCAAGCAAAATTTGATCTCTTGTTATGCTACAGAAAAATAAGTTCCAGGGAATTAATGCATAATTGAAGCCAATAGACAATGAACTCTGGGGTTGTTTTTGTTACACACACACACACAGAGAGAGAGAAAAAAATCCACAAAAATAACACAAAGGAGGTTTTATTGCTAAAAATATCCCGCTGCCAACATCGGAGGAAGCAAAAACGCACAGAAATAACAGTGTGGACTTTACCCTTTCCAGATGGATCAGTTCTGGGTTTATTTCTGGACTCGCCCTAAGGACGATATCCCAGCTCAATTTCAAGGGTTTTTTTAATATGATATTATTATTATTCCTCTCTTCCTTTCCTTTCAGACATCTCTGAATGGAGAGGGCTCTTTGAACTTTTGGAGCAAGGCATTCCAAGGAGTGCAGGGTGAAGGTATTTCTGTAACAAAGTTGGTTAGCTTTATTACTGAAAGAATGGATTAAAAAGTGCTACAGACTGAAAGCCTTCAGCTCTAGCTGGGAGGACAAAAAAGTTCTAAATAACAAATTGAATTGGGAGCAGACTCTGCTCTGAAGGTCACGGGCCTGCAGTGTGACATAGGGGATCCTTGGTGATCTCTGAGCTTGGTTGTTTTCTTGCAGACATTTCATGACCCAAGTAGGTAACATCATCAATGCTACAAGGGAGGAGGGTTTGTGCAGAGGAGAAGGAGACGGAGAAGGAGGAGAAGGAGAAGGAGGAGGAGGGGAGGGGGAGGAGGAGGAGGAGAAGGAGGAGGAAGAGGAGGAGAACAACTGTGGGGGCCTTGGTGCTCTCTGAGCTTGGTTGTTTTCTTGCAGATGTTTCATTACCCAACTAGGTAACATCATCAGTGCTAGAAGGGAGGAGGGCTTGTGGAGAGAAGAAGGAGAAGGAGAAGGAGAAGGAGAAGGAGAAGGAGAAGGAGAAGAAGGAGAAGGAGAAGGAGAAGGAGAAGGAGGAAGAGGGCTGTGAGGTCCTTGGTGCTCTCTGATCTTGGTTGTTTGCTTGCAGACGTTTCATTACCCAACTAGGTAACATCATCAGTGCTAGAAGGGAGGGGGGGTTGTGGAGAGGAGGAGGAGAAGAGGGGAAGAGGAGGTGACCAAAACTGGATGCAGTATTCCAGGTGTGGCCTTACTAAGGATTTATAAAGCGGTACTAAAACCTAATAAGGTTGTTTGCTGAACTGAAATTTGAGGTGGGGTTGACCTGTTTCAAATCTTCTTCCCACCTGCGGTGAGGGGGGGGGGCAGTTCTGTGCTGATGAGAAACTGGGGGTGCTCTCCTTCACCTGACACTTTGCAGCCGGCGATAATTGCTTGCAAATGGTCTTCGTGTTAACGCGCAGGTGTGCAAAACCGTGCAAATTGGAGGAAGGAGTCATCAAAGTACAAAACAGAGTGAAAAACTATACTTGTTCATTCAGAAGGATATTTCCCCCCCCATCCCCAATGCATTGCAGAAAGGGCTTCTCCTGGCTATTTTATTCACTGGCGGCACCATCGATAAAATATAATAAATTGTCCATTCACGTTTCCTGCACACAGAACTTCTGTGACGAGTTTTATGGTTTTCAGGGTAATGGGGAACAGCATATATCCCACTTCTCTACACACAATGAATCTTGCCGGCCTAGTGTGTGTATAAATGAGGTGTAAAGCTGCAAGCTTAGTAAGCATAAACAGGAAGAGTAAATGCTGTTTATTTGGAGGACACATGAGCCAGCCAGCAATAGATCCTAGCGGATACCCAATCTACCTTCCCTTCCCTGTTCCTCCTCCTCCTCCTCCTCCTCCTCCTCCTCCTCCTCCTCCTCCTCCTCCTCCTCCTCCTCCTCCTCCTCCTCCTCCTCCTCCTCCATCACACCCCAATTTCAATCCTATGTTCCTCTAGCCACTCTATGTATCTGGGGAAGTGAGTTGCAATTCACCAAACCTGATGCCTTTTATTTAAATGGATAGTTGGCAAAGTTGCCACGAGATTCCTGATTCTTAAAAGTTAAGCATGGTTAGAGTTGGTAAGTATTTGTATGGAGGTAACCATTGTAGGATGCCAAGGCGGGGTAAACCAGGCCAAAAATTGGAGGAGGAGGAGGAGGAGGAGGAGGAGGAGGAGGAGGAGGAGGAGGAGGAGGAGGAGGAGGAGGAGGAGGAGGAGAATGGAAGGAAGGGGGGAAAGGAGGAGGAGCAAAAGAATGGTAAGAAGCAGGGAGAGAGAGAAGAAGAATGGAAGGAAGAGAAAAAGATGGGAGAGAGACAAGAAGGAAAGGAGGAGAAGGAGGAGAAAAATGGGACGAGGTGGAGGAGGAGGAGAATGGAAAGGAGAGAAGGAGAAGGAGCAGAAGAATGGTAAGGAAAGAAGAAGGGGAGGGAGGAGAAGAATGAAAGGAAGAGAAGAATGAGAGAGAGAAGAATGAGAGAGGAGAAGCAGGAGATAAATGGGAGGAGGAAGAATAGGAGGAGGAGAAGGAGGAGGAGGACGAAAAGAAAAAGAGGAGAAGAATGGGAGGTGGAAAAGGAGAAGAAGAATGGTAGGGAGACGAGGAGGAGGAGGGAGTAGCAGTAACTGGTGGGGGAAAAATCACTTCCATATTATTCTAAGAAAACATGAATGTGAGTCAAGTCCAACCCAATGGATGCTTTGCTTTTAAATTCTCCACAATATTCTCTTTCTCTTTGCAGAGCTACAACTGGGAGTAGCTTCCTGCTCTGGTGGGGATGTAGAATAAGAAACCAGTGACGGAAGCCATGGGGCCTTCAATTCCCTCTCTACCAGCTCAATTCCAGGTCTTGCTTCCTGAGGCCCACCACACCCAGGAGACTCCCCCCACCAAGAACCAAACACGGGGTGGGTTCCGGATTCTGCTACTGCAGGTTTGCTCATGGACTTGCCGCATGCGCGCAAAGTGCGCGCATTTGCAATACAAAAAAAAAGATGGTGGTACCTACGGCACCGCCGAGAGAGAACCAGGGCCGTGGCAGGCCTGGGTCGCTGTCGATTCTAGCGACCCAGGCCGCCAAGTTACTAACAGTTCTATAGAACCGGTCCGAACCAGTAGGAACCCACCTCTGAACCAAACCCCTAAATTTAGGCCCAACCCTCTCTTTTTTCAGACTGTCCCAAGGACCATCTCTGGTGCTTGGACAGAAGCCACGATTCATGACGTTTCCAGCTTCAAGCCAGCTCCCACCAGCTCCACGAAGCCTCTGTGGTTTTATCTCCTTTTTCCAGAACTAGAGATGGAAAAAAAAAAAACCCGGCCCACTCAGTTCTCCGATCACGATGGAGGGCCCCGTTTAAAGAGCACTAAATCCGACAAAATAATTCCTTGCCACAGCTGTAAGAAAAACCTTTAAGCTCCCTCAAGTAGCAGAAATGTTGACAAGGGGCGATAGCGGTCTTCTGGTGTTTATCCTGCTCATTTTCTCTGAGCCCTCGGACAGGGTTGGCTTGAAATCTGCCAGCCTTACGATGATGCGCTTGCAAGTTTTTTTTTTTTTTGGCGGTACGCTTAGTCACACAACGCTATCGGGGTTAAGAGCCGGCTGCAAAAGCAGGCTTGTTTCCTTGGCTAAGAGGAGAATCCCATTTGTATTTGTGTGTGTGTGTGTGTGTGTTCTGTCAAAAAAAGCACCAAAATCTAGGCTGTATTAACAGAGGGATAGAATCAAGATCAGGTGAAGTGTTGATACCACTTTATAATGCCTTGGTAAGGCCCACACTTGGAATACTGCATTCAGTTTTGGTCGCCACGATGTAAAAAGGATGTTGAGACTCTAGAAAAGAGTGCAGAGAAGAGCAACAAAGATGATTAGGGGACTGGAGGCTAAAACATATGAAGAACGGTTGCAGGAACTTGGTATGTCTAGTTTAATGAAAAGAAGGACCAGGGGAGACATGATAGCAGTGTTCCAATATCTCAGGGGCTGCCACAAAGAGGAGGGAGTCAAACTATTCTCCAAAGCACCTGAGGGTAGAACAAGAAGCAATGGGTGGAAACTAAACAAGGAGAGAAGTAACTTAGAACTAAGGATAAATTTTCTGACAGTCAGAACAATTAATCAGTGGAACAGCTTGCCTCCAGAAGTTGTGAATGCTCCAACACTGGAAGTTTTTAAGAAGATGTTGGATAACCATTTGTCTGAAGTGGTGTAGGGTTTCCTGCCTAAGCAGGGGGTTGGACTAGAAGACCTCCAAGGTCCCTTCCCAACTCTGTTATTCTATTCTAACTTTCTGCCTAAGGTAGGACTCTTCATACCCTTTCAATGAATGAAATGAATATGAAGAACGGTTGCATGAACTGGGTATGTCTAGTTTGATGAAAAGAAGGACCAGGGGTGACATGATAGCAGTCTTCCAATATCTAGGGGGTTTCCATAAAGAAGAGGGAGTCGACCTATTCTCCAAAGCACCTGAAGGCAGGACAATGGGTGGAAACTATCCAAGGAGAGAGGCAACCTAGAACCAAGGAGAAATTTCCTGACATTGAGAACAATTAAACAGTGGAACAGCTTGCCTCCAGAAGTTCTGGTGCTCCATCACTGGAGGTTTTAAGAAAAGATTGAACAACTACTTGTCTGAAATGTTACAGGGCTTCCTGCCTGAGCAGGGGGTAGGAGTAGAAGATCTCCAAGGTCCCTTCTTGCAAAAGGGGGAAAAAGTCTTTCTTTTCTTTTTTACTGGTCAAATACTGAAATTCTACCTTCTATGGCTCATAGGTTAGAATGAAGGCCAACTCTGATTTACAATCATTTAGCAATCAATCAAAGTTACTACAGTACTCTAAAAAAAAGGGCCTTCCCAGCAGTCCTTGCACTTACAACTGTTGCAGCAGCCACAAGGTCATGAGATCATAATTCAAGGGTTTAATAATAAGAATAACAGAGTTGGACCTTAAAGGTCTTCTAATCCAGCCCTCTGCTCAAGCAGGAGACCCTATACCATTACAGAAAAATGCCTGGTCCAGTCTCTTCTTAAAAACATCCAATGATGGAGCACCCACAACTTCTGGTGGCAAGTTGTTCCTCTGGCTAATTGTCCTCACTGTTAGGAAGTTTCTCCTCAATTCCAGGTTGCTTCTCTCCTTGATTAGTTTCCATGTGTTGTTTCTTATCTTTCCCTCTGGTGCTTTGGAGAAAAATTTGACCCCTTTTTCTTTTGTGGCAGCCCCTCAAATACTGGAATTCTGCCATTAT
>JALIGW010000032.1:3043945-3093945 GCA_023053685.1 Diadophis punctatus similis | reverse complement strand
TGTGCGGCCTTGCCAGCTCCATCATTTTCTCCCACGCACATGGACCAGCAAGGCAGAAGATGGCCTGGCTGGTGTCCAGGTTCTCTGTTTGGCAACCGAAACATCGCTCCAGCGTCTTTTGTCACGCCACAGGCGCCCAGGTTATCTTGGATGGGTGGTTCGGGGAGAGACGAGCCTTCTGGAAGAGGTGATTCAGCAGGATTTGGACTTTCCAAAGAAGTGGGTCAACTTGGCAGCGAAAAGGACTCTGGTGGGATCTACTCTTTGGAGACAGGAGTGCGCTAACCGGATTGCAGAAATTCTGGCGACCACCAGAGGACAGCACAGAGATACGGGCCTCCTCAGCTTTAGTTATTCTCCAGCGCAGAGATGTCAAATTCGATTTCACTGAGGACCACATCAGGGTTGTGTTTGACCTCAGGGGGATGGGGTGGGCGTGGCCATGATGGGTGTGGCCAGCTCAACATCACTTCTGTCGGGGGGAGTGCTTGTGGTGGCACAAGTGCTCTGCCAGCAAAAACGGGCTCCCGAGTGCTGTTTTCAGCTGTGATGGCCTCCTGTAACCCCCCTGCCAGCTAAAACAGAACTCGGAAGGGCCGTCTGCAGCCCTTGTGGGCTCAATTTTTGGCTGTGACGGCCTCCTGCAACCCTCTGCCAGCAAAAACAGAGCTAGGGAGGGCCACCTGCGGCCCTCCCAAGCTCCGTTTTTGCTGGTGGAAGCGCTGCTGGCCAGTCCCTTGTTGTTTCTAGGGCAGCCCCACGGGCCACATCTAAGTACCCTGTGGGCCGCATCTGACCCAAGGGCCTTGAGTTTGACACTAGTGGATCTTCCAGTTTTTACACCAATACTTCCAGATAAATACTTACACCAAGATTAATACTAGATGAACAGTCAAGTAGTAAACAATACCCCGATCAAGGGGCTACAATAAAGTGATAAACAAGCTAAGAGTAAACAACGGCATAATTAATGGACCACCAAAAATGCCCCCAACCACACTGACAAGGCAAGCTGCTTGTATCTAAATAGAGAACAAACCCCTCTCCCTTCTAGCACTGATGAGATTACCTACTTGGGCAATGAGATGTCTCCAAAAAACCAACAACAATCAAGCTAAGAGAACACCAAGGACCCCACAGTTCAACCCTGTATCTTCTGTCCATATCTATCTATCTATCTATCTATCTATCTATCTATCTATCTATCTATCTATCTATCTATCTATCTATCTATCTATCTATCTATCTATCTATCTATCTATCTATCTACCCACCCACCCACCCACCCACCCACCCATCTATCATCTATCATCTATCATCTATCATCTATCATCTATCATCTATCATCTATCCATCCATCCATCCATCCCTCATCATCTATCTATCTATCTATCTATCTATCTATCTATCTATCTATCTATCTATCTATCTATCTATCTATCTATCTATCTATCTATCTATCTATCTATCTATCTATCCATCCATCCATCCATCCATCCATCCATCCATCCATCCATCCAATCATCTATCTATCTATCTATCTATCTATCTATCTATCTATCTATCTATCTATCTATCTATCTATCTATCTATCTATCTATCTATCTATCTATCTTCTAAATTAATACTAGACCAATGATCAAACAGTAAACCATAGCCCAATTACAGAAGCACCAAGAACACTTGTAGGAAGTTCCAGGGTGAGGAACCTGTATATAAACTCCCCACTCCCTTCTAGCACTGATGATGTTCTCTAGTTGGGTCATGAAACATCTGAAAGAAAATAACCAAGCTCAGAGAGCACCAAGGACCTCACAGTTCAGTTCTGAGCTACACACACCGTCTTCTATCCAGTACAGTTAGGTTAGGCCCTATGTTAATGTATGCCTTCCACTAGTCATCTTGAACTCTGTAGCAAAGTCGCCCCAGCCTCTGGTGATAGACTTAATAGAAACAATTGGATCAGAGGAAGAATTAGCTTAGAGTAAGCCTCCTCTCCAAGCCTACGATTTTGTTTTATTGACCAACATACTTGATGAATGTCTCTTGAGAATTCCAGGAACTGCACATGCATTTTGAACAATCTCTCTTTACGGTCAACATACCCATCTTTGTGGCTTGAATTCTAGAAGGACGGGGGGCTTATTTTTCCATTTTGACGGTAACAGAAAATCACATCCATGCTGGCATGAGCTTCTGGCAGGGAGACCTGTTTCATTAAGAGCTAGTTAAACCTGATTGTTGCTGTTTTCTCTTCCACATCGTTTGTTTTTAACTGCATGATGTCATTCCTGGGAGTGGAAAAAAGGCATATGCCAAAATATTTCAGATGGGAAAGGAAAAAGAAATGGAGAGGAGGGGAGAAGAGGGGAGAGGAAGGAAGGAAGGAAGGAAGGAAGGAAGGAAGGAAGGAAGGAAGGAAGGAAGGAAGGAAGGAAGGAAGGAAGGAGCAGCGGTGGCGCAGTGGTTAGAATGCTGTACTGCAGCTAATTCTGCTGACTGCCGTCCACATGCAATTTGACAGTTCGAATCTCACCAGGCTCAAGGTAGACTCAGCCATCCATCATTTTGTCTGAAGTGGTGTAGGGTTTCCTGCCTAATCATGGGGTTGGACTAGAAGACCTCCAAGGTCCCTTCCAACTCTGTTATTATTCTTATTATTCATATTCATCCTTGTGAGGTTGATAAAACGGGGACCCAGATTGTTGGGGCAACATGCTGGCTCTGTAAACCGCTTAGAGAGGCTGTAAAGCACTGTGAAGCGGTATATAAGTCTAAGTGCTAAGTGCAAAGGGAGGAAGGAAGGAAGGAAGGAAAGAAGGAAGGAAGGAAGAAGGAAGGAAGGAAGGAAGGAAGAAGGCAAGAAAGGAGGGAGGGAGAGAGAGGGGAGGGAGAGGAGTAAAGAAGGAGATAGGAAGGGAAGATTTTTTTCTAAAGGTACAGAATCGGAGGTGGGTTCCTCCCTGTTCGGACCGGTTCACCCGAACTGGTAGCGACCTGCTGGTGATGTCATGATGACATGACCGAACTGGATCGGTCGGTGCCAGTCCGTGGACACCGCTATCTTTTTTTTAAAAAAAAACCGATTTTTTTTTTCTAATATTTTTAAAAAAATTCTTCTGTGCATGCACAGAAACCAAGTTTCTGGCACTGTGCATGTGGTCACCATTTTGGTTTTGGCATTGTTTGTTTTGTTTTTTTTTTTTTTGAATTTTTTCAGGGGTTTTTTTGTACTGCACATGCGTGCACGCAAAGAGAGGAAAGGGAGGAAGCGAACTGGCAGCAAGGTAAGTTGGAACCCACCCCTGTACAGAATGCTATTGTGGGTGTCTGATATCAAACTGCCAAATCAGATACATACTGAAACCTTCTTGGAACATCATATTTTATATGTTTCAAACCTTCTGCTGATAAATATTTAAGTCATGTCTTTAAGGAAAGCTGAAGTAGACCTGCCTTCACAGGGCCAGATTCTGAAAGCACTTCATTGTCCATTAAAGGAAGACAACGCATAGGCGATTGAGGTCATTGAAATGCAGATGCCAGGGGTGTGTCTATACCTACAGAGATCAGCCTTGTGCAGACAATGGTGTTCTTTGTGACACTCCACAGAATCGAAAGTAGGACTTTAATGAAGAAGGATGGGAAGGAATAGGGAGGCTTTTGAAGAGTGGTGTTGCAGAAGACTCCTGACAACACCATGGGTAGCCAAGAACACAAATCAATAGATCTATAATGATATGTCAGAATGCCCTTTGGAGACAGGAGGCAGAGCCACAGACTAGACATTGGTCAGAAAAGTGGCAGCTGAGTCTGCAGAAGGAATACGGACATGGCAAAAGTCTTAAAAGGGACCGTCCCTAATTTAACAGAATAACAGAGTGGGAAGGGACCTTGGAGGTCTTCTAGTCCAGCCCCCTGCTCAGACAGGAAACCCTATACTGTTTCAGACAAATGGTTGTCCAATCTCTTCTTAAAACTCCAGTGATGGAGCACTCTATACTTCTGGAGGCAAGTTGTTCCACTTATTAATTGTTCTCACTGTCAGGAAATTCATCCTTACTTCTAAATTGCTTCTCTCCTTCATTAGTTTCCACCCGTTGCTTCTTGTCCTACCCTCAGGTGGTTTGGAGAATAGCTTGACTCCCTCTTCTTTGTGGCAGCCCCTGAGATATTGGAAGACTGCTATCATGTCATCCCTGGTCCTTCTTTTCACTAGACTAGACATAGCAATAGCACTTAGCAATAGCACTTAGACTTATATACCGCTTCATAGTGCTTTACAGCCCTCTCTAAGCGGTTTACAGAGTTCAGCATATTGCCCCCAACAATCTGGGTCCTCATTTTACCGACCTCGGAAGGATGGAAGGCTGAGTCAACCTTGAGCCGGTGAGATTTGAACAGCTGAACTGCTGAACTAGCAGTCAGCTGAAGGTCGCAGTGCTGCTTTTAACCACTGCGCCACCTCGGCTCCCATACCCATGTCCTGCAATAGTTCTTCATATGTTTTAGCCTCCAGTCCCCTAATCGCCTTTGTTGCTCTTCTCTGCACTCTTTCTAGAGTCTCAACATCTTTTTTACATGGTGGTGACCAAAGTCTATTTGACTGTAAAGGTGATGAGGGAGATATAATTTCAAATTTGCAAGACTCTGTTAAGATAATATTACAATAAACTTAAGGCTAATATTTCTGGGTGTGCTTTATGCCATAGAATCATATAACCATAGAATCATAGGACTGAAACGGACCATGGAGGTCTTCTAGTCCAAACCTATTAAAGTTTGTTGCAAAATCAAAACCAGAAGCACACACAGATGACTGATTCAGCTGGATTCAATAACTTCTTTATAAACATAATAATATATATATATTTACAATACCATTAGCAGAGTTCTTCTTCAATGTAGCAACAGTTAAAAGTAAAACACAAGCAGCTTCTAGTTCAGAGTTCAGAGAGGACAGAGAGCACAGAGTGGAAGGGAAGCCACACCCAGCCTTAAGCTTCCAGTTTTGATTTCAATTCTCTGCACAGACTCTGAAGTGGTTAGCTCCCATTGGCTGACTTAGTTGCTATGCCTATTCATTGGCTAACCTTGTTAACATGGCTCTCCCAGTCATGAATATTCAAATAAAACCTTTGTCCAAGGCAGAAGTCTTTATACCATTGCAGACAAATGGTTCTCCAATCTTTTCTTGAAAACCTCCAGTGATGGAGTACCCACAATTCTGGGAGGGAAGCCGGACAAACTCACGAGGCTAACAAGATCTTAGAAGAAATTAATCCAAAGTTCTCACTCAAAATACAAAGGACGCAGTTCAAACTATCCTATGCAACCCAGTTTGGCAGTACGTTTTCAGAACAGCTATTTTGAAACCATTCTGGGCCCTGGATTGGTGCTCACATCAATCCTTCCCTACAGCAGAAGAAATCATGAAGGACTTGACCAGAATGAAAGAGCTTCTGGTTCATGTGAAGGTGTGTGTTCTTTCCCATCCCATCGGAGAGAAACTGGCCGAGCCAGGGGAGGAGTCAAGTGGGGAATTAGTCTGGAATCCTTACGTAGGCAAGAGTGAAGTCTGAGCTCCCTTGAATCCCGTTGATCCTTATTTAAGTCTGTCCCAGCTTCAAATGGCCAGTCTGGGAAGATTCCTGTAAAATAGGCGTAGAACAATCAAGTAGCTAGTTTGAGGCCTAGTTGTTTGCACCTGACCCATCCTGTTTCTTGGCCAGTTTGTTTGAGAAATCCTCCAGGTTCATCCCTATGAATCCGATTCATCCGAGGCAACCGACAATTGCTCAGAAATGTGGAAATGTCAGCAACAGAGCTGACGTGACGCAGTGGTTAGAGTGGAGTAGTGCAGGCTACTTATGCTGACTGCCGGCTGACTGCAATTTGGCAGTTCGAATCTCACGAGGCTCAAGGTTGACTCAGCCTTCCGTCCTTCCGAGGTGGGAAAAATGAGGACAGAGATTGTTGGGGGCAAGAGGCTGACTCTGTAAACCGCTTAGAGAGGGCTGTAAAGTGGTATATAAATCTAAGTACTATTGCTATTCCTTCCTTCCTTCCTTCCTTCCTTCCTTCCTTCCTTCCTTCCTTCCTTCCTTCCTTCCTTCCTTCCCTTCCTTGCCATGGTGGCGCAGAGGTTAGAATGCTGTACTGCAAGCCAACTCTGCCCACTGTCTGGAGTTCGATCCTGACTAGCTCAAGGTTCCATCCTTCCCAGGGGGGTAAAATGAGGACCCAGATTGTTGGGGACAAGAGGCTGTAAAGCACTGTAAAGCGGTATATAAGTGCTATTGCTATTGCTAACTTCCAAAGATCCAGTTCCTTTTTTAAAGTATAATCTTTGGGTTGCAAACGTCGGGGAATCGTAGGAGAGAGCATGCAGCAAGCTGAGTCTCAGCATGCACACACACACACACACACACACACACACACACACACACACACACACACACACACACTCCCCAACTTTATCATCAATTTTTCTTTTTTCTGTCTTCTCTCATCTCCTTGTCCTTTGGGAACCCCCCTACCCCTGTCAGGGATTGCCCTTTATAATTTATTCAGCTTGTACTTGCTGAGTTCCTTTCTATTTATCATTCATCTTTACAGTTGTACATAAAATTAGATTGATCCTCCTTTGCCGGCGCCATCAAGAAAAGGGGGAAAAAATTGTCATTGAGCAACCTATAAAGCAAACGCAGACGCAATGACAACCTTGTCTTGAATACCGGGGAATTCGCCCTCCGAGAACCAAATTAAAACCACCAGCCAGAATCCGTTCGGGGTGGGAGTGGGGGGGGGAAGAAAAAGGCAGAAAGATTGTCACCTCCGTAATCTGATTTTTTAATTTGCAATTGAATGAGCAGCACCTTTGGGGAGGCTTAACCTTCCTCCCCACTTAAATATATTGCCATGCAAACCCGGGTGCAAGGAAGGCGCCCTTATTACCTGCTTGAGATACAAGGGTGTAAGTTGGGTTGGAGGAATTTTTTGGGGGGGAAAAGGGGGCGTGACACCTCGGCTTAGTTTGGTTTCTTTTCTTTTTTTAGGGTGGCAATAGGGCTCAATAGTTCTTGGCGCGGGGAGTAGGAATGTTTGAAATTTATTTATTTATTTATTTATTTATTTATTTATTTATTTATTTATTTATTTATTTATTTATTTATTATTTGTCAAACATGTATAGGACAGTAGTAGTTTGTATAAACATAAGTAAAAAGTAACGATAAAAGAGGACAATAGGACAGTAGGACAGGGACGGTAGGCACAGTGGTGCGCTTATGCACGCCCCTTACAGACCTCTTAGAAACGGGGAGAGGTCAACTGTAGACAGTCTAAGGTTAAAGTTTTTGGGGTTTGGGGAAGAAACCACAGAGTCAGGTAGTGCATTCCAGGCATTGATCACTCTGTTGCTGAAATCGTATTTTCTGCAGTCGAGTTTGGAGCGGTTTACATTTAGTTCATCGAAAAAGCTTGGAGTAGCGTAAGCGCTTTGCAGGAATGAAATAAATCAAATGATGACTACATTGTGAGATATTGGGGTATCCCCCAAGTCACAGTTAGGGAGGGTGAAAGTGCAGGAACTTGAACATTTGCCTAAGAATTTTGGCTTCTCTATCCCCTTCCCCTTCTCCTCCTCTCTTTTTCTCCTCTTCCTCTTCTTCTTCCTCCTCCTCCTCTTTTTCTCCTCTTCTTCTCTTCTTCCTTCTCTGCTTACTCCTCCTCCTCCTTCTTGTACTCTTCCTTCTTGTCCTCCTCCTCTTCCTTGTCTTCCTCTTCTTCCTCCTTCTCCCCCCTTCTTCTCCCTCCTCACCTACTTCTCTTCTTCCTCTTCCTCCTCCTTCCCTTCCTCCTGCTCTCCGCTTCCTCTTCCTTCTTCTTCTCCTTCTCCCCTCCTCCTCCTTTCTTTTTCTCCTCCTTTTCTTCCTCCTCCTTCTCTTCCTCCTCCTTCTCTTCCTCCTCCTCCTCCTCTTCTTCTTCTTGTCATCCTCCTTCTCCTCCCTCTCCTTCTCCTCCTCCTCTTCCTCCTCTTTCTTCTCCTCTTCTTCCTCTTCCTTTTCTTCTCCCCATAAATCCAGTTATTTTCAAAAGCGACACAGGCAGTTGTATCTGCATGTATTTGTACTCAAAACCCAGAGTCAAAGACCACTTCATAGACTCTTTGTTGAAGTGAGCTCTGAATGGGAGTGAATCCCAGCTATTCACAAATCAAATAGAACTACATCAACTCACATCATACATATAATGAATACCGTCTGTGTTCATGTTGGGGTTGAGCTTCATGCTGCAATTCAGCACAGCCAAAACCATTTAATCATCATCTGGTGCTCAATGTTTCCCTGGTTGTATAAGTGTTCAAGCACACATCTACATATGGCTCCCTTGAGTGTGTACAGCTGCCACTCTGGGTGACAATTGCTGCTGCTGGCACACCAAATAATCCAGAAATTGTTTGTGTGCCAACATTGGGATAAGAAAATGACAGCAATGTGCTGATATGGTCTGATTTCAAAAATTTAATCTGAGTCAGTTCTTGCATGGGTGACTATTAGGGAGAGAAAGAGGGAGAGGGAGAGGGAGGGGGAGGGGGAGGGGGAGGGAGAGGGAGAAAGAAAAAGAAAGAAAGAAGTATGTAGATAGGGAGGGAGGGAGGGAGGGAGGGAGGGAGGGAGGAAGGAAGGAAGGAAGGAAGGAAGGAAGGAAGGAAGGAAGGAAGGAAGGAAGGAAGGAAGGGTATGTATGTAGGTAGGTAGGTAGGCAAGGAGGAATGGAGGGAGGGAGGGAGGGAGGGAGGGAGGGAGAAAGAAAGAAAGAAAAAGAGAGAGGAAGGAAGGAAGGAAGGAAGGAAGGAAGGAAGGAAGGAAGGAAGGAAGGAAGGAAGGAAGGAAGGAAGGAAGGAAGGAAGGGTATGTAGGTAGGTAGGCAGGCAGGCAAGGAGGAATGGATGGATGGATGGATGGATGGATGGAGTGAGGGAGGGAGGGAGGGAAGGAGAAAGAAAGAAAAAGAGAGAGAGAGGAAGGAAGGAAGGAAGGAAGGAAGGAAGGAAGGAAGGAAGGAAGGAAGGAAGGAAGGAAAGAAAGGAAGGAAGGAAGGAAGGGTATGTATGTAGGTAGGTAGGCAGGCAAGGAGGAATGGATGGATGGATGGATGGATGGAGGGAGGGAGGGAGGGAGGGAGGGAGAGAGAAAGAAAAAGAGAGAGAGAGAGGAAGGAAGGAAGGAAGGAAGGAAGGAAGGAAGGAAGGAAGGAAGGAAGAAAGAAAAAGAAAGAAAGAAAAAGAAAGAAAGAAAGAAAGAAAGAAAGAAAGAAAGAAAGAAAGAAAGAAAGAAAGAAAGAAAGAAAGAAAGAAAGAAAGAAAGAATAATTTCCACTTCCCCAAACTTTTAACAGTTAATTGATGTTGGGATTCATTTTATGTCTGCATTACCACCAGCCTTGTTCTAGTTGTATAATTTTGTGAGTTGCCTTGAATGCTCACCCAAGCAGAAAGGAAGGGTACCATCACGCATGGAAGTGAAAGGCATTAAAATTCCAAAGGTGAACCCAAATGGTGTATGGATTTCCTTCTGCGTCCATAGAACGTAGGATTCACATCCTTCGGGGACCCCCAGATGGCTTTAAAAAATTAACTCGGAGGTTAATTCCTTTTTAATGGATCGGCTTTGTTGTCCTTGAGTTGGGAAAAGCTGCCATGACTAATTCAGAGAACGTTCAAGATCTTTTGGCCTTATGTTTGGGTTTTTTTTTTTTTTTTTTTTTTGATCTTGCTGGTTTTATTTCTTTCCTTGCTTGAAAAGCCAATAGGAACACTATCAAATGCTTTTCATCGTAACGCTGATCAGTCAAAATTGCACCCAAGAAGATGAGAACAGAATCTTTGTTGGTTGAAATCCAACCTCGCTGACTTACGACCATTTTTTTCACAGTTACGCCTTTT
The DNA here is from genome assembly GCA_023053685.1 of Diadophis punctatus similis. NCBI lineage: Eukaryota > Metazoa > Chordata > Lepidosauria > Squamata > Dipsadidae > Diadophis > Diadophis punctatus. Next base: position 3,083,996 of record JALIGW010000032.1, on the reverse strand, counting down.
GCAGCCTTCCCTCACAATCACGTGATCGGAACTCAGAGGCTTGGAAACGGGTTCATATTTATAGCCGTTGTTGTGTCCCAAGGTCACGTGACCTTCTCACAAGCTCAAACTCGACGGGAAAGCCGGATTCACCTAACAACCGGGTTACTAACAGATCCGCTGTGGTGATTCGCTTAACAACTATGGCAAGACAGGTCGCAAAATGGGGCAAAGCTCCCGAACAAAATGTCTCGCTTAACGACACAAATTTGGGGGCTCAATTGTGGTCGTATGTGGAGGACTACCTGCAACGATCAATGAGATAAGAGTCATTGGAATTCCAGAGGGTTTGGACTTAGATTGCTTGTGGGAACATAATGATTCCAGGCTAATTCCTTTCTTGACTCTACCTCCAGGCTCAGCCTGCTCTTCTCATATGGGTGAGACTTAGACTTAGAATAACTTTATTGTCACTTTGAATGTATTTATTTATTTTGTGAGATTCATATACCGCCTCACAGTGCAAGCACTCTCTAAGTGGTTTACACCAGTAAGCAATGTATATTTATATTGCCCCCAACAATCTGGGTCCTCATTTTACTACCTCGGAAGGATGGAAGGCTGAGTCAACCTTGAGCCGGTGAGATTTGAACTGCTGACCTGTGGATCAGTGTCAGCTAAAGTGGCCTGCAGTACCTGCCTCTAACCGCTGCGCTACCTCAGCTCTAATCGGCACACATTAAAATGAAATTTCATTGCATACAGCTCTCACAGGATCTCCATCTCCAATATACGCTACATAAACATAGCAAAATAAATAAATGAATACAAAATTTTGCACATACCCATATATATTCTATGACACAGAGAAACAATAGTCTAGTTTGGATGTATACATGTACTGTACATGGCGAGAAAAACAAATCTTGCGAGTTTACCAGATGGATGGTATAGGGAAATATAGCGGTATCCTGAATGATGTGAAGTGAGCTTCCTATAATCTCTGCTGTCCTCACCACTCTCTGTAGGGACTTTCTATCTGAGGCGCTGCAGTCACCAAACCAAACAGGGATGCAGTTTGTTCAAAACACTCTCAATCATGCCTCTGTCAAAAGTGGCAGAAGGAGAAAGATGAAGCATAAAGGAACAAGATGACACTACATTCGGCCAATTTGATATATACCCCCATCTAAACAAACCAGGAGGGTCCCGAATCCAGCATCTGTTTTAAAGATCTGACACTATTATTACAAAGAATGTGTAACTTTTGCAACTTGGAATGGTCTCTAAATGAACTGTGGTAAGTTAAGAATTATGACCCAAAAGATGGACAGGTGGAGAACAGGCAGCCAAGAGGTGGGGAAGAGTTGGGAGTCTAAAAATAAATAAATAAAAAATAGTCTTTAATTTAATTTAATTTGATTTAAAGTTCTTATAGGCCGCCCAATCCCATAGGACTCAGGGCGGCGTACAACATGAATAAGAACAGTATAAATAATACCTATAAATTTATACCTATACCTATAAATTTAAAATTTAAAAACATTACATAATATTAAAAAGCATTCATTCATGGGGGAATCCGATCTTCTTCACCCCGCCTGCCATGTTTTTACAGCTTTGCGGAAGGCCAGTAGAGTGGGGATAGTCCGGATCTCTGGTGGGAGTTGGTTCCAGAGAGATGGGGCTCCCACAGAGAAGGCTCTCCCCCTTGAATCCGCCAACCGACATTCTTTGGCTGATGGGACCTGGAGGAGGCCAACTCTGTGGGACCTCACTGGTCATAGGGAGGTATGTGATAGGATGCGGTCCTGGTCCTGAGCCATGTAGGGCTTTAAAGGTCAAAACCAACACCTTAAATTGCGACCGGAGACTAATAGGCAACCAATGCAGCTGGCGGAGAATAGGTGTTATGTGGGTGTTTCTCGAAACACCCACCACAGCTCGCGCAGCTGCATTCTGTACCAATTGCAGTCTCCGGATGCTCTTTGAGGGTAGAGCGTGTTACAGTACTCCAGCCATATATATATTGCTATACCTATACCTATATTATTTGTCAGAAATGGTGTAGGGCAGTGATGGCGAACCTATGGCACGTGTGCTACAGGTGGCACGCGGAGCCATATCTGCTGGCACGCGAGCCATTGCCCTAACTCTGCTCCAGTGCGCATGTACACTCTGGCCAGCTGATTTTCGGCTTGTGTGTGGGCTCTGGGACAGCATTTTTGGCCTCTGGGGGAAAGGGGAAGCCGTTTTCGCCCTCCCCAGGCTCCAAGAAAACCTCTGGAGCCTGGGGAGGGCGAAAAATGGGCCCTCTGGGCCCACCCGAAGTCAGGAAATGGGGGAGCGGGGGGATCGTGTGTGCATGCACGGGGGGCAAGGCAGCACGGGGGATCACAGGCACATGCGCAGGGGGCAGGAGGGCATTGAATTATGGGTGTGGGCACTCACACGTGCGCAATAGCATGCGCACACGTGCTTTTGGCACCCAAGGGAAAAAAGGTTCGCCATCAGTGGTGTAGGGTCTCCTGCTTGAGCAGGGGGTTGGACTAGATGATCGACAAGGTCCCTTCCAACTCTGTTAATCTAATCTAACCTAATCTAAACCTCTACATGAATAAGATGAACGCTGTGATTAAATGCAAGTCTAAACTCTACTCAGAGACTGGCCACAAGATAGCAAGTCACCTTTGCATGATCTCAACAGAATTCCTTGCCAAGGTTTATTTTTTTTCTCCTTCGTCCTACTCAAATCTCTGCTTTATCTTCTGAATAATTAAATGTGATGAACAATCAAAGTCGGACGTGATCCCCAGATAAGCAACTATTGAATCAGGCTGAACGGAAGGTCCACCGTGTCCTCCAATGAGCAACAAACACGGGAAGGAGAGATGCACAGTGAATTTCAGAGTGAGCTTAAATGAATTTCAGTAGAATGAGCAAAATTTGGGCTGCAAGGATAACCAAGATCCAGAGGGAAAAATATTTACATGGTCATCAAGTAGCACTAAGTTAGAGGAGTCATTTTCCCCTCATCAAACTTTCCATGATCAACTGGAGTCCAAGTACCAGAGTGAAAAAGTGGAATTCCACATATGCACGCAGTTCCTGACTTATAACAGTTTGTTTAGCGAAAGTACAATGGCCCTTTAAAAAAAGTGACTTATGATCCTTTTTCAGACTGGTACTGGACACATGCTCCAGCCAATGCAATCCTGAGTTGCATTAATAGAGGGATACAATCTAGGACTAGGGAGGTACTAATACCACTCTATATAGCCTTAGTTAGACCACACCTAGAGTACTGCATCCAGTTTTGGTCACCACACTACAAGAAAGACACTGAAACTCTAGAGAAAGTGCAGAAGAGAACAACCAGGATGATAAAGGGTCTGGAAAATAAAACATATGAAGAGCAGTTGCAGGAACTGAGCTTGGCCAGTCTAGCGAAGAGAAGGACCAGGGGTGACATGATAGCAGTGTTCCAATACTTGAGGGGCTGCCACAGAGAGGAGGGGGTCAGGCTGTTCTCTATGGCACCAGAAAGCCAAACAAGGAATAACGGATGGAAGCTGACCAAGGAGAGATTCAACCTGGAAGTGAGGAGAAACTTTCTGATGGTGAGAGCGATCAACCAGTGGAACAGCTTGCCAGCGGAGGTTGTGAGAGCCCCAACACTTGAGACTTTCAAAAGGAGATTGGACTGCCATTTGTCTGAAACAGTGTAGAGACTCCTGCTTCAGCGGGCGGTTGGACTAGATGACCTACAAGGTCCCTTCCAACTCTAGTAATCTGTAATAATCTGTAACACTTAACAGCCGTTGCAGAATCCCTGTGGTCACATGATCAAAATTCAGAAACTTGGCAACTGACTCATATTTATGCTGGTTGCAATGCGAATCCCCATTTGTGACCATCTGACAAGCAAAGTCAATACAACGGTAGCCAGAATGATTGTAAAATGGGACAAAATTCACTTAACAATTGCCTGCCTTAGCAACAGAACTTTGAGGGCTCTGTTGTGGTCATAAGTCGAAGACTGCCTACCCAGAATTTCAATGGAAGAAACAACTCAAAGTACATCTGAAATGAAAGCAACTAGTAGCAAAACTGTTGTCCATTCAAGTGGTGCTCAGAAGCTTTGGGCATCAGGGGAAGAAGAGATCTTTCTCCACCGGTGTCTAAACCTGAGCCAGCTCCTCAGCTAGGATTCCATTTTAGTTTAGCTCCTTCTGAAAAAAAAATTCTTAAGTTCTCTAAGTACCTTTGGCTTGCCCGCATCGTTTCCATCAAACAATGCAAGAGTCCCAACATTTGGTTTTGAACAGAAGGAAAATCGGAGGAGTTGGCTCAGGTTTAGAAGTAGCAAAGGTATTGATAGAAGAGAATATTTATAGCTCAGGGTTGAACTGTGGGGGTCAGTTCTTGCAGACGTTTCTTTATCCAACTAGGTAACATCATCACAGCTAGAAGGGAGGAGGAGGAGGAGGAGGAGGAGGAGGAGGAGGAGGAGGAGGAGGAGGAGGAGGAGGAGGAGGAGGAGGAGGATGTCACGATGTGAATAATTGCCAGTTGTGCATCTCTACTGTTTTCTAAGGTTTACTGTACATTTCTAATCAAACAGACATGAGATATGTTTTACTACTCATGCGTGCATTCCAGGGGTTTTGTCAACTCCCACTGCCTTTCTTCTTCGATGCCTGCCCGAAGGCAGACGTGAATTCATTAGCTGAAAAGATGTAGCTTATTAAGGGTTTATTTTTGTTACTTTTGTACTGAAATAAATATTTTGTTAATTAGATTTGAATCTCGGTTTTATTTTCTAAATACGAATCACTTCAAGGAAGCAAGATCCTAAAATCTCCTCTGGTAGGAAAATTCCTATCTGACGGAGGAGGAGGAGGAGGAGGAGGAGGAGGAGGAGGAGGAGGAGGAGGAGGAGGAGGAGGAGGAGGAGGAGGAGGAGGAGGAGGAGGAGAACAATGACTGTGGAGTCCTTGGTGCTCTCTGAGCTTTGTGTTTCCTTGCAGACATCTCATTACCCAACTAGGTAACATCATCAGTGCTGGAAGGGAATGGGGAAGAAGAGGAAGAGGAGGAGGGAGGAGAACTGTGGTTCTTTGGTGCTCTCTGAGCTTGGTGTTTTCTTGCAGATATTTCATTACCCAACTAGTTAAAATCATGAGTGCTAGAAGGGAAGAGGAGGAGGAGGAGGAGGAGGAGGAGGAGGAGGAGGAGGAGGAGGAGGAGGAGGAGGAGGAGGAGGAGGGTGACTCTGGGATCCTTGGTGTCCTCTGAGCTGAGTGGTTTTCCTGCAGACATTTTGTGAACCAACTAGGTAACATCATCAGTGCTGGAAGGGAATGGGGTTTGCAGAGTGGAGTGCTCTCTGAGTTTGGTTGTTTCCTTGCAGATGTTTCATGACCCAACTAGATAACATCATCAGTGCTAGAAGGGAGTGGGGTTTGTGAGGAGGAGGAGAAGGAGGAGGGGAGGAGGAGGAGGAGGAGGAGGAGGAGGAGGAGGAGGAGGAGGAGGAGAGGAGGAGGAGGAGGAGGAGGAAGACAACTGTGGTTTTTTGTTGCTCTCTGAGTTTGGTTGTTTTCTTGCAGACGTTTCATTACCCAACTAGATAACATCATCAGTGCACCGCAAGAAAAGAATGTCTGCAAGAAAACAACCAAATTCAGGGGGGGGGGAACCCCAAACCAGGAAAAGGTCCCATTTAATGTGCTACTCTATGGGTTTCCCTTGCATGAAATTCTGTTCCGCCCTATAACAAAAATCCGATGTTGTGGGATCAGATGCAATCCTAAACTGCTCGTCTCCCAGTTCCTCAACTTCCTTGCCTGAGGCGGGCTTGACCATGTCGCTGAACCTAACGGATTGCCGGTTTTTCTACTTTTGTCATTTCTCCCGCAGACTCTTAATCACTCCACAGTGATCTGGGTGAGGTAATGCTAGGCCGATATCCTTCTCAGCCATATGACCTGTTTCTATTTAGCGAAGGCAATAGGAAGGGGTGGAGGGGAGAGAGATAGAAAAATCTACCAGTGGGTTTATTAGCCATGAGCTCAGTTTATTTGGCCCATAAATAAAACCTGATGGCGTAATTACATTTCACGTTATCCTCTGGCATTAACCTCAGTAGGAAAAAGGAGCTGGCTTTGTCATTTAGAATCAGAATGACTTCAAAAATGTTAATATAGGATCAAAAATGGCAATGCCACTCTGATAATTGGGATGTTCCCATCTTCCGTTCAAGGTGAGGATAACATTTAATTGTATTTACTGTTACATCTGCTATATTTATATATAGGACCCCATGCTGAATTCTAATGGGACCAGTTAGACTAATTTCTGGATGGACATTTTCTTTTCATCTGGGTGGGAGAGGCAATTAGACTCTTGTTGTTGTTTCTCTGTGTCATATAAAATATGTGGGCATAATTTTGTATTTATTTATTTATTCTGTCATGGTTATGTAGTGTATATTGGAGGTGGAGACCCTTTGAGAGCTGTAGGAATGAAATTTCATTTTAATGTGTGCCGATTACTGTAAATTCAAAGTGACAATAAAGTTATTATTCTATTCTATTCTATCCTATCCTATCCTATCCTATCCTATCCTATTCTATTCTATTCTATTCTATTCTATTCTATTCTATTCTATTCTATTCTATTCTATTCTATTCTATTCTATTCTATTCTATTCTATTCTATTCTACTCTACTCTACTCTACTCTACTCTACTCTACTCTACTCTACTCTACTCTACTCTACTCTACTCTACACTCTCTACTCTCTACTCTTTACTCTCTACTCTCTACTCTCTACACCAGTGTTGGTGAAGCTTTTTGGCACTGAGTGCCGAAACAGGAGCGCGCACGGGCAGGTGGAGTGCTGGAAACTGGAAGAGCAGCCGCCCGGTGCTCAGGTGCATGCCAGGAAGATGATCTTTAGGTTTCTGGCATATGCATGCACACTGGGCACCTGGTCTTCCGTTTCTGGTGTGCATGCACACAGGGAGAACAGGTGGCCAGTGTGCATGCATGCACCGGAAACCAGAAGATCATCTTCCCGGCATGTGCATGTACACCAGGCTGCTGCTCTTCTGGTTTCCAGCACTCCCATGTGTGTGAAGACCAGCTGGCCAGCAGAATCTGGAAGAGCAACAGGCGATGGCTGTGCGTGCCACTTCTGGCATGCGTGCCATCAGTTCGCCCTCATGGCTCTACACTCTACTCTACTCTACTCTACTCTACTCTACTCTACTCTACTCTACTCTACTCTACTCTACTCTACTCTACTCTACTCTACTCTACTCTACTCTACTCTACTCTACTCTACTAGCTTTTCCACCTGGAGTTTGGGCATAAGTTTCTGATATATCAGGATTCATCAGGACAGATCATAGAGTCATAGGGCTGGAAGGGACATTGGATGTCTTCTTGACCAACCCACTGTCCAAGGCAGGAGACCTTATACCATCGAACACAAATGCTTGTCCAATTTTGTGAGTACTCCAGTGTCGGAGTACCCACAACTTCTGGACGCAAGTCGTTCCACTGATCAATTGTTCTCATTATAACGAAATTTCTCCTTAGTTCTAGTTTGGATCTCTCCTAGACTAGCTTCCATCCATTGCTTCTTCTCCTGCCCTCAAGTGCTTTTGGTGAACCCCCCTCTTCTCTGTGTCAGCCCCCCAAATATTGGAATGCTGCTATCATGTCACCCAGGGATGGTTTTCACTTACCTTCCCTACCGGTTCACAAATGCTCTTAGCTCACATGTGCCAACACCGTACATGCACATGGCCTTCCGCGCTTTAGTTACGCGCAAGCCTTCTGCGCATGTGCTCGGCCTCAAAAATGTGCACAAATAGGATAGAATAGAGCCGAGGCGGGCCCACCCACGATTTCCGCTACCAGTTCGGGCAAACCTAACTGAACCAGCTGAATAACACCCCTGATGTCACCCCTAGTCCTTCTTTTCACTAGAGCAGACATAACCAATTCTAGCAACATTTTAGCCTCCAGCCCCCTAATCCTCTTTGTTGCTCTTCTCTGCACTCTTTCTAGTGTCTCAACATCTTTTTTTAAAATCTCTCTCTATTGATGCCATCTAGGACTGCATTGGCTTTTTATTAGGAAAGTTTAAGAAGGTCCGGAATAAAAGAACCAAGAATGAATGTGGACACTACGAATGATACAAACTTCTGAAAAATTCTTCTCTGAAGTCTTCACCATGGTAGACTTAGCTTCTGGTTCTTTCTCAGTTTTTGTCGCCACAATGCAAAAAGGATGTTGAGACTCTGGAAAGAGTGCAGAGAAGAGCAACAAAGATGATGAGGGGACTGGAGGCTAAAACATATGAAGAACGGTTGCAGGAACTGGGTATGTCTAATTTAATGAAAAGAAGGACTAGGGGAGACATGATAGCAGTGTTCAAATATCTCAGGGGCTGCCCCAAGGAAGAGGGAGTCAAGCTATTCTCCAAAGCACCTGAGGGCAGGATAAGAAGCAATGGGTGGAAACTAAACAAGGAGAGAAGCAACCTAGAACTAAGGAGAAATTTGCTGTCAGTTAGAACAATTAATCAGTGGAACAGCTTGCCTCCAGAAGTTGTGAATGCTCCAACACAGGAAGTTTTTAAGAAGATGTTGGATAACCATTTGTCTGAAGTGGTGTAGGGTTTCCTGCCTAAGCAGGGGGTTGGACTAGAAGACCTCCAAGGTCCCTTCCAACTCTGTTATTCTATTCTATTCTCTCTCTCTCTTTTACTCTCTTGGAAGCTTCTCGCCCACGTCAAAGGAACCATGTGCTAATTTGTCTGAGAATGCCAGGGGTTGTCTCTTGTATGAAGGATTAGCACAGATTAAGGAGGAACAGTGTTAATTGTAGGTGGAGAAGAGAGCAGTGTGTCTCTGCGATCCATTCTTGATTTCCCCTGTGTCTGCCTGTTTGGTAATAAGCTTCCTTTAATCTAGAGAGCCCCTTTGTGAAATCAGCAGTACGGACAGCAATATTGATTGCTTTTGAAAAACCATCACAGCTGCTCACCCAAATTACCTTTGATATGTGACCTTTAATGTAATTACTGCAACATCAAAGCATTTCTATACATTATTAAAGGATTTGTAGACTTCTTCATGATGCTATCCCATTATATATAAAAGATAAACAACCTTGGCAAACACACGTGGCAGATCTGAAAGGCCCGAGGACAGGTTGGGTAAGGCTCAGGCCCAAGTTGTTGCTCTGGTTGTTACTCTGGTGGTGGTGGTGGTTGTTCTCTGCAGGGTGGGCCAAAAGGAATGGAAAATAATGGCTTAGTTCAAGTCACGTGGTTGTCTCAAAGGTGCTTTTTCTGGAAGCAACTGGACTTCCTTGTTTTTTTTTCTTTTGAAGACATTTCACTTCTCATCCAAGAAGCTTCTTCAGCAGGAAGACAATGTGATGACCCGGGACAAGGCACGAAGGCCACACAGCCAGCTGAGAGTTCAAACTCCCCTTTAATGCTCCAAATTTCCCCCAAACGCTTCCATGTTTTTTGGCAAGTCCCAGAGCAAAGCGTACACACACAAACGGCAGTCTCTGGCTATGCACAATCCAGCAAAGCAAAGGAACAGGGAAATGGGTCCATGAAGCAAGGAGCAAACAATGAGTCCACGAAGCAAGAAAGAAGCAAGCAGTCTTGCAAACTCCAAATGTCTGCAACAGCACACAAAACTCCACAAATTCAGTGTTTGTTCCTGATAAACACCCCTCCCCACAGCATTTCCTTAAATCTCGGTCCCCAGGTTTGCCTTGTGAAGAGGGGTGTGACCAGGGGTGAAATGGTCCTGGTTCGGGCGGGCCAGTCAGTCGTCGTAGAGCCGATAGAGCCGATAGCGATCACAGCGCGAGCCTTCCCCCGCCCGCTTCCCCCGCCTGCCTGGACACCGCCATTTGGGTTCTTTTACTCTCTGTGCATGCGCAGAACACTTTGTGCATGCACAGAGGGTAAAAGAACCCAAATGGTGGCATCCAGGTGGGCGGGGGAAGTGGGCGGGGAAGGCTTGCGCTGCAATAGCTATTGGCTCTACGGCGACCGACCTGCCCACCCGAACCTGGAGCATTTCACCCCTGGGTATGATGCTCTGCTCCCGAGTTGTTGGGTCGGCCTGCACTGTTCCCGCCTTCCCTCCACTCTCCGTGTTCGGGGATCAGGAGTGGGCGGTCCTTGCTCCTTGCCTGAGCTCTGTCGCTCCTCATGTCCACTGTTTGCCCTCTCTTGGTCATCCTGCCCCTGTTCTGCCCTGCTAACAAGCCATCCCAATCCTGAGGGTCCCTGGGCTGCCTCATCCTGCTCCTCCCCACATTCCTCTGAAGTCAACAAAGCCACCCTTTCAATCTCCGTCAGCTCCAGCTCTGGCTCATCCTCCTCCACAGATTCAGGCTCCAATGGGGGCATGACAGACAAGATTTGAGTAACTAGCTAGGTTCATAGCAATGGATTGCGTTCATTAAAACAGACCAGGCCATCTTAACCAAATAGCATCACCCCACTGGTTCTGAGATCTTAAGTGTTTTCCAGCTAGAACCGATGGCTCCTTCAGGAGCACTTTCAACAACAGCTTGCAACCATGCTGGCAAAAAAAGGGCCCTTTAGCCAGAAGGTTGCAGGCATCAGAGATTTATCCAAGCTATGTCAGAAGAAGTAGTTCCACAGGCAAGGAAGAAGTCCAAATCTGTATATTTAATTTTGTCATATTTAAAGAGCCACAATACAACCCTTTGCTTCACCAATGAGTTTTGCCTCTCGAGGAATATGGCTTAAGTAGGAAATTTCTGCTGCCTCTTCTCCAGATGTGACCTACAGCAATTCCCAACAGCCTTGTTTAACATAATCCAAAAATATGTGCGGACTCACAATTTATCAATATCTGGAGAGACACATGTTGTCCTGCCCTGTCTTCAGAAGAATTTATTTGAAGATCCATCACACAATACCATGGGTTTTTGACTGCTCTCCATGGCAACATTTAAAAAAGGTATATCTCTCAGGAAGAAGCAAAATTATGAGAATTATTGACACCCGCAAACTACCCACAAACCCTACTAAGTGTGGACCTTATCAACATCCTACAGTAAGTAGAGTGAAGGAGAATCACCTTCTGAATTCAACTCAAAAAGTACCATATTTTTCAGAGTATAAGATGCACCGGAGTATAAGAGTTAGTTTTGGGGAAGGAAAATAAGGGAAAAAATCTACCTACCAGGTATTCATCTGGCTAGCATCCTTATTCTGGTCAGCTTTAGCACATTACTTTATCCGCTGGTTAGGGCTGAAAAAACCTTTTTCAGATGGAGTAGGAATGAAAACAAGCCTGCAAAGACTTAGGGCTGGAAAAAAACTTCTTCGGAGGGAGTAGCAATCCTGCAAGCTGGGAAGATCGTTAGCACCTCGTTAGGGCTGGAAAAAAGCTTTGAAAAAGCTACATTCTGAGTATAAGACACGCCCAAATTTTCAGCCTCTTTTTGGGGGGGAAAGGTGCATCTTATACTCTGAAAAATACAGTAACTCAAATTAAGAAAGTTAAACTTATGAAGAACATAATCTACAGTCAGTTTGGGATGGATAGCCCTTCTAACAGAGGTGGTAGTCAGCCGGTTCAGACCGGTTCAGGTGAACCGGTAGTGGAAATTTTGAGTAGTTTGGAGAACCGGCAAATACCACCTCTGGCTGGCCCTGGTCTCCCGACCCCACCGTTCCCTTTCCTATATTCCCTTGTTTTTTTATCTCAGCTGATTGGCACAGCAGAGTCCATTGCTGCGCCTCAGCTGAGCTAAACAACAGCTCAGCTCACCAGCGCTGACACCGAAGGCGGTCTTTGAGTGCTGCATGCATGTGCAAAGCGCTCTCTCATAGAATTGGCAGGAAAAGATTTGGAATCCCACTACTGCCTTCTAAGGAGATTTTATTTATTTTATTTATTTATTAATAAAATTTCTATGCCGCCCAACTCCCAGGGGACTCTGGGCGGCTCACAACAAGTAAAAATACATATTCAATTTAAAAAAAAAACAATTTAAAAACATATTTAAAATACAATCCATTCACACTTACATACATGGGCCGACCATTGGCCCCAGGCCTGCTGGAAAAGCCAGGTCTTAATGGCTTTCTGGAAGGCAGTAAGGTGGGGGTAATACGGATCTCGGGAGGTAGTTGGTTCCAAAGAGTTGGAGCAGCTACAGAGAAGGTCCTCCCCCACGGACCCGCCAGCTGACATTGTCTGGCAGATGGGACCTGAAGAAGGCCGATCCTGTGTGATCGTATTGGTCATTGGGAGGAATGCTGTAGAAGGCGGTCATGCAGATAAACGTGCCCTGAGCCATGTAGGGCTTTAAAGGTAAGAACCAACACCTTAAATTGCATCCGGAGACCAATCGGAAGCCAGTGAAGCTGGTGAAGGATGGGGTTAGTGTGGGTGTATCTTGGGAAACCCACAACAGCTCGCGCAGCTGCATTCTGGACTAACTGTAGTCTCCGAACACTTGTAAGATTGGAGATATCTTACTAAAGAAGCTACCTTCAAACATTGTCTTGGCATGTATGGATACACACTCGAATGCAAACTGGGTGGGGAAACCATAACTCAATATGGAATTCGACGCCCCCCAAAATAAACCCATGAACCTCCTACTTATTTTGAAATGGTTTCTAATCAAACACACTGAGTAAAAGTTGGCCCTTTCAAGCAGATCATCTGAGCACCAAATTGCAATTTTCACCGTTCTCTTCCTGGTCTTTTTAAAAAGTCACTTTGCAGCCGAAACTGAAATTGTATCAGAGAAGAAAAACTAGAAAGAATTCACCGGTGCCCATAAAGCTGAACTCACTTCGGTCATTTGCAGCGAGTCAAGAATCAGATTGAGAACAACGGATTGAAAAGAATCAGTCATTTTTAAAATGCAAAAAATGCACATCCTTGGTTATTAAAGATCTTAGGAGGAAGTTCAGGGATAGCACAGTTCTACAAGAAGAGGAAAATGCAACAACCCAGAACTGAAGAGTAAATGATGGGATGGGAGAAATTAAGACAGCATTAAATAATCCAAATATCTTCCTTGGCATAACCCCGTGTGTTTTATTAATTTAATTCCATTTAGGCACCGGCTGACTCCAAACCAAATCGGGATGATTCATCATCTGATAAACCAGAAAAACACTATTAAAAACACTTTTTTTTTCATTTACTCAAGGAAGAGGTTTAATTCAGAGCACCAAGAAATAAAGGATAAAACCAGAAAGCTGGAAGAACTAAAACTGCACATATCAGAAATGTTCAAAGGGCTGTACAACGATATTTGGAGGTGATTGGTGAAACGGTATACACAAGTTGTAAATAGTGAGTAATGCCAGCTTGTCTCCCATTCTTACATCAGCAACAACTGGAAAACTGAGTATTAATTCTTGCACAATAGTAAAGAAGATCCCCAACTTACGATAAATTCCTTTTTTTTCAATTCTCTGCTGGTAGCTATTTCTGTGAAATGGGTCTAAAGTTCCAACATTAGGCATAAGAATGGCTCTGTTCACACAAACACTATTCACCAAGCCATTTGTGAACTGACCTGTCATGTTAATCTTGATCTGTTTTAAGCTTAAGCAAAGTTTTTTTTTAAAAAAAAATTGGTTTTCAACAACCAGGTTAAACTCATTGCGCAAACACAGCCAGTATGTCTTATTCATGCAACATAAAATCGATCATAGGTAGCTTTGCAAACGACATTTTTATCTTCCTTTTTTAAAAAAATCGTTCTACTTGTGTCAAACTTTTTTTTTTCCTGGAACAGACTAAAAATCCTTGAGTATGATCTGGTTGCGAAGAATGGTGCCGATTTGCTCACAATCTTCTCTCCTGCCTTTTCTAAGCTACCGGAATTATTCCAAATGTTACAACAAGAATGGCCCAAATCCAAACACCCATCAACACACTTGAGAGTGAAGAACTCAATAACCAGAACTGTCATCTAAAACTTTTTTTGGTTCAAGTCAAGAGAAACGCATTGTCTGTCTCTGCAACAGCAAGTCATGTCACTGCTCAGAAATGCCTTCGAGTTTTCGAAAGGAAAAATCAACACAATTTTTCACAATTTTCTCACAAAAATCATCACAACCCACTTCCTTTAGCTTCCTTCTTGGTGGGCCTGCCCGACCATGAAACACAAGGAAGAGAGGAAGTTCAAAAGAGAAAGAAAAAGTACGGCATCGCCTGGTAGATGCCGTACTTGGACCAAACATGGTCCCATTGATGTTCTCCAACTTCAAGGAAGCATCTTAAAATAATGATCTGGACTCACCCCTGGTAGAGTCTTCTGTTCGTGCAATGCACTCTGGGCTTTAAGAGCTGATTCCCGTTCACAGTACGTTAGGAAGGCACAACCTGTAAAAAAGAGAAGAAGAAGAAGAAGAAGAAGAAAACATGAGAACAGGCTAGCTTTTCCCCCAGATCCAATTTCTGGTAGGACCAGATCTTCTCCGGGAGCAGAGGGGTCCATTTCTAAACATGGAAAGCTAGTTGAACAATTATTTCTACAAGCTTAATCCAACCCTCTGTCCACTCTGAAGCGAACCTGGCAGAAGCCATCTTGTGCGGCCTCCTATTTGCTACGAACTCTGAGAAGGGGAAGGGAGGAGGAATAGATAGGCTGGCGAAATAGTCAAAACAAAAAAGTTTTCTTGTGAGACCCAAGGTCATCCCAACAGGTGGCAGTTGAAGGAGGAGAGGAGTGACCAAGCAGCCTGCCAGCTACTTTCATTGGACAACGTAACCAGTGACAATCTGGGGAGGAAAATATTTGCTCTTTTAATTAGGGAAAAACCGTGGGAACCAAGAGTTGGTTTTTACTAGCTGTGCTGATATGATGTATCCAATAAACATGTTCTTTGAGGAATCTACCTGCCTCAGAGTTCTGCTTTTAGTGAATGTGTTATTTGGAACACTGACACTCTCTTTAAAGCCACTTTTTGTTAACAGTTTATTTATACATTTTTAGTTTACATACATAATTGCTTTTATTTATTTATTTTATTTTGGTGGATTTCTATGCCGCCCAATCCCTAGGGACTCAGGGCGGCTTTGTGAACAATGTATTGTCTGGATCCATTTGCTTACATAATAATACTTTCCCAGCTCCCAATTTCTACCTCTATTATCCAACCATTTGTAGAACAGGTTCCATGTCTAAAAATACTCTGTATCTTCTTTTTCTTTCATCTTTAATGTCAATCTGTCCATTTCTGCATAATCTAGTATTTTTTTTTAAATTACATCATCTTCTGTAGGTGTTTCCTCATTTTTCCAGTACTGTGAAAATATAATTCTTGCTGCTGTCAAGTCATGTAATATTAAATATATATTCCCTTTATCATACTTTTCTGGTACTATACCCTATGGCAGTGGTGGCGAACCTTTTTCGGCTCGCGTGCCAAAAAAGGGGGCGGGGCGCGCTCATGCGCGCTCGCGTGCCCACACCCATTCCCTCCCCCCCACGCATGCGCACAACACCCCCCCCATGCTGCCCCCTGCGCATGCGCACACCCCCCCACCCCCGCACAAAGGCTTACCGGAACCTGGAACGACAAAACCGGCAAACCGGAAGTGCGAAAAAACGCACTTCCGGTTTGCCGGTATGCTGTTTTTTGCACTCCGGAGGGTTCAGGGAAGCTCCCTGAAGCTCCGGAATGCAAAAAACTACAAAACGGACAAACCGGAAGTGCGGAAAAGTGCACTTCTGGTTTGTCCGTTTTGTAGTTTTTTGCATTCCGGAGCTTCAGGGAGCTTCCCTGAACCCTCCGGAGTGCAAAAAACAGCTCACCGGCAAACCGGAAGTGCGTTTTTTCGCACTTCTGGTTTGCCGGTGGGAACCCTCGCGTGCCGGCTTCTATGGCTCCGTGTGCCACCTCTGGCACGCGTGCCATAGGTTCGCCACCACGGCCCTATGGAAATATTTCTGGTTTATAATCTATATGTAACTTTAACATCTTTTCTAACCATGTATGTATTTTTCTCCAATATTTCTTTGCTTTTGCACATGTCCACCACATGTGAAAATATGTATCTGGTGTCTGATTACATTTCCAACATCTGGTGGACATGTTTTTAAACATCTTTGCTAATCTCGCTGGTGGTAAGTGCCACCTATAAAACATTTTATATAGGTTTTTCTTGTAAGTAGTTGCCATTGTCAGCTTATAGTTTGTAATGACCCAGGGCACAGCACAGAGATAACACAAACAGCTGGCAGTTCAGACAGGCCCTTTTAATGCTCCAAATCTCCCCCAAACAAACCTCAAACAGCCTCTGGTTGCAATTAGTCCAGCCCAGCGCTGTCTGCACCAAGGTTGCATGGCAATAAATCCCAAATTTATCTAGCAAAACAAGAACAAAGCAAGGAGCTCAGGGAGCAAAAGATACAGATAATCAGTCCAAAATGCCACACAGGAATGCAAGGATTCTTGGTTAGTTCAAACATCGGCACACAACACTCCAGGAACTCAGCGTTTGTTCCTGAGAAATGCCCCTCCCCACAGCATCTCCTTAAGTCTCATTCCCCAGGTGTGCCTGGTGAAGCTGGGCAGGGCACTCTCCTCATGAGTGGCCTCCTATGTCTGAGCTGATCCCGCCTCCTCTGCACTCTCCAAGCCCTTGCATCAGAATGGGGTGGTTCATGCTCCTCGGCTGAGCTCTGTTCCTCCCTGCCTGCAGGCCTTGCTAATTCCGAACAGCCTGGCCTGGACCGACTCTGCCCTTCCCCAGTTTCCTCCAAGGCCAACGGAGCTGCCCTCTCCCTCGCTGTCAGTTCTTGTTCAAGCTCACCTTCCGCCTCAGAGTCAGACTCCGACAGGGCATGACACAGTTTGTTTCCCAAAGTTTTTGCAATTTGTCTAAGTCTATAGTATATCCCCAAAAAAATTGCCCATACTATCATTGTCTCTTTTTACCTGTTCGTCTTCCATTATTAAGCCTAACAAAATGTTGTATGGTTTCTTTATTAACTTTTCATCCACCCCCTAACATTATTTGGTCAAGTACTGTTTGCTCTTTGTAGAAGCCATATGTCTCAAAATCTTTCTCATATCTCAATTGTATTTTTAAAAGCCACTTTTGAATGGTGAAAAGATTAAAGGCCACAATTGTTGTTCCCAAAATGGGTCCTAGGCTGGCCACAATGCCAATAAAGACCACCAGACACAAGGAAAGGTATTTTCACTTCTTTTATTGGAGTACTCCAGCAAAAGGGTCTCCAAAGCTAAAGGAGCCAAGACCCCCGAACAATGCACAGTGACAGGAAGTCCTCAACTTACAACAGTTCATTTAGTGACCGTTCAAAATGACAACACCAAAAAAAATGGATGACCGTTTTTCACAGTTATGACTTTTGTGGCAGCCCCATGATCACGTGATCAAAATTCAGAGGCTTGGCAACTGGTTCATATTTATGATGGTTTGCAGCATCCCGGGGTCACGTGATCCTCTTCTGACAAGCAAAGACAATGGAGAAACCGATTCACTTAACAACCAGGTTACTTAACTTATCAGCTGCAGCAATTCACTTAACGATGTGGGCAGGAAACATTGTAAAATGGGGAAAAACACAAATGGCTCACTTAACAACAGAAATGTTGGGCTCAATTGGGTTTGCAAGTCAAGGACTACCTGCAAACATTTTATACAGCTATGATTAAGGAAACTAACATCCTAACATGTTTTTTCCCCACAAGAGGCAACTGGACTTTCTTTGTTGGTTGAAATCCAGTTTAACTGTTTTGTGAATGTCTATGGAGATTCTCAGTCATCCAGGTCATGGTTGTCCCAAAGATGCTTTTTTTTCAAGAGACAACTGGACTTTCTGCTTTCTTCTGTGAAGACGTTTCGCTTCTCATCCAAGAAGCTTCTTCAGCTCTGACTGGAAGGTGGGGAATGGACAGATTTATATTCCTTGCAGACAGCTGGTCATTTGCATCCTTTTAGAGAGTCATTGAGGCTACTTGGAGGTTTGTCTGGGTCTTTAGCGTCCCTTGAGTAGTGCAAATGAGTGTGGACAGCTCCACAACACAGTCCTTTCATCAGTTCTAAGAAGGCTCCACACCCATTTGCACTACTCAGGTGACCCCAAGGAGATAGATAAACCTCCAAGTGGCCTCAACAATACTCTAAAAGAATGCAAATGACCAGCTGTGTCTGCAAGGAACTTAAATTCTTCCATTCTCCACCATCCAGTCAGAGCTGAAGAAGCTTCATAGAAAAAAAAAAAACAAGAAAGTCCAGTTGCCTATTGAAAATCAACTTTTGGGCAACATGACCATAGACATTCTTCAATATGTTCCTTTTGATTGGATTCTTCTATTTTATCCTCCTTCTTCACACATCACATTTATTTGTTTATTTATTTATTTATTTATTTATTTATTTATTTATTTATTTATTTATTTATTTATTTATTTATTTATTTATTTATTTATTTATTTATTTATTTATTTATTTATTTATTTATTTGTGAGATTTATATACCGCCTCACAGTGCAAGCACTCTCTAAGCGGTTTACACCAGTAAGCAATGTATATTTATATTGCCCCCAACAATCTGGGTCCTCATTTTACCTACTTCAGAAGGATGGAAGTCTTCCGGTTCCGGATCGCTGCATCGCGGACGCTCCTCGTTGAGCGCCTTTCCTTTTCCCCGTTAAAGCCGCCAGAACAGCTGTCTGGCGGCTTGAAAGTCTCTGCCCCGGGCAAAGGGGAGAGATGAGAGCCGGACAGGTGGGGTAGAGCCCCCCCTAGTGCCCCAAGTGTCAGCTAGGGGCGCGAAAGGTGAGGGCTCCCCAGCCAGCCTGTCTCTTGCTCCAGGGACTTGGAAACCTCCGCTTTTGCGGAGCAAGATGCTGTGACCACCCGCTGCTTCGTGAATGGGATTACAACTACTTAATTGTTTAAACAAGCAGACAGAGAGAGACAGGATTTTAAAGGGCAAGTACAGATTTTTTTTTTCTTTCAACTCCACTGCTGATTTTCACTTCGGAAGAAACTAAGTAACAGTTATTAGGCTACAACATGGCGATCGGAGAAAGTGGGAGGAGAAGTGAAAGTAACTTTCGTTTCCCTAGCAGCTTTTTTTCTTATGGAAATTTTTGATTTTGAAAGTTGGCTTTACTCTCTCTGTCTCCCGATTCTGGATTAAATAATAACTGACAATTTTTTAAAAATAAAATTCTATCTGGCTTTGGAATTTGAAAGAATTTTAAAAGAAATTTAAAAGAACTTTAACTAGAGGCTTGGCTTTTTCTTTGTTCACCACTGGAAATACTAAAATGGCTTCAAAATCTGGAAAGATTGTTTTGAATAAAAGAATGGATTATTCATCTGGTTATATTTCTAAAATGCAACTTACCACTGAGTTAACACCCCCAAAGTCTTTAACACCTGAAAATTTAATAAGTACCTTAAAGATTATGAAAGATGAACTTATTGTTGAATTTAACCAAAAAATTAGTGAAATAGATAATAAAATGCAGGCTGCTTTAAAGAATATTGACCAACAAATTAGAAATGATGTGTTGGAGGTATGTAAAGGTCTAGCAACAAATATTGAAGTTTTGGCAAACCGCATTGAAGAAAACAAACAAGTTTTGACAACTTCAGTAGAATATATAGATAAAATACAAAATGACATTGCAAATTTTGAAACAGAGGTGTTAATGACGCAATTCAGATCCATGGAATTTGCCATAAGGGTCAGGGGGTTGAAAGAAGGATTATATGAAGATTTGAAAGGAAGGATGGTGGAAGCTTTGGAGCAGGTGTCTGGACTGTCTAAAGAAGAACTAGCCAGGCAAATTGATAAAATATATAGAATCAACTCCTGGTATGCAAAACAAAAACACCTACCAAGGGATATTGTAATATACTTTACTACAAGAGCCTTAGGAATAGGATTATACAGGCGACGTTTAAAAATAACCTGCAGGTGAATGGCCAGGAACTGATGATATGGAAAGAAATTCCCTCTAAAATGCTCAAAGCCAGAAAAGATTATACCTTTCTGATTGATGAATTTAAAAGGTTAAATTTACATTACAAATGGGAAGCACCAACAGGAGTTGCAGTGAAATTTCTGGGAAAAAGATATCGGCTTAATACAACAAAGAAAGCTACTGAATTTTATGTCAACGTCTTAAAGGCTGATATATCCAAGATTCCAGAGGAAAGATGTATGAAAACAAAAGAGGAGGAGGAGGGAAAGCCATCCCTTCCTCTTCAAATCGAAACAGATTTACAAAATTTAAATGATTGGCAGAGCCAGACAGATGTCTACAGTCTGGAAAAGGAGATGGAAGATCGGGGTCAGATGGGAGGCGAGCTGACAACTACAAAATTATCAAGTTACAAAAAGATGCAACCATCATCAAGATACAACAAGATGCAGTGTTGAAGTTTATTGGACAGATGGTTGCCATTATGACTGTACTTTTCTTTTTCCCTTCTTTCCTTAATTTTTTTTTCTTTTCTTTACTTCTTGCATTCTTTTTTTTTCTTTTGTTTTTTTTGGGGGGCTTATTCAAAGTATTATTAATTCTTTTTAAAGATTTAGAACTTTTTTGAACCTAATAATTTAATACATAGTAACATTTTGTTACTAATAGAGTGGTAGAATTTATGATGAAGTTTAAGGTTTTTGTATTATTATTTAGTTATTTTTTGTGTAATATCAATTTAAGTTTTATTTAATTGTGAGAAAGATTTGGAATTGTTATCTATCCAGTTATAAAATATTACAATTAGATTTAACATTTTTTTTTTTGGGAGGAAGGTTATTTAAAGTTTGGAATTAGTGCTTATAATCTGATATATAGTAATAGTAAGTTATTTATATACTGATTGATTTTATGATGAAGTTTAAGGTTTTTGTATTTAATACTTAGTCATCATTTATGTAATAATCATTTAATTCTTAGTTAACAGTGAAGAAATGTTGTGAAGGGTAGATGATTGAAAGGAGGAGGAAGGAATTTTTATTAGTGTACAATTTGGAGTTGAAGTTTTAAAAAAATAAGGTGGAAGTCAAAATTTTTTAATTTAATTTAAATTTATTTTATTGATATTATGCCCTGTACTGTCTCTGGGAAGTCCGGGGGGGGAGGGGGGAGGGAAAGGGGTGGGTTAGGGGGGAGAAAAATTAAAAAAAAAGTTTGTACTTTCTATTTAATGTTTAGCTATTATCTATGTAATTTTGTACTAATAAAACTTTTTGGGAAAAAAAAAAAAAAGAAGGATGGAAGTCTGAGACAACCTTGAGCCGGTGAGATTTGAACCGCTGACCTGCGGATCACAGTCAGCTAAAGTTGCCTACAGTACTGCTCTCTAACCGCTGCGCCACCTCGGCTCTTAACATAAAACATGTTTATGTTAATAAACTTTCTTATCAAAAGAGTGCCTTTTTTCTATTATAATAAGCTAGAGGTGCCTTAGCTAGCACCCTTCTAACGTGTCCTTCTAACTTCTAACTTGTTAGAAGTTGAAATTGTAATCTTGTTGCTAGGCAGTTGTGTCCCACCATTCGTTACTGGTCTTGCTACACTCCTCATAGATGCAACTTTTCGTCTCTGTGAAATCCTTGAACAAGGTTTCCTAATTCCAACCTCAGGCCATCACATTTCTGAGAAAACTCACGGGCTTATCCATGAGTCAGAAGACTTAGCAAGCACAGTGATCTTTTAATTCCAAAACCAGGCACAGACAAGGCAAAAAAACAAATGCCCAGGTAGAGTATAGGTGGTACATCGCTCAATACCGGTAGTAGTAACTGTGAGAGGGACCTTGGAGTCCTAGTGGACAATCATTTAAATATGAGCCAGCCGTGTGCTGCAGCTGCCAAAAAAGCCAACACAGTTCTAGGCTTCATCAACAGAGGGATAGAATCACGATCACGTGAAGTGTTGGTACCACTTTACAAAGCCTTAGTAAGGCCACACTTGGAATATTGCATCCAGTTTTGGTCGCCATGATGTAAAAAAGATGTTGAGACTCTAGAAAGAGTGCAGAGAAGAGCAACAAAGATGATTAGGGGACTGGAGGCTAAAACATACGAGGAACGGTTACAGGAACTGGGCATAGCTAGTCTAGTGAAGAGAAGGACCAGGGGAGACATGATAGCAGTCTACCAATATTTGAGGGGCTGCCACAAAGAAGAAGGGGTCAACCTATTCTCCAAAGAACCTGAAGGCAGAATAAAAAGCAATGGATGGAAACTAATCAATGAGAGAAGCAACCAAGGACTAAGAAGACATTTCCTGACAGTTAGAACAATTAACCAGTGGGACAACTTGCCTCCAGAAGTTGTGGGTGTTCCAACATTGGAAGTTTTTAAGAAGAGATCGGACAACCATTTGTTTGAAATGGTATAAGGCAGTGATGGAGAACCTTTTTTGGTTCGCGTGCCAAAAGGGGCGGAGTGGGGGGGGTCACCCACACACGCACCCACACCCATAATTCCAAGCAACCCCCTGCACATGCATGCGTGATGCATGCATGTTCCATTTGCCGACTTCCGGTTGAACCGGAAAGCCCGTTTTTTTCACCCTCCCCAGGCTCCTAGAAAGGCTCTGGAGCTTGGGGACAGCAAAAAATGGGCCTTCCCACCACTCTCTGGAGGCTGGAAACAGCCTCTTTCCCGACTCCCAATGGGCCCAGAAGACCCGAAAATCAGTTGGCCAGCACGGGCATGCGCGCCAGACCTGAGCTTGTGTGCCCAATTATATGGCTCCGCATGCCACTTGTGGCACGCGTGCCAAAGGTTCGCCATCACGGGTATAGGGTTTCCTGCCTAAGCACGGGGTTGGACTAGAAGACCTCCAATGTCCCTTCCAACTCTGTTAATCTAATTCTAAGGCAATGAAAGGTGCTGAAGTATGATTTGGCAAATTTAAGAGTCCTGTGAAAAGGGTGGATTCTCTAAAACCCTATCCTTCTTTTCATTAAACTTGTCAACGTTAAGATTTGTCAACTTCAACTCCCAGAATTCCCCATCCATCCATCCATCTATCCATCTATCTTCCATCCATCCATCCATCATTCGGTTAATGTGAGGCTAATGGGTGCACAATTGTGGCTGGCATTTGGACTTTGTTCATCTTCATGTGTGCAAAATAGGGAAAAGGAATCAGAAAAAAACAGTAGAAGTTTTTTTTAAAAGAAGGGTTTGTGTGTGTGTGTGTGTGTGTGTGTGTGTGTGTGTGTGTGTGTGTGTGATTGTAAGCTTCCTTTCAAGAATGATATGCAGAATTTGTCTAGTTTTCCATAACCGCTCTGTGGCTTTGTTTACCGTACATTTAAATTACATTCTTTTTTATCCTGAACTGTAAACATTCATTAATATACACGTAAACATTTCTGTTTAAAATTTTCCCTTGCCTATTTCTGTTGAGCTGGAACCAATTACCCTATTTTCCATAGAAATCTCACTCTGAGTAGAGAAAATTCAAACCAAGCAACCGTTTCGTGGGATTCGTTAACCACGCTATTCGAGACCTACCTATGTATCATCAATATATCTGTGTCTGTATAGCCCATTGAGCTTAACATATGTTAATGGGGTGTGGTGATTTATTGTTTATTTTAATTTATGTCTCAGTTTATACAGCAGCAAATCTCAAATTCATGACTCTGAGTATCTGGTATACATAGGATAGGATATTTTTGGGTAGGGTAGGGTAGGGTAGGGTAGGGTAGGGTAGGGTAGGGTAGGGTAGGGTACAGTAGAGTAGAGTAGAGTAGAGTAGAGTAGAGTAGAGTAGAGTAGAGTAGAGTAGAGTAGAGTAGAGTAGAGTAGAGTAGAGTAGACTAGACTAGACTAGACTAGACTAGACTAGACTAGACTAGAATAGAATAGAATAGAATAGAATAGAATAGAATAGAATAGAATAGAATAGAATAGACTAAAGAAAATGTGGAATGGAATGAAATGGGATGGAATGGAATGGAGAGAGTAGAGTAGAATGTATAGAATGGAATGGAATGGAATAGAAAAAAGAAAAATGGAATGGAATGGAACGGAATGGAATGGAGAAAGTAGAGTAGAATGTAGAGTAGAGTAGAACAGGGCTGAGGAATTCTGGGAGTTGAAGTCCACAAGTCTTAAAGTTGTCAAGGTTGGAGACCCCTGGAGTAGAACACATAGAGCAGAACAGAACAAAGAAAATATGGAATGGAATGGAATGGAATGGAGACAGAGTAGAATGTAGAGTAGAAAAAAAAATAGAATAGAACAGAACAGAATAACGAAGTTGTAAGGAACTTGGAGGTCTTCTAGTCCAACGCCTTGCTTGAGCAGGAGACATTATATGATTTCAGACAAATGGTTGTCCAGTCTCTTTTTGAAAGCCTCCAGTGATGGAGCACCCACAACTTCTGAAGGCAAGCCGTTCCACTAATTAATTGTTCTCACTGTCAGGAAATTTCTCCTTAATTCCAGGTTGCTTCTCTCCTTGATTAGTCTCCAATTATTGTTTCTTATCTTGCCTTTTGGTGCTTTGGAAAATAGTTTAACCCAGCGGTGAAATCTACTTACCTTCCATAACGGTTCGGAAGCGCATGCTTTTTCACTCTGCGTATGCTCAGAAGGTTTTGTGCATGCACAGAGTGTTTAAAAAAAGAAAATGGCAATGTCCAGGTGGGTGGGCGGAGCCTCTCCGAACTACCGGCGGCTGCCGCTACCAGTACGCCCGAACCGGGCCGAACCGGTAGCATTTCACCCCTGGTTTAACGCCCTCATAGGAGTCCCTCAAATGCTGGAAGACTGCTATCATGTCACCTTTAGTCCTTCTTTTCATTCGACTAGACATATCCAATTCCTGCAACCGTTCTTCATATGTTTTAGCTTCCAGCTAAAAGTACAGTAGTCAGGGAGGAAAAGTCCCCTGGATGCAAGAAAAAAATGTTCTTCCTCTTTCTCCAACTCCCTTTGATAGACGGGCATGCAAACTCTTTTTTTTTCTGAATTTTTTGTCAGGTGTGAAGCATTTTGCTCCAAAAGGAGATCTGCTGTAAATTCCCTACGTTAAATTCTGTCCCAGATTACCTGGGATTTTTAAAAAAAAAGAATACGAAGTTCAGCCCTATAGCTAGGTTTTGATATGCAGGCACCAGACTAAAAAGTCCCATCTTAGTTGGGTGACTTTGGGCCAATCACCAGGAGACAGTGAGTTCTAGTGTTACCTTAACCACGAAAGCCAGCTGCATGATTTTGGGCCACTCATCAGGAGAGGGTAAGTTGTAGTCCTCCCTAAGGGGTTGGACTAGATGACCTACAAGGTCCCTTCCAACTCTAATAATAATCTAATCTAATCTTAGCCATGACAACCACATGGGTGATTTTGGGCCAATCACCAAGAAATGGTGAGTTCTAATCCAGCGGTGAAATCTGCTTACCTTTCCTACCGGTTTGGAAGCGTGTGCTTCGCTCATGCACGTGCCCTCATCGCACAGAAGTCTTCACCCACTGCACATGCGCAGAAGGCTTTGCGCATGTGCAGAGGGTTAAAAACATGAAAATGGCGACATCTGAGCGGTTGGGCAGAGACTCGTGCTGCCTCCGCTACCGGTTCTCCGAATCACCAGCGGCAGCCGCTACCGGTATGCCCGGACCGGGCCGAACCGGTAGCATTTCACCCCTGTTCTAATCTTACCTCAGGCACGAAACCCAGCTGGGTGACTTTGGGCCTCTCACCAGGAGACAGTGAATTCTAGTTCCACCTTAGTCATACCATATTTTTTCGGAGTATAAGTTAGTTTTGGGGGAGGAAAATAGGGGTAAAATCTACCTACCAGGTATTCATCTGGCTAGCGTCCTTAGTCTGGTCAGCTTCAGCACAATTATTATTATTATTATTATTATTATTATTATTATTATTATTATTATTATTATTATTATTATTATTATTATTATTATTATTATTATTATTATTATTATTATTATTATTATTATTATTATTATTATTATTATTATTATTATTATTTCGTTAGCACCTCGTTAGGACTGAAAAGACCTTTTTCAGAGGAGTAGGAATGAAAACAAGCCTGTAAAGGCTTAGGACTAGTAAAAAAACTACTTCAAGGGAGTAGGAATAAAAAAATGCTGCAAGCCAGTAAGATTGTTAGCACCTCATTAGGGCTGAAAAGACCTTTTTCAGAGGGAGTAGGAATGAAAACAAGCCTGCAAAGACGGAGTAGGAAGCTGGGAAACTGGTTAGCACCCCCTTAGGGCTGGGAAAAAAAGCTTTGAAAAAGCTACATTCGGAGTATAAGACGCACCCAAATTTTCAGCCTCTTTTAGGGAGGAAAAAGGTGCGTCTTATACTCCGAAAAATAGGGTATATTCCTTTAGGGAAATATAATATTCTGCCTTTTCAAATCTTTCCCAAAATATTTCATTCTTCTGGGGTGTATGGGGGTTGGGCTTCCCACAAATCCTTACACCAGCACTTACTTCAAAGCCGAAGTCTTAAATCTGTCATGAGGCTGAAGGAAGCTGCAGAAGAGAGGGTTGTCCACACACCAGTGAAAACAATATAACTACAGAATCCACCTAACGTTTTTGGCATGCTCCTTAAGCCAGGTCTCTCCATGAAGATTGCCAACTCCAGATTTGCAACCGGGTGTAAAACGCATGGGATTTGCAAAGCTTCTGATCCGTAGGGCGCAAATCTGTAGCTTCAAATCTCCATCCAAAGGAGGAACAATAGGGAGTCTTCCTGCAAAATCCAGGCTGGTGCAATTAGCAGGAACAGGTGTCTTGCACCTGTAGCTCCATCCTGGTTTCCAGGAGGAGGGCAGGGCCATCTGTTAACCCTGTGGTGTCCAGGAAAAACACAAATCCCCAGTTCCTTTTTCTTCTAGGGACAGTTTGTCCAAACTTGGCAACTTTAAGACTTTAAAAGATCTTTTTCAAAAGCCCACTGGAGCTTGTTTCACTTCTCATTCAAAAAGCTTCTTCAGTTCTGAGGGAATGGTGGGGGATGGAAGAATTTCTTTTCCTGGTTCAGATAATAGAATAGAATAGAATAGAGTAGAGTAGAGTAGAGTAGAATAGAATAGAATAGAATAGAATAGAATAGAATAGAATAGAATAGAATAGAATAGAATAGAATAGAATAGAATAGAATAGAATAGAATAGAATAGAATAGAATAGAATAGAATAGAATAACAAAGTTGGAAGAGACCTTGGAGGTCTTCTAGTCTAACCCCCTGCTCAAGCAGGAAACCCTGTACCATTTCAGACAACTGGCTGTCCAACATCTTCTTAAAAACTTCCAGTGTTGGAGCATTCACAACTTCTGGAGGCAGGCTGTTCCACGGATTAATTGTTCTCACTGTCAGGAAATTTCTCCTTAGTTCTAAGTTGCTTCTCTCCTTGATTAGTTTCCACCCATTGTTTCTTGTCCTGCCTTCAGATGCTTTGGAGAATAGCTTGACTCCCTCTTCTTTGTGGCAGCCCCTGAGATATTGGAACGCTGCTATCATGTCTCCCCTGGTCCTTCTTTTCATTAAACTAGCCATGCCCAGTTCCTGCAACTGTTCTTCATATGTTTTAGCCTCCAGTCCCCTAATCACCTTTGTTGCTCTTCTCTGCACTCCCTGAACTCACATGACTGCAAGGGATATAAATCCTTCCATCTTCCACCGTTCTGTCAGAACGGAAGAAGCTTCTTGCATGAGAAGCGAAACATCTTCAAGGAAAAATGAAGTCCAGTTGCCTTTTGAAAAAGCTCTTTTGGGACAACCGTGACCTGCATCACTGATAATCTCCATAGGCTTTAAGATCAAATACAAATGTGATTGGGGGGGGGGTGTTTCTCTTAACATACATCAATATTTCTCAGCCTTGACAACTTGAAGATGTGTGGACTTCAACTCCCAGAATTCCCTAGCCCGCATGGTTTCAGTCCCATCCTCAGTCAAGCCTTCTGGCTGGGGAATTCTGGGAGTTGAAGTCTACAAGTCTACAAGTTTTAAAGTTGCCAAGTTTGGAGACGCCTGGTCTAGAACAACCAAAAAGCTAGAACTGTTTATATTCCTTGCACACAGCTGGTCATTTGCATTCTTTTAGAGAGGTGACGCTGAGGACACAGACAAATCTTAAAGTGGCCTCAATGACTGTCTAAAAGAACACAAATGACCATCTGTCTGCAAGGAATATAAATCCTTCCATCCTCCACTATCCAGTCAGAGCTGAAGAAGCTTCTTGGATGAGCAGTGAAACATCTTCAAAAAAAAATGACTCCGTACCGCAGTGACTCCGTAGTCACTGACTCCGTACCGCAGTCATTAAAAGCTGCGGTGGTGCGACCCCTCCTGAAGAAGCCTTCCCTGGATCCAGCCGATTTGAAAAACTACCGCCCAGTCTCCAACTTACCTTTTCTAGGGAAAGTTGTGGAGAAGGTGGTGGTGACCCAGTTTCTGCAGCTCCTGGATGAAACAGATCATCTAGATCCTTACCAGTCGGGTTTCAGGCGCGGCTACAGTACAGAAACTGCCTTGGTCGCGCTGATGAATGATCTCTGGCGGGCCCGGGATGGGGGGAACTCCTCCATCCTGGTGCTACTTGACCTCTCAGCAGCTTTCGATACCATCGACCATGGTATCCTTCTGCATCGGCTCGGCGAGTTGGGAGTGGGAGGCACCGTTTTGCGGTGGTTCTCCTCTTATCTCGCCGATCGGATGCAGTCGGTGTTGGCAGGAGGACAGAGATCGTCCCCAAGGCCCCTATCATGTGAGGTGCCCCAGGGGTCGGTTCTCTCGCCCATCCTGTTTAACATCTACATGAAACCGTTGGGTGAGATCATCCGCAGGCATGGGGTGCGTTTCCATCAGTACGCTGACGACACCCAGCTGTACATCACCACCCCGTCTGACTTCAGGGAGGCAGTTGATGTAATGTGCCAGTGCCTGGACGACGTTAGGATCTGGATGGGGAGGAACAGGCTCAGACTCAACCCCGACAAGACCGAGTGGCTGTGGATAATGCCTTCTAAGGACCATGATAACTGTCCCTCCTTGGTCTTCGAGGGTGCGAAACTGACTCCCTCAGGCCAGGTCCGCAACTTGGGGGTCCTCCTAGATCCACAGCTAAAATTAGACCATCATCTTTCTGCTGTGGCTAGGGGGGCCTTTGCACAGGTCCGCCTGGTGCACCAGCTGCGGCCATATTTGGAGAAGGAGGCTTTACTCACGGTCACTCATGCCCTTGTCACCTCGCGTTTGGACTACTGCAACGCGCTCTACATGGGGCTACCCTTGAAGAGTATCCGGAGACTTCAGCTGGTGCAAAATGCGGCTGCGCGTGCTGTGGTGGGTGTGCCAAGGTACACCCACGTGACACCGATACTCCGCCAGCTGCATTGGTTGCCCATCGGTCTCCGGGTCCAATTCAAGGTGTTGATCACCATCTTTAAAGCCCTTCATGGCTTAGGACCAGGATATCTCTGGGACCGCATTCTGCCGCATACTTCTCTCCGACCGGTTAGGGCCCACAGAGTTGGCCTCCTCCGGATCCCGTCGGCCAAGCAATGCTGGCTGGCGGGCCCCAGGGGGAGGGCCTTCTCTGTGGCTGGCCCCGTGCTCTGGAACCAGCTCCCCCCAGAGACCCGAACCATCCCCACTCTGCTGGCCTTCCGAAAGGCCATCAAGACATGGCTCTTCCTGCAGGTGGGGGGGACAGCTTAACTCATTCGAGCTTACCCCCCAAGTATGTATGTTGCTGAATGGATGTTGTTGTTTTTATATTGTTTTTAAATTTTGTACTGCTTTTAATTTTTTGTAATTTTGTTTATTCTTGTATTTCCCTTTGTTGTACGCCGCCCTGAGTCCTTCGGGAGTTGGGCGGCATATAAGAATAACAAAATAAATAAATAAATAAATAAAATGGTGAGTTCTAATCCAGCGATGAAATCTACTTACCTTCCCTACTGGTTTGGAAGTGTGTGCTTCACTCATGCGCGTGCCCCTATTGCACACACTTTTTCACCCTCTGCACATGTGCAAAAGGCTTTGCGCATGTGCAGAGGGTTAAAAACATCAAAATGGCGATGTCCGGGTGGTTGGGCAGAGCCTTCTCTAAACCACCCCAAAAGTCCAGTTGCCTCCTGAAAAAAGCACCTTTGGGACAACCACAACCTGGATGACTGAGAATCTCTACAGATTTTTAGCTATACAATTTGGGATGAACACCCTTTGAATGGTGTGGGCGTAGGAATGGATTTCCAGTGGAAAAAAGTGCAGACTACAGGAACCATTAACACTACTCAGGTGACCCAGAGGGCACAGATAAACCTCCAAGTGGCCTCAATGACCCTCTAAAAGGATGCAAATGACCAGCTGTCTGCAAGGAATATAAATCCTTCCATTCCCCACCATCCAGTCAGAGCTGAAGAAGCTTCTTGGATGAGAAGTGAAACGTCTTCAAAGAAAAAACCAGAAAGTACAGTTGCCTCCAGAAAAAGCACATTTGGGACAACCACGACCTGGATGACTGAGAATCTCTACTGACTTTTAGCTATACAATTTGGGATGAACACCCTTTGAATGGTGTGGGCGTAGGAATGGATTTCCAGAAAAATTGCAAGACTACAGGAACCATTAACACTACTCAGGTGACCCTGAGGACACAGATAAACCTCCAAGTGGCCTCAACAACGCTCTAAAAGGATGCAAATGACCAGCTGTCTGCAAGGAATATAAATCCTTCCATTCCCCACCATCCTGTCAGAGCTGAAGAAGCTTCTTGGATGAAAAGCAAAACATCTTCAAAAAAAAAACACACAAGAAAGTCCAGCTGCCTCCTGAAAAAGCACCTTTGGGACATTCAGATGTTCAAAGTCTGAATTTCTTATATGTCCATGTAAGAATAGCATTCTTTCTACCATCCCAGGACAGAGGATTTCAACACTGTTCAGAAGACAGTGTTGTGCCTCTGAAGCCAGTAGCGTTGAATCCCTAACGATCATTAAGCCAGCCTTGTAAGCTAGTTTAAACTAAGCCAAGCTTAGTCTAAAAACTAGATTTCCCAATAAACCTGGAAATAACCCACACATGTCTTTATTTATCTGCTTTTGTGCAAACAAAATAATTGTGGCCGTAAGAAGTGTCTATTTTACGTGAAAGAAGGTTCGACAAGAGAGTTAATGATTTCTGGACGGTTTTGAAAAGACAACCGGTCAAAACTCAGATGGAAAACTATATTCAAAATTTAATTTTGGTACTAAATCATGCACTGGATGGGTCTCCGCTGTCCAGAGACGATGAGAGAAGAACAATGCCACCAGTCTCAAACCTGGAGTAGCTGATACCATCTAATGAGCTGCTGATGGAGGCAGACCAGCGAAAAGATAAACTACAGAGTGTGACTTTCCTGTAATGGTTGCTATATATTTCCTCTCCTGGTGATGGCCATCCTGACAGCTGAGAATAATGAAGGTCTGCTAGGCTTCCAGACTAGGTCTATAATTCAAAGGGGGGGATGGCTAACTCTTCCTGTCCTTGGGAAAACAGAACCCCTCCCCCACTCGTGAGGTCTGTTGGGAGGAAGAGGAGCAATGGGGACCGAAGGATTAGAACAAAACTCTTTCTCCAGAAGGAGGAGATCGAATGAGACGGAGACTGAGGGGTCCTTGGTGCTCTCTGAGCTTGGTGGTTTTCTTGCAGATGTTTCATGACCCAACCAGGTTATATCATCAGATCTAGAAGGGAGGAAGATAGGCAGAGAAGAGGAGGAGGACTATGGGGTGCTTAGGGCTCTCTGAGCTCAGTGGCTTTCCTGCAGATGTTTCATGACCCAGCTAGGTAACATCATCAGTGCTAGAAGGGAGTTGGGTTTGTGAAAAGGAGGAGGAGGAGGAGGAGGAGGAGGAGGAGGAGGAGGAGGAGGAGGAGGAGGAGGAGGAGGACTTGTTGCTGTCTGAGCTTGGTGGTTTTCTTGCAGATGTTTCATGACCCAGCTAAGTAACATCATCAGTGCTAGAAGGGAGTTGGGTTTGTGGAGGAGAGGAGGAGGAGGAGGAGGAGGAGGAGGAGGAGGAGGAGGAGGAGGAGGAGGAGGAGGAGGAGGAGGAGGAGGAGGACTTGTTGCTGTCTGAGCTCGGTGTCTTTCCTGCAGATGTTTCATGACCCAGCTAGGTAACATCATCAGTGCTAGAAGGGAGTTGGGTTTGTGAAAAGGAGGAGGAGGAGGAGGAGGAGGAGGAGGAGGAGGAGGAGGAGGAGGAGGAGGAGGAGGAGGAGGACTTGTTGCTGTCTGAGCTTGGTGGTTTTCTTGCAGATGTTTCATGACCCAGCTAAGTAACATCATCAGTGCTAGAAGGGAGTTGGGTTTGTGGAGGAGAGGAGGAGGAGGAGGAGGAGGAGGAGGAGGAGGAGGAGGAGGAGGAGGAGGAGGAGGAGGAGGAGGAGGAGAAGGAGGAGGACTTGTTGCTGTCTGAGCTCGGTGTCTTTCCTGCAGATGTTTCATGACCCAGCTAGATAACATCATCAGTGCGAGAAGGGAGTTGGGATTGTGAAAAGGAGGAGGTGGAGGGGGGTCCTTGTTGCCGGTCTGAGCTTGGGTTTTTTTTTGCAGATGTTTCATGACCCAACCAGGTAACATCATCAGTGCTAAAAGGGTGGGTGATAGGCAGAGAGGAGGAAGAGAAGGACTGTGGGGTGCTTGGTGTTCTCTGAGCTTAGAGGTTTTCTTGCAGATGTTTCATGACCCAGCTAGGTAACATCATCAGTGCGAGAAGGGAGTTGGGT
Organism: Diadophis punctatus similis; assembly: GCA_023053685.1. Lineage (NCBI taxonomy): Eukaryota > Metazoa > Chordata > Lepidosauria > Squamata > Dipsadidae > Diadophis > Diadophis punctatus. The sequence goes on along the minus strand of JALIGW010000032.1, from coordinate 3,051,186 downwards.
TTGTGAAAAGGAGGAGGAGGAGGAGGAGGAGGAGGAGGAGGAGGAGGAGGAGGAGGAGGAGGAGGAGGAGGAGGAGGAGGAGGAGGAGGACTTGTTGCTGTCTGAGCTTGGTGGCTTTCTTGCAGACATTTCATGACCCAACCAGGTAACATCATCAGTGCTAGAAGGGAGTAGGGTTTGCTCTTAGTTTACATTCTAGTGTCTTGCCCTGTCAATGTTGGTGAGAGTGGTCTTAGAGGGCACTGACAGGGCAAGTCACTAGGATGTAAACTAAGAGCAAACCCTACTCCCTTCTAGCCCTGATGATGTTATCTAGTTGGGTCATGAAACGTCTGCATGAAAGCAACCAAGCTCAGAGACCAACAAGGACCCCACAGTACTCCTCCTCCACCTCCTCACCATAATTCCTCCTCCCTTCTAGCACTGATGGTGTTACCTACTTGGGTCATGAAAAGTCTGCAAGAAAACACCCAAGCTCAGAGAGCCCCAAGGACCCACCACCTCTTCATTTCTCAGCTGGGTCAGTTCTTCAGTGCTTCTTCCTACAACCCAAACCATCTAGCCAGATTCAGTGACCTCCCTAGACAGCTCTCTCATCAACTGGAAAGGTTGAGAAATACTGATCCAGACACAACACACATACCCTAAATAAGGCAAAAATGAGTAAAGTTGACTGTTTTTTTTAACATAGCTGTTAGGCCTTTGGCAGAACACAGTCGATATCTTGCAGAGCTGGGGGAACAAACACCTCCTTTGTGTCCAAACCCAAATAGTCCTCTAATACCAAAAAATGTTCATTTTAAGACTAATTTTAAAAGACAAGCTTGATCACAGAATTGTCTTGTTTAATTTCTAGATGTTTCATCCCCATCAACTATTTTTTAAAAATATATTTAATTGAAAGTTTTACATAGATCATATAAGTGAAACAAAACTAATAAAGATTAAAAGCAAGAAAAAGAAAGAGGGGAAGGGAGGGGAGGAGAGGAGAGGAGAGGAGAGGTGAGGAGAGGAGAGGAGAGGAAAGGAAAGGAAAGGAAAGGAAAGGAAAGGAAAGGATAGGATAGGATAGGATAGGATAGGATAGGATAGGATAGGATAGGATAGGATAGGATAGGAAAGGAAAGGAAAGGAAAGGAAAGGAAAGGAAAAAGGAAAGGAAAGGAAAGGAAAGGAAAGGAAAGGAAAGGAAAGGAAAGGAAAGGAAAGGAAAGGAAAGGAAAGGAAAGGAAAGGAAAGGAAAGGAAAGGAAAGGAAAGGAAATAAAAGAAGGAAAGGAAAGGAAAGGAAAGGAAAGGAAAGGAAAGAAGGAAGCAAATGGATGAAGAAGGGAAGCAAAGCAAAAGGAAGGGAAGGGAAGGGAAGGAAAGGAAAGGAAAGAAAAGAAGGAAGAGGATAGAGGATAGAGGATAGAGGATAGAGGATAGAGAATGGATGAGGATGGTAGGAAGTTAGAAACATAGGAAGCTAGTAACAGGGAGGGAGGGAGGGAGGAAGGAGGTGAGGTAGGAAGGGTGAGCAAAGATGTACAAAGAAAGATTAAAAAAAGAAGCATCCAATTGCTTCTGCTGCAAATATAGGTGCAATTACACTACAATCACAAAACACTACTCACTTTTTTCTAATATCCAGGTTTTTTTTCCTAATCATCCAAAACACAAATCATAAATGCAAAAAATCTATAAGGGGCCATCGCATCCCTCGAATCTTCCTACTTCTGAGTAAACCATAATCTCGCTGCCATTGTCGTATACCACTGTTTCTCAACCTTGGCAAATTGAAGATGTCTGGACTTCAGCTCCCAGAATTCCCCAGCCAGCGAATGCTGGCTGGGGAATTCTGGGAGTTGAAGTCCAGACATCTTCAAGTTGCCACGGTTGGGAAACACTGTCGTATACAAAAACATAGTTACATGACTTTTTCCTAGTTGCTTGTTCACTGTCCTCCCAAAAAAGAAATCTCTGCTTTCAATCGTACTTTAACCTTTGAAATCTTCTGAATTAATGCATATATTTGTATGCAAAATGTTCTGGCTTTTTTTTTTTACATGTCCAGCCGGCACGATAAATGTCCTTTCCTCTTGTTCAGATTTCCAGCAAAGATTCGAAATGCCTTGATAGATTGTACACGACTTCTCTGGTGACAAACCCCGATGATACATCGTTTTATTGAAAAATAATAATTCTTTTTAAGACTAGAACGTAATATCAATTTCATCCTGCCCATCGCCTATTTTGGATGACATTTTGCTTGACGTCGCAAAATGTCTTTGTCTGGAAAGCGAAGTTCTCCGTGTTTCTTGAGCTGAAGGAAACTGTAGATAAAGGGAGACCTTCCCCCCAAATAACTTTCATTTCAACTGCTGATACAGTTCTACAGAGGAATCATTGAGTCTGTCATCTGCACCTCTATAACTGTCTGGTTTGGTTCTGCAACCCAACAAGACAAACACCCAACAAGACAGACACAGACTTCAGAGGATAATCAGAACTGCAGAAAAAACAATTACTGCCAACCTGCCTTCCATTGAGGATCTGTATACTGCACGAGTCAAAAAGAGGGCCGTGAAAATATTTACTGACCCCTCGCATCCTGGACATAAATTGCTTCAACTCCTACCCTCAAAATGACGCTATAGAGCACTGCACACTAGGACAACTAGACACAAGGACAGTTTTTTTCCTCCATGCCATCACTCTAACTAAACAAGAAATTTCCTGACAGTGAGAACAACTAACCAGTGGAACAGCTTGCCTTCAGAAGCTGCGGGTGCTCCATCACTGGAGGTTTTCAAGGAAAAATTGGGCACCCATTTGCCCAGAAAAATATAAGGTCTTCTGCTTGAGCAGGCGGTTGGACTAGAAGACCTTCCAACTCTGTTATTCAATTACTGAGTTGCAAACATAGATTAGGAGTTTTGGGACTGTAAAGATAAAGGTTCCCCTCGCACATATGTGCTAGTCGTTCCTGACTCTAGGGGGCGGTGCTCATCTCCTTTTCTAAGCCAAAGAGCCAGCGCTGTCTGAAGACATCTCTGTGGTGATGTGGCCGGCATGACTAAATGCCGAAGGCGCACAGAACGCTGTTACCTTCCCACCAAAATGGTCCCTATTTTTCTACTTGCATTTTTTACGTGCTTTCGAACTGCTAGATTGGCAGAATCTGGGACAAGAAACGGGAGCTCACTCCGTTACATGGCGCTAGGGATTCGAACCGCTGAAATGCTGACCTTTCTGATCGACAAGCTCAGAGTCTTAGCTCCTGAGCCACCGCGTCCCTATTTTATTTATTTATTTTATTTCTTTATTTTGGGAGATTTATATACCGCCTCACAGTGCAAGCAGTCTCTAAGCGGTTTACACCAGTAAGCAATGTATATATTTACATTGCCCCCAACAATCTGGGTCCTCATTTTACCTACCTCGGAAGGATGGAAGGCTGAGTCAACCTTGAGCCGGTGAGATTTGAACCGCTGACCTGCAGATCACAGTCAGCTAAAGTGACTTGCAGTACTGCCTCTAACCACTGCGCCACCTCGGCTCTTATTTTGGGACAATAGTGGGGGTTAAATTAAAAGTCCAATTTGGGTTGACTCAAAACTTTCCACAGGGAACTCAGGAGAGACCAGCCCAAGCAGCAATCGGAACACGTGGCTGGCTTGCCTCCCACAAGATGCTTAATTGGGTCAATGGAGGAAACGATGTGTCACAGCAATTCCAAAAAAAAGGGTTAATTGACCCAGTCGGTTAAGTGACCCAGAATCAATTGAACCAGTCAATTAACCCACGGGAGATTAGATGGATATACCCAGCCATGCATGTGGCTAAATAAACTTCTCTTGGTTAGCTGGGTCATGGACTCATTCGGGAGTGTGGCGTTAACTAACTTTGCCTCTACAAGGTTTAAGCTCTAAGTCCTAGAGTGGCTGGAAAAAGGGAATCTCTCTAGGCACTCTGTGTCTATGGCTCTTTCAATTATTAAGCTCTATGATAGAATATATAACATAGAATAATAGAATTTGAGGTCTTCCAATCCAACCCCTTGCTCAAACAGGAAACCCTACACCATTTCACACAAATGGTTGTCCAGTCTCTTCTTAAAAACATCTAGTGTTGGAGCACCCACAACTTCTTGAGGCAAGTTGTTCCATTGATTAATTGTTCTCATATTAGGAAATTTCTCCTTAGTTCTAGGTTGCTTCTCTCCTTGATTACCATATTTTTCGTAGTATAAGACGCACCGCAGTATAAGACGCACCTTAGTTTTGGGGCAGGAAAACAAGGAAAAAAGGCCTCTGCCTCCCAGCAATTTGCCAAACAGCAAACAGCACAGATGATATACACTGTTTGCTGTGTATTTCTGTGCATGTGTGCCTGACCCATAGAAATGGCAAAGAATTGGAGAAATGTACATTTATGGCAGTATATTAATCCCAGAAAGTTTTCTTAAATGTAATCACACTAACTCCTCCCAATTATTTAAATAGATCTACTCCAAACATGACTAAGTCAGGGTTTCTCAGCTGCCTTCTTTTAATACTAATACTTAATACTAAAACAGGACATTTCAGATTATACTTTTACAGATCTTTAAAATTGATGTGGCTTTCTGGAAGGCTTTCTGCTATTTAAAAGAAGATACAATAGCACTGGGCCTCTTCAGAGCAAGCATTTATTTTAAAAAGCTTCTTCATTTTGTTAAGTTGTCTAGAACAATAATAAAGCAGTCTTTTAAAAATAAGTCTAATAATTTGAACACTCTACAAACATTTAACAAAATAACATATTAATAGAATCTGCCTCTACCTAGGATAGAACTCACAACCTCCTGATTGTGAGGCAAGAGCTCTACCTCTGCGCCATAGCAACTATAGCTTGCCTCCTTGCAATTTCAGCAGTCTAATATTGCCACCAGTTTATCTCCCAGCAATTTGTCACATTACAGCCACCGTAGTTAGTTTCATTTTACCACGTGGCTTGCAAGCCTCCGTCAGCTGTAGGTCGGGAGGCAGTTTATCTCTTCTTGTGCTCTTCTTGTGCTTTGCCCTGTTTGCTGCAAAGAGGTAAATTGCTGGCAGGCAGAGGCCAAAGTGTGGGGGTGGCTGGGTGGGGCTACATTCGGTGTATAAGACGCACCCAAGTTTTCACCCTCTTTTTGAGGGTAAAAAGGTACGTCTTATACTCCGAAAAATACGGTAGTTTCCATCCATTGTTTCTTGTCTTGCTTTTTGGTGCTTTGGAAAACAGGTTGACCATGTCTTCTTTGAAGAGAAGGCTACACAGGGCCAGAAGGGACCTTGAAGGAACATTAGAGGTCTTCTAGTCCAACCCCCTGGCCAAGCAGGAGACCCTAAACCATTTCAGACAAAAGGTTGTCCAGACTCTTCTTAAAAGCCTCCAGTGATGGAGCACCCACAACTTCTGAAGGCAAGCCGTTCCACTGGTTAATTACCGTATTCTCGCTGTTAGGAAATTCCTCCTTAGTTCTAGGTTGCCTCTCTCCTTGATTAGTTTCCACCCATTGCTTCTTGTTCTGCATTTAGATGCTTTGGAGAATAGCTTGACCCCCTCTTCTTTGTGACAGCCAAGAAAGGACCACATTCAACATCTTACTTCCTACCCCTGTATGGCATTCTTCATTTTTTTTGCTTCAATGAAGGCCTATGGACAATCCTAGCCAGTAATTAACTGTCATTCTATTGAGCCACAGTCACTAGGAAACATGAGGATGTATCAAACTCTCTCCAGGGAGGCCTACATTGTTAAAGAGAAGGCGGTGGAAATAGCCCAGAAGCTGAAAACAGGAGAAACTGGAAGAAGGTTTGATGGGGGTGGGGGTGGGGAGGGAGAGAGACTTCTATCTCTTCCCTATTTTAATTTTTGCCACCCGGGGATTCAGCAACATAAATAATAATTGCATGAAACACAGATGGATAATAATTGCAGCAAAGGTCACACCATTCCCCTCTAATCAATCCCTAAAGACTTCGGAGGGCCGCAACACAATGCAAGAGGCATAATGTGGTTTTGTAAGGCTATAACAAAGTCTTGGTGTGAACCCAGCTGTCTTCAACCAGCTGCTGGTAAAGAAGTTTTGACGTCTCCTGAAGAGGATTTTAATTCCCCTCCCTCCCTTTTCTTTTCAAGCCCTGATGATCTGAGATCGAGAGCCCAGGGAATATCTATCAAGGTCTTTTTGTGTAAACAAAGCAGGTTGGGTCAGAGGACAACGGAGAGCGCAGCAAGAGTTCCCTCTGGGAAATGGAGATGAAGAAGGTAGAAAGTAAGACCACACTTGAGATATGGCATCCAGTTTTGGTCCCTGGATGATGTTTTGGTGACATGAGACAAAAAGAAAGAGGTAGAGACTCTGGAAAGAGTGCAGAGAAGAGCAACAAAGATGATCAGAGGGCTGGAGAGTAAGACATATGAAGAACGATTGGAGGAATTGGGTACATCTATCTAAAAGAAGGACTAGGGGTGACATGATGGCAGTGTTCTAATATCTCAGGGGCTTCCCCAAAGAAGAGGGGGGGGGTCAACCTGTATTCCAAAGCACCAGAAGGCAAGACAAGAAGCAATGGGTGGAAACTCATCAACGAGAGAAGCAACCTGGAATTAAGCAGAAACTTCCTAACAGGGAGGAGGACAATTAACCAAAGGAACAGCTTGCCTCCAGAAGTCATGGATGCTCCAACATTGGAGGCTTTTAAGAAGAAGTTAGATCACCATTTGTCTGAAATGGTATAAAGTCTCCTGCTTTGAGCAGGGGGTTGAACTAGAAGACCTCCAAGGTCCCTTTCCACTCTATTATTCCGTTATGCCCTTATAAGCTTGTTCTAGTTCTCAGAATATAATCAGAATCAGAATATTCTGATATTCTGGTTCGGTTCTGCAACCCAACAAGACAGACACAGACTTCAGAGGATAATCAGAACTGCAGAAAAAACAACGGCTACAAACCTGCCTTCCATTGAGGACCTGTATACTGCACGAGTCAAAAAGAGGGCCGTGAAAATATTTACTGACCCCTCGCATCCTGGACACAAACTGTTTCAACTTCTACCCTCAAAACGTCGCTATAGAGCACTGCACACCAAGACAACTAGACACAAGGACAGTTTGTTTTCCTCCATGCCATCACTCTGCTAAACAAATAATTCCCTCAACAATATCAAACTATTCACTAAGTCTGCATTACTATTACTATTAACCTTCGCATTGTTCCTATCACCCATCTCC
>JALIGW010000032.1:3026445-3038945 GCA_023053685.1 Diadophis punctatus similis | reverse complement strand
CTGGTCACCTTAATCTATGGATATCTGCTCAGAAATTAACCACTTCCTAATGGGATAACACGAGAGTTGGAAGGGACCTTGGAGGTCTTCTAGTCCAACCCCCTGCTCAGGGGTGGGCTGCTGGGGGTTCGCAGGGGTTCAGGAGAACCCCTAGCTAAGATTCTGTGCAGTTCAGAGAACCCCCAAATCCCACTCCTGGCTGGCACTGTCCACCCAGCCCCTCTCCTCCCAGGAGTCCCCATGTGGCCCGTTTTGGATGCAGGTAAGTGCAGGGCGCGCGGGGAGGCTCGGGGAGGGTGAAAAATGGGCCTACCAGAAGTTCAGGAAGGCCGGAAATGTGTCCAGCCTCCAGAGGCCCTCCGGAGCCTGGGGAGGTTGTTTTTGCCCTCCTGGAGGTTCGAGGAAAGCCTCTGGAGACCGGGGAGGGCAAAAACACCCCCACCCCCCGCCAAGGTTCAGGAGGCTGACTAGGCCACGCCCACCATGGCCACGCCCACCCAGCAACAGGGCAGAGAACCCCTTGCTAAAAATTTTGAAGCCCACCCCTGACCCTACTCAAGCAGCAAACCGTATACCACCCCAGACAAATTGCTGTCGAGTCTTTTCTTAAAAACCTAAACCTAACCCTGACTTCCAATGTTGGAGCATTCACAACTTCTGGTGGCAAGCCATTCCACTGGTTCATTGTCCTCACTGTTAGGAAGTTTCTCCTTCATTCCTGGTTGCTTGTCCTTTGATTATTTTCCATCCATGTTGTTTCTTGTTGTCAACCCTGAAGTGAGCCTGGCCGAAGCCATCTTGGAGGTTTCAGGGTTGCCACAGCAGTCGGAGGGGGAAAATAGTTACCGTATTTTTCAGAGTATAAGAGGCACCAGAGTATAAGACGCACCTTAGTTTTTGGGGAGGAAAATAGGGGAAAACAATCTGCCTACCAGGTATTCATCTGGCTAGCGTCCTTAGTCTGGTCAGCTTCAGCACATTATTTTATCCCCTGGTTAGGACTTAAAAAAACCTTCTTCTGAGAGAATAACAATGAAAGAACCTGCAAGCCAGTAAGAGCTGGGAAGATCGTTAGCACCTGGTTAGGGCTAGAAAAAAACTTATTCGGAGCAGCTTCAGCACATTATTTTATCCCCTGGTTAGGACTTAAAAAAACCTTCTTCGGAGAGAGTAACAATGAAAGAACCTGCAAGCCGGTAAGAGCTGGGAAGATAGTTAGCACGTGGTTAGGGCTAGAAAAAAACTTATTCGGAGCAAGTAGAGCAATGAAAAAAATTCTGCAAAGACTTAGGGCTGGAAAAACAGTCTTTGGAGAGAGTAACAATGAAAAAGCCTGCAAGGTAAGAGCTGGGAAGATCTGTTAGCACCTAGTTAGGGCTGGAAAAAAAGCTACATTCGAAGTATAAGACGCACCCAAATTTTCAGCCACTTTTAGGGAGGAAAAAGGTGCGTCTTATACTCCGAAAAATACGGTAGGTGGGGTTTTGTAGCCAAAACAATAAAGTTTTTCTGTGGGAACCAAGGACATTCTCATAGGTGGCTGGCCAGAGGAGGAGCAAGTAACCCAGCAACCGGCCAGCCCCTGGATTGGACAGCGTGACTAGTGACTTGGGGGGAAAGGGAAAGCTTTTACTTTTAATTAGGTGAAAGCAGCAGGAAACCTCAGGGTCGGTTTTCACCAGTTTGTGCCAGTATGATGTGTCCAATAAACTGTTCTTCGAGGAACTTGAGTGCCTCGGAGTGTGTTTTCTATGGGTGCATTACTTGGAACGCTGACACTTGGTGTTGCCTTCTGGTGCTTTGGAAAATAAGTTGACCCCCTCTTCTCTGTTATTAGAATACCTTTGTTAGCAGCATCTGAGCTCTCTCCTTGGTTTGTGGCATCCAGCCAACAAAGAGATTCTGCATCTTATTTTTAGGGAGTTCTATATTGGTCATGTCATAAAATCCAAGTGTTCAAAGGAGTCGCTGAGACCATTAAATATAATTCCCTGCTCTTTAAAATTCGGATTGGGGTTAAACTGGGGCCATCCTGTCCGTTCTATTAAAGGTGCAATAGAGATAAAAATGGTTGAGCTCATTGTTTATCTGTGTTTTGATGGATTAATTTTATCACTATATTTGCATATAGCCCCCAAAAAACTTTATGGAGTAAGCAAACTTCCAATTTTTTACTATTATGCACACTTATCTTTTAGCCAGCATAATCATTAAAATGAGGAAATGACCATCCATCCGTCCGTCTGTCCATCCATCCATTCAACATCTACTATCTGCCTGTCTGCCTGCCTGCCTGCCTGCCTCTCTCTCTCTCTCTCTCTCTCTCTCTCTCTAGCTATCTCTAGCTATCTAGCTATCTATCCCTATCATCTCTCTCTCCCTCCCTCTCTCTCTCTCTCTCTCCTTCTCTCTTATCTATCTGTCTGTCTGTCTATCATCTATCTATCTTCTAAATTATATCTATCTATCTATCTATCTATCTATCTATCTATCTATCTATCTATCTATCTATCTATCTATCTATCTATCTATCTATCTATCTGTCTGTCTGTCTATCTATCTATCTATCTATCTATCTATCTATATCTAGCTGTGGATATTGCCCCCTAGGGACTATGTCGATTGTCCCTCCTTGGTTCTGGGGGGAGAAAAATTAACTCCCTCAGAATGGGTTCGCAATTTGGGTGTTCTCCTAGATCCACAGCTAAAATTGGAGCAGCATCTTTCAGCTGTGGCTAGGGGGACCTTTGCACAGGTACATCTTGTGCACCAATTGCGACTCTACTTGGAGAAGGAGGCACTTCTCACAGTCACTCACGCCCTTATCACCTCCCGGCTGGATTACTGCAATGCGCTCTTCATGGGGCTACCCTTGAAGAGTGTCCGGAGACTGCAGTTGGTGCAAAATGCAGCTGTGCGAGCTGTTGTGGGTGTTCCTAGATACACCCATGTAACACCCATACTCTGCCAGCTGCATTGGTTGCCCATTAGTCTCCGGACGCAATTTAAGGTGTTGGTTTTGACCTTTAAAGCCCTACATGGCTAGCGCCTGGTTACCTCTGGGACCACATCCTACCGCATACCTCCCTACGACCGGTTAGGTCCCACAGAGTTGTTCTCCTCCAGGTCCCGTCGACCAAGCAATGCCGGTTGGTGGGGCCGAGGGGGAGAGCCTTCTCTGTGGGAGCTCCCTCCCTTTGGAACCAACTTCCTCCGGAGATCAGGACTATCCCCACCCTGCTGGCCTTCCGTAAAGCAATAAAAACATGGCTCTTCCGGCAGGCGGGGTGAAAGTGAGACCAATGGAACATCTCTGGTCTCCCCCCAAGTATGGATGGTTTTTAATCCTTTTTAATTTTTTTAATTGTTGTCATGATGTTGTTTTTAATACTGATTTTTATGAATTGTTCTTTTCTGTATTGTACGCCGCCCTGTGTCCCACGGGAGCAGGGCGGCCTATAAGAACGTTCAATTAAATTAAATTAAAATTAAATCTATCTATCATCTATCTGTCTATCTATCATCTATCTATCTACATTATCATCATCATCTAACATATATCTATTTTTTCATACATTCCCTCTATCTATACCTTTCTCTATCTGTGTGTCCATCCATCTAGTCCATCAATTTTTTCTTTCTTTCCTTCTTTCTTTCTTTCTTTCTTTCTTTCTTTCTTTCTTTCTTTCTTTCTTTCTTTCTTTCTTTCTTTCTTTCTTTCTTTCTTTCTTTCTTTCTTTCCTATCCTATCCTATCTATCTATCTATCTATCTATCTATCTATCTATCTATCTATCTATCTATCTATCTATCTATCTATCTATCTATCTATCTCATCTTCATCACCATCATATATATATATATATATATATATATATATATATATATATATATATATATATATATATATATATATATATATATATATATATATATATATATATATATATATATATATATTCTATGTTTTATCATCTATCCATTCATCACATCACTATATCTACATAGCTTCATCTTCTGTCCAACTACTCCGCTCCTTTACTTTTTTCAGCTTGATAACTGAACCTAGAGATCGATGGACTAAACTCAGAAATTAAACACAAATGAATTATACATCCGGAGACATTGTAGATAGTCATTCATCAGTTTTACTGGCAACTCAACATTCTAATGCTCCGTTTCAGGCCTTCTTCCTCATTCATCGCCTTCTTCCATGGAGGAAAAAAATGATGTCCACGTGGGAAGCCACAGATAAGTGCCACCAAGTCACGACTTCACGCATCCCGTTGGCAGCAGAATGAAATACAACCTTACAGTTGTAGTTTATGGTGGGGAAAAAAATCTGATTAGCTGCTAAGTAGGGTCTCTTTGGAACCAAGCTAGCACCCTAGTAAATTCACGTACTTTTCTTGGCAACAAGACCACAAAGGTCTGTAGATTCTCAGTCATCCAGGTCAGGGTTGTCCCAAAGGTGCTTTTTCAGGAGGCAACTGGACTTTCTTGTTCTCCTGGAAACAGCACCTTTGGGACAACCATGACCTGGATGACTGAGAATCTCTACAGACTTTTAGCTATACAATTTGGGATGAACACCCTTGGAATGGTGTGGGAGTAGGAATGGATTTCCAGTGGAAAAATTGCAGACTACAGGAACATTTGCACATTCAGGTGACCCTGAGGACACAGATAAACCTCCAAGTGGCCTCAATGACCCTCTAAAAGGATGCAAATGACCAGCTGTCTGCAAGGAATATAAAATCCTTCCATTCCCCACCATCCAGTCAGAGCTGAAGAAGCTTATTGGATGAGAAGTGAAAAGTCTTCAAAAGAAAAAAAAAACCAAGAAAGTCCAGTTTCCTCCTGAAAAAAGCACCTTTTGGACAAGACCACAAAGGGTTTTCATACTTTTGGGACTTATTTATTTCACTTCCAAGTCCAGGCCACATTTCCCATCCAAGGAGTAATCAGATTTGGATTACTTTTACTTGTCCAGTAAGAATCTAGCTACTCTTTTACACCGCTTCTTTTATTTCATTTTTCCAGCTGACTGATAGTTAGTATCCTACAGTAAAGAATATTAGTGGCTTAAGGTCCAACTATGGGGTCCTTGGTGGTCTCTGAGCTTGGCTGTTTTGTTTTGCAGACCTTTCATTACCCAACTAGGTAACGTCATCAGTGCTAGATGGGTTGAGGGTTTGTTTTCTGTTTTGTATAAACAAGAAGAGCAAACAACCTTCTGGCCAGCAATCAACAGAAGTTAATACGAAGATTAATACTAAACCATCAATCAAGCAGTAAACCATACCCCAATCAAGGAATTACTCACTCAGAAAAACAACACTAATTAAGAATGTTCCCACCAACATTGCCAGGGCAAACCAGTTAGAATAGAATAAATGAGCTGGAAGGGACCTTGGAGGTCTTCTAGTCCAGCCCCAGGCTCAAGCAGGAGACCCCATACCATTTCAGATAAGTGACTGTCCAATCTCTTCTTAAAAACCCCCAGTGATGAAGCTCCCACTTCATCTGAAGGCAAGGTCTTCAACATATTCAAAAGAAAAACACAAGAAAGTCCAGTTGCCTCCTGAAAATGCACCTTTGGGACAACCATGACCTGGATGGCTGAAAATCTCTACGGACCTGAATGCCAATTTCCAAACTCAACAGGCTGAGTTTTGAAGGGGTTGACATGTCGCATTTCGTGTATAGACAGAACTAATCAAAATTAACCCTAAGCTAGGAGGTTTCACTGCTGGGGCTAAGCATGTTGGTTAATTCGTGGTTTAATGTGTCCAATGGGTGAGAAAGAGAGTCATGTCATAGCTATGATTCTGTCCCAACTCATCACCTAACCCAACTCATCACCTAACCCCCAAAACTTTACCCTTAGACTGTCCACTGTTGACCTCACCTCATTCCTAAGAGGTCAGTAACGGGCGTGCATAAGTGCACCAGCGTGCCTAACGTCCCTGTCCTAATGTTCCCTCTTTCAGTACCAATCTTATGTATATAAACAATGTTACATCTATGTATATTACCAACACGTACTTGACAAAATAAATAAAATAAAATAAAATAAATAAATTTTGATTTGGAGTAGTGATACATTTCTTATCAGAAACTGAAGAACGGTTGTGGGAATTGGGTTTGTCTAATCTAGTGAAAAGAAGGACTAGGGTGACACAATAGCAGTGTTCCAATATTTGAGGGGGTGCCATAAAGAGGAGGGGGTCAACCTATTCTCCAAAGCACCTGAAAGCAGGACAAGAAGCAATGGGTGGAAGCTAATCAAGGAGAGAAGCAACCTAGAACTCAGGAGAAATTTCCTAAATATGAGAGCAATCAAACAGTGGAATAGCCTCCCTTCAGAAGTTGTGGGTGTTCCATCACTGGAGGTTTTCAAGAAGACACTGGACTGTCCCTTGTCTGGAATGCTTATAGGGTCTCCTGTCTGAGCAGGGGGTTGGACTAGAAGACCTCCAAGATCCTTCCAACTTTGTTATTCTGACTACTGAGAAACAAGTCTTGCTTCATAGAAATTTGAATTACACCTTGTTTATCCCAGGGAAAAAAAGTTTCTTTGCTTTTGTAGGTAGTACCCACCCCCTCCTAGAAAAATGAAATATCCTAGGAAATATTGAAAAAGGAAAGAATATGTTTCCCTGAATGAGGAAAAGAGAAACATGTTTTAAATACAAAGCAGCTTCCTGCAGCTCCCTGCCCCCACCCTTGCCACATTCCTCCCACCTAGCTGAAACAGTCTTCTACATAACAAAGAACCATAATAGGATTTGCCCAAGACCCTTTCATTCAGCCAAGCCTGGGACAGACAAAAGCCTATAGAGTTGCCACTGCATGGCCTCCTGGGAGCCTGACCACCAATCAGTGCATTATATACACAGGAACAGGAAACTAAGAGGTTGGGCCCAACAGAGATTATAAAACCAAGGGACTCAGCATCTCTCCTCCCCTTTTTCTCTTCACCCACATCTGGAAGCATGTAATCTACCTTTTCTTTACAGGGGCCTATGCCATGTGCTCCTGTCCACCATTAAACCTTCTTTCCAAGCAACTTCCATGAATCCAGTGTCTTTTTCCCCACTTGGAACTGAACCCAGAAGGATATTCCTTACAACACTTTGATCTTGACACAAGTTGAACATCACTTGAAGACTTTAACGCCGTTCTTTTTTTGTTTCCTTGGTTTTACTGCAAGCGTCTTTAATATCTTTATTCATCTTGCAACACATAATCAGAGGGAGCGTGGTTACTTTTATGGCATCTGGATATTTACTTACTCAGTGATCTCCAAAACACCCTAATGAGGAAGTCTTGAATGTAAACGTTACAAGGAACCCTTCAGATCATCTAGTCCAAACCTCCAGGAGAACAAAGTAATCCCAAAAAATAATGGCTACGTCGCCTAAGTTTACACCCGGTGGTACTTAACCATGGTTTATTCACTTTCCTACATTTAATGAGCCTCTGGATTTAAAAATAAGGGCCAATTTGATCTAGTGGTTAAGGCATCAGGCTAGAAAACGGGAGATGGTGAGTTCTAGTCCCATCTTAAACATGAAAGCTGACTGGGTGACTTTGGGCCAATTGCTGGGAGACTGTGAGTTCTAGTCCAGTTTTAGGCAGGGGTGACCAATCATTCTCACTTAGTCCAACTCACCTCACAGTTTTGTTGTTATGGGGAAAATAAGAAGGGGGAAAGTGTGTTGGATACATTTGCCACCTTGAGTTATTTGTAAAAATAACAAAGGCAGGATATAAACAAACAAATTCAGGAAAGAAACAATGGATGGAAACTAATCAAAGGAGAGAATCAACCTGGAATTACGGAGAAATTTCCTGACAGTGAGAACAATTAACCAGTGGGACAGCTTGCCTTCAGAACTTGTGGGAGCTTCATCACTGGAAGCTTTCAAGAAAAGATTGGACAACCATTTGTCTGAAATGGTTCAGGGGGTTAGACTAGAAGACCTCCAAGGTCCCTTCCAACTCTATGAGTCTGTTTAATTAACGAGTGGAATGACTTGCTTCCAGAAGTTGTGGATGCTCTATCAATGGAAGTTTTTAAGAAGAGATTGGACTGCCATTTGTCAGCAATGGTGTAGGGTCTCCTGCTTGGGCTGGGGGTTGGACTAGATGACCTACAAGGTCCCTTCCAGCTCTGTTAATCTGTTAATGCTTGAACAGTTTAAGACAGTAACATTTTACATGCAGAGTATCCATTTGTCTGGAATGGTTCAGGGTTTCCTGCTTGAGCAGGGGGTTGGACTAGAAGACCTCCAAGGGCCCTTCCAACTCTGTTATTCGCCCTAGGGTTGGCTCTGAGCAACATCCAAGGCCATAATATGATTCCCAGTTTCTTGGTCGATACGGATTGCAAATCCAGGTAAGTAGGTTTACCCTCACAGTAAATCTGTCTTGGCCCCCTCTGCTAGGGGGCAATTCCTAAATTAACTGATTGACTCCAGACTGCAGGGGTGAAATGCTACCAGTTCGGCCCGGTTCGGGCATACCGGTAGCGGCGGGCGGCGGCGGTTCATAGAACCGGTAGCTATGGCAGCGTGAGGCTCCGCCCACCCACCTGGATGCTGCCATTTCCTTTTTTTAACCCTCTGCACATGTGCAAACTGTTCTGCGCATGCGCAGAGGGTGAAAAAGCACATGCACGAGTGGAGTGGGTGTGAAAATGCGCGCATTCACGCGAAGCGTGCACTTCCGAACCGGTAGGAAAGGTAAGTAGATTTCTTTTTCTTTTTTCTTTCTTTTTTTGATTTTTTTTTTAAATTTCTCCACCTCTTCCATACATATGCCAATGCCTATACCTTAAATTATATCAATAATATACACAATTACACATTTTTATCCTATCATCCTTAAATCAATCTCCTATTTTACGCCTATTTTACAATACTATTCATCAGTCTGTTATTCTTCGTTTCTTTATACTCCCCTCCCTCTATCTCCATCTCTCCCCTCTACCTTCTTGCTCCTTCTCCCCCCTCCTACTTCTCTCCACTCCGTCTCCTCTCCCTTCACCTTCTACTTCCTCTTTCTCCTTCTTTAGGAAAGGTAAATAGATTTCACAGCTGCTCCAGAGGTAGTTCTGGAAGGCCTGAGATGACATCATCCACCATGCCACTCAATGCTGAACCTCCATTATTCGGACTGTTATCTTCACCCTTCTTGGCCATCACTCAAGGGAGTTGTCCAAAGGAGATGCCTCACCAGGGCAGGAGAACAACCCATTAAAAGCACAACTCCATGCCAGGAAAACTTTCTCACTGCTGAGCCGTGGCTCCTCAAGAGATCGGCTGGAAAGCCACTTTCACGTGAGTCATTGAAAATTGGACCAGACAAAGCCCTGATGAATAGGCCAGAGGGAACAATACTTCAGTGTCTCTTTTATAGGCAGGTTGAGATGTCAACTCATCTTTTTTTTCTCTCTCTCTCCTCTCTAACTTGCACGAATCTATGAATCATCAGCCGGCAAAGACCTAGAAATGCGCACAAATGCCAGCTAGTAACCATCCTTAGTGATTTAATTTTTTTTCCCCGACACCCCCATCCCCAAATCTTGTTGACAGGTTAATTGTCCTCATACTGTAGAACCGAGCGTAAAAGGATTCGTGTAACGTTGATGGTCCTTCTGGAATAGTCAGATGACGGAACGGGGTAAAGGCAGAGTCACCCCTTGAGTTACGTTCAGCTCCAGGTGACTTCATAGACAGCTTTGTGGAATCGTTCTAGCAACAATACGGGTGTGGTTTTCTCTCTTCCACAACGTTCTTTTTTGCAATTTCCCTGTCCTACTCCACAATTATCTTCTTAGCAACAAAGATGATGAGGGGACTGGAGGCTAAAACATACGAAGAACGGTTGCAGGAAATGGCCACGGCTAGTCTAGTGAAGGACCAGGGGAGACAGGACAGCAGTCTTCCAATATTTGAGGGGCTGCCACAGAGAGGAGGGGGTCAAGCTATTTTTCCAAAGCACCCGAAGGCCAGACAAGGAATAATGGATGGAAACTGTACAAGGAGAGATTCAACCTGGAAATAAGGAGAAATTTTCTGACAGTGAGAACAATCAACCAATGGAACAGAAGTTGCCTTCAGAAGTTGTGGGAGCTTCATCACTGGAGGCTTTCAAGAAGAGATT
Source organism: Diadophis punctatus similis (assembly GCA_023053685.1). NCBI lineage: Eukaryota > Metazoa > Chordata > Lepidosauria > Squamata > Dipsadidae > Diadophis > Diadophis punctatus. The sequence goes on along the minus strand of JALIGW010000032.1, from coordinate 3,028,773 downwards.
GGACTGCCATTTGTCAGAAATGGTGTAGGGTCTCCTGCTTGGGCGGGGGGTTGGACTAGATGACCTACAAGGTCCCTTCCAACTCTAATAATAATCTAATCTTCTGTTATGATTCCTAATAAAAATAATATCTGGTTTGAATTCTAACCTTTGTCCAGTCATTTCTTCCAACCACCTCTGAATGCCTTGCCAAAATTCTTTCGCTTTTTTACATGACCACCACATGTGGTAGTACGTGCCTGGTACTTGATTACAGTTCACTGGGTTGATTCCCAATGTACTTTTGGCTTATCCCATCAAAACATCCATTACATTACATTCTAACCAAGCTCAGAGAACACCAAGAACTTCACCATTCAACCCTGAGCTACAAATAATCTTGGGTTGGAATCTACAGCTGAAAGGAAGGTGGCTTCGGTAGGGGGAGTTAAGAGAGATATTAGCCTGGACTCTATATGGGGAAGGAAGCATAGGAGATCAAATGCTTAGCGGTAGAGGACACAATGGCTCAGCGGTTAAAGATGCTGAGCTGGAGAGCTGACAAGTCGGGTTCAAGACCCCAGCACCATGCCAGAGGGTGAGTTTCCGTTTCTTGCTCCAGCTCCTGCACAGCTAGCAGTTTGAAAGCATGCCAATCAGTGGTGGTATTCAGCCGGTTCTATCCGGATTGGGCGAACCGGTAGCACTGACTGCGGGTGGCCCCACCCACCCACCCATACGTATACACACCATGTTTTTGAGGCTGTGCGCATGCGCAGAAGGCTTTGCGCATGCGCGGATGTGGCATATGCGAGCGAAGCGAGTGCTCACATTTGCGAACCGGTAGGGAAGGTTAGTGAATACCACCATGGATGTCAATGCGAGTAGATCAATAGGTACCACTTTGGTGGGAATGTAATAGCATTCTGGGTGCCTTTGGCGTATCGTCATTTTGGCCACATGACCACGGAACATGTCTTTGGACAACGCTGGCCAAGAAATGGAGATGAGGACCAACGCTCTAGAGCTGGACATGACTGGACAGGGAAACCTTGACCTTTGACCTTTGACTTAAGATGCTATCAGGTTTTCTCAGGGGAAGCCAACCAGTTTGGCAAGAGTCTTGTGAACAGGTGGATCAACAATAAAGAAAATTCTTGAACCTAACCCTCAGAATTCTTGTTTCTCTTCTACTGGTTGGAAGGACAGCTTGTTCGTTCAACTTCTGACTGAAAGTCAAACCATTCTGGAGCCAACATAAGAGGTCACGGGCATTGGTAGAAACCTCCAAATATTGGGTCAAGAAAGGTCATGAAATGGGGCAAAGCTCATTTCACAACTGTCTCGATTAGTGACAGAAACAGGGGGCTCAATTGCAGTCGTACGTCCCTTTTTTCAGTGCTGTAATAACTTTGCTTACTTGTTGTAAGCCAAGGACTACCTGTATTCCTTCCAAATACACAGGGAGTCCTCGACTTACAACAGTTCATTCAGTGACCATTCAAAGTTACAACGGCAAGGGAAAAAGTGACTTACCACCGTTTTTCCACACTTATGACCATTGCGGCATTCCCAAGCAACACTCGGATGCTTGATAACTGGTTCATTTTTATGACGGTCGCAGTGTCCCCGGGGGTCACGTGAACCCCTTTTGCAACCTTCTGACAAGCAAATGTCAACGGGGAAGCCGGATTCACTTAATGACCGGGTGACAAAGTTAACAACCGAAGTTGATTTACTTAACAAACGTGGCAAGAAAAGTCGTAAAATGGGTTTGAGCTCACTTAAAAAATTTCTCACTTAACAATATAAATGTTGGGCTCAATTGTGGTCATACGTTGAGGAGTACCTGTAGTGAATTAACTTTATTTATGTAGATAGATAGATAGATAGATAGATAGATAGATAGATAGATAGATAGATAGATAGATAGATAGATAGACAGACAGACAGACAGACAGACAGACAGACAGATAGACAGACAGACAGACACACACACACACACACACACACACACACACACACACACACACACACACAGTAAGCTAAAGGTTCTCCCGCACATGCGTGCTAGTCGTTCCCGACTCTAGGGGGCGGTGCTCATCTCCGTTTCTAAGCCGAAGTGTCAGCGCTGTCCGAAGACGGCTACATGGTCATGTGGCTGACATGACTAAACGCCGAAGGTGCACGGAGCACTGTTACCTTCCCACCAAAGGTGGTCCTTATTTTTCTACTTGCATTTTTTACGTACTTTCGAACTGCTAGGTTGGCAGAAGCTGGGACAAGTAACAGGAGCTCACCCCGTTACGCGGCGCTAGGGATTCGAACCGCCGAACTGCCGACCTTTCT
>JALIGW010000032.1:3021445-3023945 GCA_023053685.1 Diadophis punctatus similis | reverse complement strand
TCCTGCTTTAGCATCCTTTCTCTAATGACTCTATTCCACTATTTCTTTGATATTAGTGTAACTTGTCCTATGGAGAATTGTCTCGCGGTGAGTTGGCCATAGCGAGTTGGCCACAGCAAGTTGCTGTGCCAAATTGGCCATGACGAGTTGGCCACGGTGAGTTGTCATAGACCCCTAAGGGGCTGCCACAATAAAGAGGTCAACCTATTCTCCAGAGCACCTGAAGGCAGAACAAGAAACAATGGATGGAAACTAAGCAAGGAGAGAAGCAACCTTGAACTAAGGAGAAATTTCCTGACAATTAGAACAATTAATCAGTGGAACGACTTGACACCAGAAATTGTGGGTGCTCCATCACTGGAGGTTTTAAAGAAGAGATTGGATAACCATTTGTCTGAAATGGCATAGGGTTTCCTACTTAAGCAGGGGGTTAGACTAGAAGACCTCCAAGGTCCCTTCCAACTCAGTTATTCTGTTAACTAAATGGTACACAAAATAACCAATTTCCTGGTTGACTGTGCATTCAAAAACACCCTGGGAAGAAAACTGGATAAAATAAATGCCAGGGTCCTTCCCAATTTTATATTCTGTGATTCTATGCTGTGATCCAATAATTGCTTATAGAATTAAGGTTATAAGGAAGCTAGCAGGTGAGGCTTTAACTGAAGTGGTGAAACATGCTTTTTGTCACTGATGGGAAATTTTTCCACTCCCTCCCACCAACACCTAGTAACCCCGTTGAATGAGAAATCCTAATTTTTTGCCTTCTCCTAGATAAATTGCTTTTTTTTCCATTATCCACCTGCATACAATACACCTACTGGTACATTGTTCCTGCCATTCCCCCCCCCCCTAATTGGAGAAACATTTTTTTGCATCTGACTCTCTGAATCACGTGAAGTGTTAATATCACTTCGTAATGCCTTGGTAAGGCCACACTTGGAATACGGCATCCAGTTTTGGTCGCCACGAGGTAAAAAAGATGTTGAGACTCTAGGAAGAGTGCAGAGAAGAGCAACAAGGGGGACTGGAGGCTAAAACATATGAAGAACAGTTGCAGGAATTGGGTATGTCTAGTCTGATGAAAAGAAGGACTAGGGGAGACATGATATCAGTGTTCCAATATTTGAGGGGCTTCCACAAAGAAGAGAGGGACAACATATTTTCCAAAGCACTTGAGAGCATGACAAGAAGCAATGGATGGAAACTGATCAAGAAGAGAAGCAACCTGGAATTAAAGAGAAGTTTCCTGAACAATCAGTGGAACAGCTTGCCTTCAGAAGTTGTGATTGCTCAGTGCTAGAAGGGAGAGGAGGAGGAGGAGGAGGAGGAGGAGGAGGAGGAGGAGGAGGAGGAGGAGGAGGAGGAGGAGGAGGAGGACGACGACGACGACGACGACTACTGCAGGGCCCTTTCTGAGGTTGTTTTTTTGCAGACATTTCATAACCCAGTTATGCAACATCATCAGCACTGATGTCTAATTACTTCTGTTCACCAACCATATCTCAGAGATAGTGTGGCTGGCATGCTGACTTAATAATTAGATTATTATTAGAGTGGGAAGGGACCTTGTCGGTCATCTAGTCCAACCCCCTGCTCAAGCAGGAGTTCCTACACCATTTGAGACAGGTGGCAGTCCAGTCTCCCCTTGAAGGTCGCAAGTGTTGGGGCTCTCACAACCTCCGCTGGCAAGCTGTTCCACTGGTTGATCGCTCTCACCGTCAGAAAGTTTCTCCTCACTTCCAGGTTGAATCTCTCCTTGGTCAGCTTCCATCCATTGTTCCTTGTTTGGCTTTCTGGTGCCATAGAGAACAGCCTGACCCCCTCCTCTCTGTGGCATCCCCTCAAGGATTGGAACACTGCTATCATGTCACCCCTGGTCCTTCTCTTCGCCAGACTGGCCAAGTTCAGTTCCTGCAACCGTTCTTTGTATGTTTTATTTTCCAGACCCTTTATCATCCTGGTTGCTCTCCTCTGCACTTTCTCTAGAGCTTCAATGTCTTTTTTATAGTGTGGAATAAATAATAATAAGGTCACAAGGATGGACCATCTAAAATATTCCAATGTCTCACTCTATCTGCCTTTTTGCCTTGTGGCCAAAGAGGTCTCAGATCTGGATTCTGTTGTTGCTTGTGGTCCCTCAGCAAAGCTTCAAAGCTTCGCTGGTGTGGTGCAGTGTATTGCTGCTTGTATGCATGCAAATAAAGTGATGTTGCATCTTCAAATTGATTTGGTTTCTTTAGGTGATCCAGGTCTGGGCCACAACACTCTGTTGTCTTCTGGAAATGAGACCTTCTTGGACCCTGAAACCACTGGATTTCAAATTACCTTGGAAGAAAGAAAGGTTGGTAGTGGAAGAAGATTAGAAGTAATTTGAAGGGCCTGTCAAACCAGCCTCCTGCTGGCTGTATTTTATTTCTAAGTCACTGTGTAATCACGTTGGGCAAGACCCATTATCAATAATATAGCTTAAATTCCAAGACATTTTAACTATATATAA